>CM040240.1:204999750-205314505 GCA_022545495.1 Chrysanthemum lavandulifolium | reverse complement strand
ACCCATTTGAACCCAACTCTTAAAGATGAAGAAATTGTAATCTTAGAAATCAAGGAATTAAATTAACAATGTAGTGAAGATTATACTTACACAAGTGATTGTTAAGCTTGAGAAGAATGATCAAATTGCTCCTTTGAACGATGGTCGAGTTTTGTTCGTGAGTCTTTGAGGTGAATATATTTGTGGAACATCCACAGTGATCATTCTTTAACTTAAGTTGTCTTCTGTTGCACGGATCCCGCGGATCCCTCTCATAAAATCACTTATACTTGTTTTAGTGTTTTATGTGAAAATGTTAGTGTGTTAGAAAACTATTGAATCAAACTATTTACGTATTTTATTTGTTTCGTTAAAATGATTTTACGTTTGTTATCGACAAAACATTAGAAGATCGTAAAATATAAATAAACATTTTTATGGTTTATTTATATTAACTGAAAGGTTGGCAGCAACCGAATCAATCCTCTTCGTAATGCTAGCTGACTATATATCTTGAATTTTGCAAAACTCTTTCTTTAAGGCATCAAAGGAAGGGATCTGACTACGAAGCTCGGAACATGAATGCCAAATTTTAGGACTCGAATGTCAAGTCCAACACCTTTTAGGACTCGACGTAAATGGAAGGGGATAGATAGGAACAAAATGCAGGCGATTGTAAAAAATTAAGCGAGGTTTTGATGGGAAGGGGAAGGCTATAATGGTTGAGATTCCTGGTTTTCATGGCGAAAACATGGCTGGTGGTACTGGTGTTGAAAACAGGACTGCGTACTTGCCTTTTTGCCAACAGGCCATCCTAGGACATCTAATTACAAAATGCAAATGCTAATCCAAACACCCACTATATTCCAAAAGGCAAATTGTTTAGTTACTTAGACATCTAATAGTCAAACTGAAAAATTGACTTGTATAAGTCAAACTAACCAATTACCAACAAGAAGCAAACTTTTGTGTGGAAAACTAGAAGGGGGTGAATAATTTTGCCAATTAAAACTAGGTTTTAAACTATTTAGATCGACTTATGTCAATCTATTGAAACGTGTGTGTTGGATGTTGATAGATAAGCATATGAATAAATAAGACTAAGATAAAGAGTAAGAAGCACAAAACCACAACGCGAGTATTTATAGTGGTTCGGCTACAAGGACACCTTCCTTGCTCTACTCCACTCCCCGAGTCACCTACTCGAGAGTTCGTAATCACTACACAACACAAACTCCTTGTGGCGGAGAAGCTTTCACAACGTCGCCTATTCTTTATCCGGTACAAGGCTAGACACCGGGTTCTTCCACGAGGTAGAACCAAACCTATCACAACGTCGCCTACACTTTATTCGGTACAAGTCTAGATACCGAGTTCCATTACAAAGAAGGAACTACTACCAAACACTACACAAATCCTATCTCAAAGGAGATCTACTACTTATGACAACATCAACAAGGATATCAATATCCTTTGACCCAATACAAATCTATCTTGTACATTGACACACCATATCGAATGTACACCTTAGGCACCTTTCACTAATGCCGTTGACTCGACTTCTAGGCACCTTTCACTAATGCCTTTTGACTTGATTTCTAGGCACCCTTCACTAATGCATTCAACACGGACTCTCGGCACCCTTCACTAATGCCTTTGACACGGATCTTTGGCACCTTTCACTAATGCCTTCAATATGACTCTTCGACACTTTTTCACTAATGTCTTCGTCTTGACCCTTTAGACATCTTTCACCTATGTCTTCAACACAACACTTCTAATGAGAAAGGAAAGAACTATCAACAAGATACCATCAGTAGTATTGATGATGACAAAGCTCGACAACCCATGGACTTGAGCTTGCTCGACTTCAAGAGGTGGTGATCTCGCCTTTAAGAGGAACCTAGAGAATCACACAAACACAAAACTACATAGAAAGATCACTTGGATATGAGGTTAGAGATTTTACAACACTAAGGGAAAATGTGTGTGAAAGGGGTGAGTTACAATGAAGAAATGACTCACTATTTATAGACAAAATATGCTACTGTCCCACGGATCCCACGGATCCGTTACTTGAGGGATCCGTCCAGTGTAAACAGGGGGAACCGTGGGACGCTCCTCTTTGCCCATGGATTTTGGGTCATGGGTTATGGGTCATGGGTCCTAGACTTTGGACCATGGGTATCCAAGTAGATACAATGTATCTAGTAGATGCAATGTATCTAGTCCATGGGTTATGGGTTAGCTCCATTGGTCATGGATAATACCTATTATGACTTATGCATGATGTCATGCGATGAGTTATGGATTATCTTTCGATGGGTATGGGTCGTGACTTTGGTTTCCCAACTATATTCAATGTCTTAAGTCAATGGGTTAACTACTTAAACTTCTACCCATTCTATTACCCATTATAATACATACTAAGTATGTATATATCTACCCAATATGTAAACACTAGTTGTTGTACATATGCATTACGAAATCATTAAAGCACTATTACAAAGCCTTCCCCTTATCATTTTGTGCCATTAACAATTGTTAATGATTTGGGTTGAATGTGTTTTTCTGGTACTTAGGGTTTTATTGAATTCAAGCAAGAGGGAAACAATAATACGGTACAACTTTGGGTTAGATTTAACTAAGATAGAGTTAAAATGTGGTTGGACTATTATGACTTTGAAAATATAACGCAAAACGGGCGTTGACCTGAGCATTATGAATTAAAGGACGCAATCGGCCTAAAAAACTCAACTTTGGACTCACGGCCACGATTTTCTCAAGTTTGAGCCTCAAGTGATGCTTTTGGGCAAGTTTAAGGACCAACGGTGTATATTTGTCAAAATTATATAAACATATGCCATATTTTTTATGGGAAAAAAAATAAATATTTAAACAATTATAATACTGTAACTGATTAAATAATAAATCGTCGCAAGATTATATGATTTATGGAAACAAGAAAAAGTAGATTAATTAATCCGAATATGGGAACAATTGTATTAGCAATTTATTACTGTAATTAATTAATCCCTTATTTGCACCCCCAAGCCAGAACCATCCAGAACCTTTCATCACCATCCTCTCTCCCTTTATATATATTTAAACCCTAATCCCACTCTCTATCTTCCAATCTTTTAAGACGGCAACAATAATAACAATAAATCACACGCACTAAACACACCTTCAAAAACACACACACACAACAATGGCAGACGAAGCCAAAGCCAAAGGCAACGCCGCTTTCTCCTCCGGCAACTACACCGACGCCATCCGTCACTTCACCGACGCGATCAGCCACGCGCCTGAAAATCACGTCCTTTACTCCAACAGATCTGCTGCTTACGCTTCGTTGAACCAGTTTAAAGAAGCTTTAAACGACGCTGTGAAGACTGTTGATCTGAAGCCTGATTGGGCTAAAGGGTACTCTCGGCTCGGCTCGGCTCATCACGGCTTGCGCCAGTTTAACGAAGCTGTGGCTGCGTATAAAAAAGGTTTGGAGATTGACCCGAGTAACGAAGCGTTGAAATCCGGCTTGACTGAAGCCGAGTCGGCTCAGAAGGCGTCGGCTCGGCGCGGCTCGGCTGGAGCTGGAGGTGGACCTGGTGGGGCTGGGAATTTGTTTGGTGATGCTTTTGGTCCGGATATGTGGGCTAAGTTGACGGCTGATCCGGCTACGAGATTGTTTATGAGCCAGCCTGATTTTGTATCTATGATGCAGGATTTACAGCGAAACCCGAGTAATTTGAATTTGTATTTGAAGGATCAGAGAGTTATGCAGGCGTTGAGTGTTTTGTTGAATGTTAAGATTCAAGGTGGGCCAGGGGGTGATGACGTGGAGATGGGGGAGGAAGGTGAGACTTCGAATGAGCGAAAACGCCCTGCGGAAGAGGAGAAGAAGAGGGAGCCTGAGCCTGAGCCCGAACCCGAGCCGATGGAGGAGGTGAATGAGGAGGAGAGGGAAGTGAAGGAGAGGAAGGAGAATGCGAAGAAGGAGAAGGAGAATGGGAATGCGGCGTATAAGAAGAAGGAGTTTGAGAAGGCGATTGAGTGTTATTCAAAGGCGATTGAGTTGGATGATGAGGATATATCGTTTTTGACTAACCGGGCTGCGGTTTATTTGGAGATGGGGAAGGTATAAAGTTGTGTTTTTTTATTTAATTATGTGTGTTTGGTAATGTGTTTTGATGTTGATAATTTGATTGTTGCGATTTTGATTAGTTAGTAAAAATGCTTTTGGTGTTAAGGGATACTGAGTTTTTATTATGATGATAATTTAGGGCTCGAGTAGCTAACCTCTTCTAGAGTAGTGTGCGTTTTTAACAATAAGTTGAACTAAAACGTACATTGACAATGAAAGTTGAGAACTTTGTAGTTGTTTCCTTTTATTTAGCTTAGTTATGTATCGATCGAATCATGTGTGCTTGGCATTGTGTTTTGAAGTTGGAAGTTTTGAGGTTTTGAGTAGTAGGTTGGATGCTTTTTGTGTTTGGGTATGTGAATTGGTTATATGATAATAATTTAAGGGCTGAATAGTTGCTTCTGGCTTAATTTGTATTCCATGTTAGATAATCACTTGAACACGATGCCAAACATTGAGCTAGTATTATTGTGCCTTAGTAATGATAGATTGAGCTAAGTCGTGCTTTGACTATGAAAAAGTTGGGAACTTTGTAGATATTATCGCACGAATTGGAATGTGCAAATTTGCTATAGTAATTAGTTGTTGACGGATAGGGCTGATGTGTATTTGGAGATAGAAAGGCGTAAAGCTGTTACTTTTTGTTGCTTATCGTGGTTTGGCAGTGATGTTAATTTCATTAGTGTGGTTTTGAATAGTAAGTTGCTTTTTAGTGGTTGGGTATGTTATAGACTATAGAGATTTTGATAAAATGACAATTTAGGGGATGATTAGTTTAGCATTGGGTAATTGGTTAAAGTAGGTGCAACATAATGTGTAATGATTATTTGATCTATAACAACTTCAGATAGCAAACACATTCTAACACACTCTCCTATTCGTCGGTTTATATTTTATGTTGCAATGCCAACATCTCTAACTACTGTGTGGTAAAGGTAATTTGAACCAAATAGTGCCTCTACAATGAGAAAGTTGAGAACTTTATAGATATTATGTTATTCAGAGAGTTGAATGTGCTAGTTTATTAATTTGATCTGTGGTATATCTTCACAACATTGGAACGTGCAAATTTACATCTGGTTTGGTTTTTTACTGGCATGCAATTTAAGCTATATGAATATAAAAATCTGAAGTGTAGAAACAACTATTTAAACTGATTAGTCTTGCTAAGTTCTATATCATCTCATGACTTGATCTCTATGCTTGTGATGCAAGGGTGTACAGGAAGTTTTATATTTGGGTATTTCTAGCCTGCTTTAGATTGTTTGGCCGATCTTATGCTGCGTCTGTTTGTATAATCTTCTGTTGTTTGCCTTGATGCATTAGCATGACCATTGACTGCATAGCAACTGTGTATTAGTCTAGAGTTATAAATCACTTGCTATCTTACTACGTTATTAGATTTTAGTGTTACACCGCTACATAATGATGTTAACTGTGAGCATCTGTTATTTACAGTATGATGAATGCATCAAAGACTGTGACAAAGCTGTGGAGAGAGGAAGGGAGCTTCGTTCAGATTATAAGATGGTTGCAAGGGCTTTGACAAGAAAGGGAACCGCTTTGGTTAAAATGGCGAAAGTCTCCAAAGATTATGAACCTGCAATCGAGAGTTTCCAAAAAGCTCTTACAGAGCATCGTAACCCCGACACTTTGAAAAGGCTCAATGATGCAGAGAGAGCTAAGAAGGAATTAGAGCAACAAGAGTATTATGACCCTGAACTTGCTGAAAAAGAGCGTGAAAAAGGTTAGCATGCTATTCCATTTTGATTCTCATAGTGGCAAAATTGGTGCGTCTAAATACTTTTTCGGAGACTTCTGACCGATCCTCTTTTTAGCTATCTCTTTTATTTATTTCATGTGTTCATAAGTAATTGAGTCGAAAGAGCCACCTCTACTGGATTCTATTTTCTTCATCCATCATATTAGATTACTTTCCTAAAATCATTGATAATATTTTAAATATACTTCAGGAAATGAATACTTCAAAGAGCAGAAATATCCAGATGCTATTAAGCACTACACGGAAGCTTTGAGGAGAAACCCCAAGGATGCAAAGGTAATTATTTCTTTCGTCTTTGATAGGTTTATGTGCTCTGGACCTTACTCAATTATGACCAACGAAGGAGAACCTTGTCGACTAAAATCAACGTTTTGTGAAAGAGTGGTGTTATATTCCTATGTTAGCTGTGTGCGTATATTATGTCTTTAGTTATGAACACACTTTGATGGTGGTGGTTGGTTTTCTTTTTGTAGGCATACAGTAATAGAGCTGCTTCCTATACAAAACTTGGGGCCATGCCCGAGGGTCTGAAGGATGCAGAGAAGTGCATAGAGATTGATCCAAAATTCTCAAAGGGGTACACTAGAAAAGGTGCAATCCAATTTTTCATGAAGGAATTCGACAAAGCTTTAGAGACTTACCAGGAGGGTTTGAAACACGACCCTCAAAACCCAGAGTTGCTAGAGGGTGTGAGGAGGTATGATTACAGTACTTATTCTCTAAATTGATGCTCACTATATTTTCATTATATTTACACATGTCTGCTTGTCATTTTCAGCTGTGTGCAACAAATTAACCGAGCCAGCCGTGGAGATCTGTCACCTGATGAGCTAAAAGAAAGACAGGTATGATTTCTTCTACTTTATAATCCTCTCCCTTTCTGTGGGTGTTTGGATGCGCATTTCTCAAGCAGCATTGTAATTTTTGGAAAACCAGTAAGGAAGTTTACCAGAAAAACTACACAATTGCAAACGTGGCTTTTTAATGGTGGAGAATTGAAGATATAAAGTTTAGTAATATTGTCATGTGCTCTAATGATTGTTTCTTGTTTGCAGGCTAAGGCAATGCAAGACCCGGAAATTCAGAATATTCTCACAGACCCCGTAATGGCACAAGTAAGTTTTTGTTTCCTTTGTCACAACTATTAAAATGTCGTTAGATTTCTGTTGTTTAATAGAGTTTGTTGGGCCACAGGTGTTGAAGGACCTTCAAGAGAACCCGAAAGCAGCACAAGATCACATGAAGAATCCTTCCGTGATGAATAAGATTCAGAAGCTAATCAGCGCTGGAATTGTGCAGATGAGATGAAGCTTTTTCATAAAACTTATTTCCTTTTTCTGTTTAGATGCAATTTGGAAAGAACACATTCATTGGGTGTGGTTTTGGTGAATCATGATTCAAACTGATCAAAGTTTTGGTTTAAACTTTTTAGGGATGTATAAACTTTGCAATGCTTTCTGTTTTTGATTTATATCTCTGGTCTAATCTGTCTTTAACGTCCTGGTCACTTTAAGCATGGATCACCAGATTTGCATATACGTCTTCGGTTAGCAGAGCAATATGTACAAGTCTATGATCAGGTTAAACATGTAATGTTGGATATGCATAATGATCAAGACTAGCTACTAGTTAAGTTGTTGAATTTGGTTATGACTAGTCAATACAACATTTTGAGATTTGACCTAGCAAGTATGCTCATATAAACTAGCTTCTATATACTACTACATGAAACTGCATATACACTTGGTTCAACACTTTTGGGTTATGACTAGTCAATACAACATTTTGAGATTTGACCTAGCAAGTATGCTCATATAAACTAGCTTCTATATACTACTACATGAAACTGCATATACACTTGGTTAAGATTGACAAGTTCGGGTTATTTAGAATTAGAATGAAGTTTAAACTTTTCAGTCTTTTCAATTAGTTTATGTAAACATAATTTGATTGTTGTTGCAATTGGAGATGTTACAGCGGTAAGAGAAAGGTAGTGGTGGCCGGTGATGCAACACGTATAGTGATGGAGGTTTGACGACTGATATCATATCTTGAACTTTTGATGTTTAATGTGGGAGTGAAAATGGAGATTCGTGATTTGGTTCTTTCAATACGATTGAATTGATGAGAGGTTTACAACTAATTTGTCTTTTTAACACCTTTAAAAAAAAGGAAGCAATTATACACGAAGGAATGCGGATAATTTACATCATACTAACATGCTGCAAGCAAAACAAGACCCAAAGGGATATGAGATCAAAGATACACTAGAGCTGGAAATCTACAAATTTAACCAAAATAAGTTGCATATAACCAAATGAACATAGAGAACCTATCTGCCTATATCAATTCGAGGATTAAACTGCTTCTGATGTGAGCTTCCATGGATTACTTTTCCGGCTAACCCAACTTGATGCAGAAAATCAATACACTTGAAGCTGAAACCATGAAACATACATCTTGCAAGCTTGCAATTAGTTTCAGTTAAGAGTGTTTACATACTATGTTAAAGTTGCATTGGTACCTGATGGAGGCATGAGGCTACTAGAAGTAACCAAATCATTGCGTTTCTATGTTTGGGAGTGTCTTGCAATTAAAAGATGTACTAATTACCATATTTAAAGCTTGCGACTTTGCGAGATTATTTGTCGATAGGCTCAAATTAAAACTAAATTGTCAAATTGGCTGATGGCAAAAATTGAATGACAAAAAAAATAAAAATAAATAAATAAATAAAAATAAAAAATAAAATGCAAAAACCACTCCAGTTAATAAAAAATAACTTATTTCAAAAAAAATAAATAAATAACTAACCATGTATTTATGGGCCAAAATCGAAAAAGAAACAAAAGAGCAATTTTCTTGTGAAACAATAAAGAGCATAAAGAAGAACACAAGATAGAGCTAATGAAGAATTATATTATTCATCTCTCAAAGGAGACATGTATATATACTTACAAAGGTGAAGTATTCCACAAGATATATTACTCTAATTAAAATAACTACTAATAATAATAGATATGGACATCCATTCCATATTTATCCATAACACTCCCTCTTCGATGTTCATTTGAGGATTATGCCTCGTTAAAACCTTACTAGATAAAACCCAGTGGGACAAAAATCTAGTGAAGGGCAAAGAGTACATAACTCCTTTATACGCTCAAGAATGTTGCCTCATTAAAAACCTTGCCAGAAAACCATGTAGGGACAAAACCATAGTCAAGGGAAAAAGAGTGCAACGCGTATCTTCTCTCACACTGATGGTCACATCACATAAGCTCATTGAGTAAGTGAAATGCACATTGAATTTTCTTGATAGAATCACTGAATAAATATTCTTTACATGTTGTTCGCATATCCATTTTAAGGATTAATGTATGTCATACATCAAGTACATCATCGTACTTCACAAGTTATTCATTGCCAACAATTCAAAGTGAATTATATATTATATTATGTATGACCACTAGAGAGAACTTTAAATGCTTCATATGCACTTTTAAATCGATATTGTGATCATCATCTTTATAAATCAAGGGGTTCTTTTCACATCACGTGACCTCATAAGAATGAGTGTCGTTTATCCATATAAGGATAGTTAACATCTTTCTTTAGTTTTCAAGATGCACACATATTTCATCCTTTAGATGTTCAAATCATAATCTAAGACAAAATGTGTCTTTTGTTTCAAATTCAACTTCTATGCATTCAGTTGCCTTTATAATCATAAATCAAACTGCATGAAACTTAAACAATATTCAAATATAGATCTCTTTATAAAGTTTCATAGGCAAACATAATTCTTTATTTGGCACAATACTATACATTAAGTCAATTATTAAATGTATGACAAAAACATGATTAATTCAATACAATCAAGTAGTGTTCTCGAGAACTTCTCTTATATGCTTTAAGCATTAAAAATCACTAGCATGCTTCAAGCATTTATATCTCGTATGAGCTCTATTCATTTATCTTTTAGACGCATATCGATTAATTTTTATATTGCCAGACTTATAGATATTATATACATTATTGGATCCACCACATGAGAACATATCTCCTTATGATTATTTTCATGCCTTTACGAAAATATTGTGTGCTATTAGTTATGCCTTAAACACGAAAATTTCAATACTCTAATTTCACTTTCTCATAAAGATCGATACATATCCAATAACTTTACACATTCATATGTACCGACTTCAAGTCCCAGTAACCATGTCTCATCACAAGAAACTTAACTCTTTTCATTACTTCTTTGCGTCTTTACATCTTGTGGCCACTCATTTATACATCTGCACTTCCTGCAGGTATGCTTCCATGATCCTCACCATGATTATAGCGCTATCTTATTTATTTACATAATTATTATCATATCGACGTCGATTCGTTACTTTTCGATTCCACACTTTACTAGACATTATATTCTATCATTTGTTGAGATCTCAAAATTTTTCATGTACCCAGGGTTTTCAATAACCTTCATGTCTAGTTTCTCTTTAAGAGACTATTATGGGGTCTTTAGTACCTCGATTCGACCATCTTGATTTTATTGCTCCATTTTATCTCTTCATTCGAGGAATTTTATTTGGAATCGATTAGTTTATCACGTTGCAAACGTGCCATAGACTTACTATCAATCATTGGTTTTAATGTTGGGACACACGTTTTAATTGAAGCATTAACAGCGTATGTATGATCTAGTCACTTTATTTAGGTCACAAAACTTGTCTGGCAACTACTAGATCTGGAATGTAAATTGTCCCTTAAACTTTAAGTTCATTTTCATTAGTGTGAGGATCAACATTTTTATATCATAATTCATTCCATATTTCTCGCTGCTCATTCTCCCCCTGAATGAATTATCAACTTCAACATCCCTTGTGTGCGTTGTGGTGGATTTACCTTACAGGTTCCGCACATTTACAGAAAACTTTATATGAGAAACATATGGTTTGTGACCGAACCATTCTAATAGGGAGAATTCATTATTAATTGTTGGCAAGATGCGAATTCATATTTTATCATTTAAAATTACATGCCCCATAAACTAACAATTTTTGTTCTCATAATTATTCGCTTTGCAATCAACTGAAGACGTTTTATAAACGTTTCAACAAAAGCAATTCGCGTATGAACCTGGGCTACATAAGGTTCAACACTTATTCCAATAATCGCCAAATACTTGAAAGTATTCACCACCATTTTCAAACATACAGTCTAGTAAACCATGCTCGCATTTTATAAGCCGAATCATTAATCACGCTAAGCTTAAGTTGCGTATTTGATGATCATTTTGACGATGCATCGATTTTTAAACTCAAAATGATCAACAATGCGAATGTATAGGCCAACATACATCCCCTTTAAATTCTTTCCAAAAATTTATAGGACAAAGTCCTTACTTATTTGATGGTGATATATGAACAATTAACTTCCATTGAGAACAATCAAATCTATTTTGATAGAAACTTATTGTTCTTCTATTTCGCATCTTCATTAACCCGGGATGGTCAACCGGTCATGCCACTCAATAAAATAATCTTGGCTCATAAACCATGTCTTATGACTACATGTGCTTCAAATGCACTTGACTTTATGCAAATATATGATAACTTCAAGAACTTATTGTAAAATCACAGTCTCCAAATCAAAGTTTTAAAAGCTCTTTTATGAATTCTATGTGATTCAAAATAATGATGAAATTATCCCATAGCATTATTAACAAACAAAGCATATTCCATATTAGCCGAGTTATACTACTTGCCAAACACATCCATTTTACTAATCAATTAACCAAATATCTCACAAGCAAATAAAACTGCATGACAAGCATACCACATAAAAGTATATAACTACTGATACTAACATCGTAAGGAAAATGCGATTTCAACATGCGTAACAATAATATGAGTTTTGCTTAAGCTAATTTACTTTGCCCTTTTAACTTATTTGCATAAAATTTGTTCGCAATAAAAGAAGACATCAAGTTAATCAAGATTTCCATAAACCATTATAACTCACTCATGCTTTGTCAAATATCTAGACTATTCTTTGTCAACCTTAACAAGACACTTAAAAAGAATTATATAGCAACATATTAATAATATTTTAACCTTCTAACGATGATGTTATAGCAATAGTGTTGTTCTAGTGCAATCAGATGTATGAAGACTCATCCGCAACATGTGTTCCGATATATTTAATATGGATTAAGTATAAGTCTAATAATATGCGATTGTAAATAATTACTGTTTGCTAACAAGGAATATTGATGCTAGTGCTATAATTTACAATGATCACAAAAACAAATCAAAAGTGTATGTCAAAATAAACATGTGATGTAAATAAGAGATCTCATATTGTTTGATTTATCTAGCTTCACTTCGTGTCTCTTGTTACGATAAAATTTTCATACTCTAGATTAGGGATGAGCACAAAACCGAGAAAACCGAGCCGAACCGGAAAACCGAGCCGAACCGGACCGAACCGAACCTGACCGACCATTTTCGGTTCGGTTTCGGTTCTATGTCTTATCGGATTTCGGTTTTCGGTTCGGTCGGTTCGGTTCGGTCCGACCCAAAACCGACCAAACACGCACCTAAAGCATGTAAACCGGGCCGAACCGACACAAAACCGAACCGAACCGAACCGATTCGGTTCGGTTTCGGTTCATGTTTTTGTGAAATTCGGTTCTCGGGTCACGTCGGTTCGGGTCGGTTCTGGACCTTTGCTCAGCCCTACCCTAGATGGATAATATACTCTAGATGATAACATTTACAATAAGTTATAGCTTTGCATATTTTTGTTCATTCATAATCCGACATTTGTATAAAAATGATTCTCGTGTTAATAAAGATAGTGTATAAAGCAAATTATCTCTTGTGTTAGTCATGCATTCAAGATCTTTTTCACATAAGCAAGTAATAATAGCAGTGATTTTTATTTAAGCAACCTATTAATTAAACAATAAAATGATAGCAATTTGCACAACAATTTATATAAATAGGCATCATGAACTGAAACATTGTAGTTTAAAGACTCTTTCGAAAGAATCATCTAACTATAAGAGATCACTTGTATATCATAAAAATAGAGATTAGACACTCAATCTTATCCATCGAGTCATCTAACTAGTAGATGAATAAACCAAGTCGTGTTTCAACTCTACCAAATTTAACAAAACATATCACAAATGCATGTATCAACTAGCAAGATTAAACAAGTACGATACCAATAATTCACTAATCATTATTTAACTTTTGTAGCTTTCATTATACTTTATTTGCAATCAAAATGATAGTGAACTAGATTATTGCAACACATAAGGTCAAATATATTTAACATAATAATACATTAATATAGCTCAAAATACACCAGTAACAAGCTATAAATGAATACATCAAAACATGTAATCCAATTTTTTTTGTTTTGACATATGTCTTTCCCCACAATAATGTCACAATGAAAATTTCTAACCACTTAAATTAGTCTACATGTATACAACTATGATCGTCCTTTAAAATATATAATATAAGCTAGCTAGTAAAACTCTGTTCCATATATAATAATAAACTAAGGAAAACTCAAGGTCGTTAGGCTAGCCCCAATGAGGGATTCAATCCTCTTTTTCCCCGCCACGCCGCCTTTCTCTCCGACGACCTTCGAGCGATTAGGTGCCCCAAGTAAGGCGACCAAGTTCAATTTTTTTTTTTTTTTTTTTTTTTTTTTTTTTTTTTTAAAAAAAAAAAACATTTTAACACAAAATAAAATTTCATTAATAATTAAAACGTTACATAATTCAAATAAAATTAAACCATTACGAAACTTATTAAAACATTACAACACTTTATTCAAGGTTGTGGCGTGCCTTGATCGCCTCTTTGAGTTTCTGCATTGTTTGGCGTTCTATTGCGGGCAAAGATGGGTCGATTGGCGTGCAATAGAACATGAGATCTGCATCATATTTCTTTTGAGCCTCTAATTCAACTTTTCGTTCTTCTAGTGCCAACCTTTGTCTTCCTTGCTTCTCTTTGTTGTCGTAGCTCCAACTCGATTTGCCGTTGTTCTAGCTCTTTCTTCTTCAAACCATAGTGCAGTCCGCCACTCCTTCTTCCGCCCGAATGCCACGGACTTGATCTTGCCCACTTCTCAAGCAACACCTTCCATAATCCTATCTTTCAAGACTCAAGATTTCTTTTTATTCTTCTTTGCGGCATCACGACCAGTTGGTCTATTAGGCACAAACGAAGGCACATCCGAGTGCACATCCGAGTCGGTTGAAGTCCTTGCTTTTTTGTGTCCCTCATCTTGGCTTAAAAAAACCGGCATCTCATTATCCTTCCAAGCAGAATGGTCCCTCAAAATCTTCCAACAATGCTCCAAAACAAACGGATGACCACACACTACTTGGTATTCATCACACGCTCGTGTATAAACGGTGAGGTCATTCTCACCACTTCCGTAATTCCTGACAGCATTGTTGTAAATGGCACAAAATTGACCAACTCTAGGACGAACCCTATTTTTCCACTTTGTAACGATAGAGTTGTACGTTCTTTCTGCACCAACCTCCTTCTCAAAGTAAGCAATGACTTTCAGCCAAAATCCTCTAGCATTTTGGTTGTTTCCGGTTACACTATTCTCGGATACATCACACCAAGCGTTGCACAAGGCGATCTCATCTTCTTTGGTCCAAGGCACCGAATCATTCTTGCCTTCTTTCTCGACAGCCTTCTTCTTCGCCTTAGTAGCTCGTTTCTTTGGTTTAACCGGGACGTCTCTTCTCGACATTCTTCTTCTTCTACGTCATCAAGGTTGATCGAATCGTGATACGATCCATGAGCCGAACCGGTACCGAACCGTGATACTCTTGAGCGGATAACCCGATCCGGTTCCAAAGATAAAAATTAGGATTGTTGTACAATTGGTCATCAAAATCAAAACCCTCAAGATTAATACGGTTAACCGGAGAATATTCTTGATAGTTTGAATATGAAGACGTTGATGAATCCATTGTTGGACGGTACACAGATTCGTGTGACCCATACATAGATTGGTTGCTTCGACGGGAGTAGCTTTGTTGTTGTTGTTGGTGGTGGATGTTTTGTTGCGGTGGAACAAATGGACGATTCATACTAAATGGATTGTTAGGGTGTTGTTGTGGAGCTTGTTGGGATGGATATTCGAAACCAGGGGGTTGGAAATTGATTATTGGTGAGACACCGGTTAACCGGAAATTCGGATCCGGTGTTAAAATATGCGGGACGTTTTGTGACAAACGGGATTTTCGGCCTTTGGTTGGTGGTGTTTTCTTAGACATTTTTAATAAAGAGGATTGTGAGATTTTTGATAGAGATGATTGTGAGATTTTTGAGTTTTAGTGTGTAAGATGTTGTGAGATTTGTGATGAGATTGTAGTTGTATTTATAGGGTAAAAAGTTTTTTTTTTTTTTTTTTTTTGGATTGCAACGGAAACTAGCACAAGTTTTGGATTTATTCACATTGGAAATGTCGATCGTGGGGACGATCTAAATGGTTCAAGATGGAGGCGATCGACAGGTGCTGCAGTGGGGCGATCGACACCCACTCGATCGTCTATGTGGGTCGATCGACAACGATTTGGTATCATTGGGGCTAGCCTTACTCGTAAGCTTTCATGATCGAAAACATGCAATATATAGTTATATCTAGTAATGCTAACTGTATAATTATAAATTAATCATGAAGTTACAAGTTTTATAACTTATTACAAATCTAGTAGCCACATGCACAAATTACTAATTCAATACACATGTGATAGATCTAGGCATAGATCAAGTAAGCGTATAGATTATATCCCTCTCTAAATTAAAACAGCACTCCCATTCATAACACCATAACACCAATAACACCGTCTACGTTAGCGCCACATCAGCTTTAACATTTAACATTAACATCCCCAAAAAACACCCACAACCATAACATCCCAATAACATCAATAACACCAATAACATTTCATATTTTCAGTTTCAACCCCTAAACTAAAACAAACACTTCAAAACTAAAATAACACTTCAAAACACCCCAAATAACATTTTTATATTATTACAAAACAAAATCACAGAAACACAAACTAGAAACCATATATAGCCCCATAGTATTCCAACATATTTATCATCTTACAAACTCATGTGTCATCATCTTCACCTTCCATTTCACGTGTAAACCCAGAAATATCATCGTCTTCGTCTTCCTCGCGTCTTCTTCACAGAAACGCAAACACGTAAACACGTAAACGCAAACACGAAACACAATATCATCGTCTTCTTCCTCGTAAACCCGAAACGCAAACACAGAAACACAAACCCATCTTCGTCTTCGTCTTTAACGTGTAAACCCAGAAACGCAAACACAGAGCAACAAGACCTTCTTCTCTCCAAACAACCATCATCGAAGGGACCAAAAATGAAATTTTTTTGATTTTTTTTTCCTGCGCTTAACGCGCGTTGCTTGGGCAACGGTGGAGGACCAACGGCGTTAAACAACAACAAGTCCAATGGTGTAACGCCGCTAACGGCGTTAAAATGCCGATAACGGGCGTTACCCCGTTACGGATGGGAGTGCTCTTAGAGTGTGCTGATAACGTGCTGTGAAACAATAAAGTAAAGAGCATAAAGAAGAACACAAGATAGAGCTAATGAAAAATTATTTTATTCATCTCTCAAAGGAGGCATGTATATATAATTAAGTATTCCACAAGATATATTACTCTAATTAAGATAACTACTAATAATTCTAGATATGGACATCCATTCCATATTTATCCATAACAAATTTAAGTCAATTTAAAACTAAATTGTCAAATTGGCTGATGGCAAAGATTGAAAAAAAAAACCACTAAAACATAACTAACCATTGTATTTATGGGCCAAAATCAAAAAAGAAACAAAAGAACAATTTAAAACTTTAATAATTCGTTCTCCGTAATATATTTTAGAACTTTTGATTTTCAGACAAATTTACCAAAAAATTTATTCAGGCACTCTTCAAGTTGCCACCAAAAAACATTATACACCTGAGACAAAAGTTCGGTACGAAACAAAAAAATCTAAAGAACAAATCCTTACATCTCAGCCGTTGATCTAATTTTCATCCAATGGTTACATTAACTTTCATCCATCTCATTCATTTAACTGGAAGGGTACTTATGTAAATTTATTTCATACTTTTCAATTACACTCGATAGCAGACACTCTTTCTCTCTCACCAAACATTCTTCTTCATCAGATCTAACTTTTTCAAAGCCAATAATAACCAACTTTTTACTAAATAATGTGCTTCTCAATGCCGACGGCAGCGGAGCTAGATTCTTGCGGTGGCGTTATCAGCGTTGTGAATCAAGAGATGACGGAATCGAGAACTCCGGTGGCGGAAAGAATGAATCGGATTGAGAATAGTTGTCGTTACCAGAGTATTGGTGGAAATATGAACATATTTGTAGCTTTAACAAAATACCAGTGACAAATTAATATAAGGGCGGTGGTCATAGTCCCGGTCACGGTCATCGCTCCGTCTCCTGAATTACAGTCACGTCGTCATTCCAGTGGCTGTCGTGGCGGTGGTGATTGGTTTTCGGGTAACTTGTTGTTATTTTCTTCGTCTTCGTTGTTTTTGTCGTTGGGTTCTGGGCTATTTTTGTGGTCAACGGTGTCAATGGGGATATTCATGGCTTCAACAGGTACATTTGTCCAGGTACTGCTTGTTCATAAGGCTTCATATTGTGTGGTGGAGTTGTAGCAGAAATAACAACAAGAAGTTTGTTGTTTTGAAGTTGTTTGGATGGGTTTGGGTTTGGGTGTTGACGAGTGTTAATGGTTTGATGTAAGATGTTTATATAACTAAAATGATAAAAAGGGTGACTTACAAATTCACGAACAGTGCCTTTGTAAACAAGATAAGGAACATCAATAGCAAAGATACCAACAAGAGCAAGATTCCTCAAATTATATTCAAGATAAAAAAAAATGTCCTAGATATTTTCTTTTCTTGAATTGAGTGGCCAAATTTATTAGTGTACTTGTGGCACACATTCTTTTGTATGACACACATTCTTTTTGCTTTAAAGTTTTTTTAGAGTGGTGATACTCACACCACAACTTTTTATACTTTCTCGGAAGCCACTAAGCCCCCCACTCTCATTTCGCTCATCATCTATTGTTTTATTTGTTTCTTAATTAATAATAAACATCAATTAACAACTTCATGTGTTATAATTAAGTCCCCCTTTGATTGTGAACCTATACTTTAATTCTTTAATTTTTGTGTTTTACATGTTATTCAGCATGAATCTCAATCTCATGGGATTCATTATGAATTCCATGGGATTGACTAATGAATCACTTGGGTTTCAGGATGAAATTTAATTCTTTAATTCTTGTGTTTTACATGTTATTCAACATGAATTCCAATCCTATGCGATTCATTATGAATCTCATGGGATTGACTATTGAATCACTTGAGATTCATGTTGAATCACATGTGATTCATTATGAATCTTAATTCTTTAATTCTTGTGTTTTAAAAAGGTACTACATACTATAGAAGATGAGTCGGTGGTATGTACTTGTAGACATTTTGTCCGATACAGAAGGAGAACGCAATGAAAGGCGAAAAGAGTGAAAGAGAAAAAACACTTCAAGTTAAAAAGAAACAAATGAAGCCTTGCGGCCATTATGGAGAGAAGACCAAATTTCATACAAAAACAACTTGTCCGATGAACCCAAAGGCAAAGCGAAAGGCGAAACCAATTGATGTTTGAACAAATTTAAGTTACTTATATTCTTGTTTTTTGTTAATTCTTTTTCTTCTTTACTTGAATAATTAAATGATTTGATGTTTGAACAAATTTAATTTATTCTCATATTTGAATTTATTTTTGTTTAATTAGAATATTCAGATGATTGACAAAGAAAATTCTTGTATGGATCATGTTTGTTACTTATATTCAGTTTCAATAACTTGATCACAAGGGTAATTTGTATGGATCGCATGAGATTATATATGAATCACATGAGATTTATACAGAATCACATGGGATTCACCAAAGAATCCCATGGGATTCTGTATAAATCTCATGTGATTCTTTGACGAATCCCTTGTGATTCATACAGAATCCCATGTGATTGTTGTATGCTTTACACAAATAAAACTGAACCCAAATAGAGTATTTTATAACATTACACAACTAAAACTGAATCTCAAGTGATTAATCCTTAATCCCATGTAATTCATGGAATCTCTTTATTAAAAAGTTGAATGTTGTTATACAGAATCCCATGTGATTCTCTCTAATCCCTTAGGATTCATATAGAATCCCATGTGATTCATAAAGATACTTGATGAGTATCTTTTATGTGATTCATACAAAATCCCATGGGATTCTATGATGAATCCCATGGGATTCATTATGTGATTCATACAGAATCCCATGGGATTCTTTGATAAATCACTTGTGATTCATCCTTTATCATATATGATTTTATTACGAGTCACATGTGATCTAGATGTATAACTTTCCCAGGCTACGACTATCAGTTATCATATTTACCAAAATTAAAAAGAAATGTAAAAACATTCAACAAAAGGCTAGTTAATAAACATATGAATTGTTCAAAGATCATTACATACTTTTATTAATATCATTACAAGTTACAACTTTTCAAAATTCGTTTGTCAATCCCATGGGATTCATAATGAATCCCATGGGATTCATGCGGAATAACATGTAAAACACAAGAATTAAAGAACTAAATTCATCGTGAATCCCAAGTGATTCATTAGTCAATCCCACGGGATTCATAATAAATATGAATCACATGGGATTCATGCTGAATAACATGTAAAAATTCATCCTGATCCGCATGGGATTCATAATGAATCATATGTGATTCAACATGAATCGCAAGTGATTCATTAGTCAATCTCATGGGATTCATAATGAATCCCATGGGATTATGTAAATAACTAAATAGAATCTCAAGTAATTTTCTACTTCTAGCTTATATAAAACTGAATCTAAATTGATTTATACGGAATCCCATGTGATTATCTCTGATTGCTTGTGATTCATATAGAATCCTATGTGATTCATAAAGATACTTGACGAGTATTTATTATGTGATTCATACAAAATCCCATGAGATTCTTTGATGAATCCCATGTAATTCATCCCTAATCATATATGAGTATACAAAATTTAATTGATTTTACAATCAAACTTGATCAAACTACAATCAAGTCATTAAAAACTAAAATAATCAACCTTTCCCTATCATCTAAGTATCAACTTTTTATGAATAATAAAAAGTAAAAAATGAAACACTTTTTATCCCATTTCCCAATGGCGTCATCTCCACTATGAACAAATAAAACCATTTTTATTTCATTTTTCCTAGAAGTTTCAGAACAAACCAACCAACACTAATAAAAACCAAACCCAAACAACTTCTATTTTATTTCATTTCTCAATGGTGTCATCTTCACACAACTTCAGCGGAAAAACTTTTTGATCACTTCCCGACGACAAAACCACCGTCAACACCGTCGCCGATCTCACCTTCGATTCCAACGAGTTCAACATCTGGCACGTCACATCGTCATCTTCGCCGAACCGGCATGTGAGATTCAGAAACACGCGCGTGATTTTGTGTGTGTCTACGTGTGTTATTGTGTGATCGATGGTGATTTTTCGGCGGTGATTCGGGTGATTCCGGTGGTTTCATGGTGATACCGACGGTTAGATGTGATGGTGACGACTCCGACGATGGTTTCATGGTGATACCGACGGTCAGATGTGATTCCGACGACTCAATGGTGGATTCCGGCGGCTTGATAGTAGAGAAAGTGAATTATTAATGAGATGGATTGGTATTTTTTTCTTTTTATAGTGATAATTGAAATTACCAATATGCCCTTATTTGTAAATTTTAGCTTTCATCTCAGCCATTGAATGAAAGTTGGATGGATGGTTGAGATTAACTTATTTGTTCTTTACATAATAGGTGTTTTGCATAGATCTCACCTCATACACCTGATTATGTTTCATGTTTCCAACTGCCAACATGGAACACGCAATGACAGGCCACCAGAAAACAGCCACACCGTATAACCGCTTTTTATGAAGACTAAACATGCCATCAAAATGGCCTCTTTAGCTCACTTGATGTATATATATATTAAAAATTGTTCAATATATAGAAATTTGGGCAGTAACAATAGATACAATCAATGTTTACATGATAAAGTGAACTTATATATCTCGTCAAATTCAACCATCCAAACTAACAAAGATGTCAAATTTATCCTGTAAGCACACGAGAAAAGTAAACAAAGCCTAATCTAGATTTAATGATGCGTAAACTTATGATTAATAGCCAAATTAGTCTAGGGCTACAGGCCCAAAGACTGATACAAAAGAGTATGAAGACTACAATACAAAGAAGATTCTAACTAGTGATCAAAGTATCATATGAAAAGGCAAGAAATTCCAAAGTATTTTTATATGTACTTGTTAGAGTCTCCCATATAATCTCCTATTAAAATTTTAGTCTGATGTCTTTTTAAAAAACAATTATATACTGTACATAACTATTAGAAAGCTGGACAAAAGATGTTGGGGGTGCCAACTCCTACAGAAGACATCCATTTACCCAATTAGCTGCGCGCCTCTTACGAGGTTGTGGAATACTCCTCTTTTCGTCGTTCAAAACTAACTCCAGAAAAAACATTGCTTAGCTTGCCTCCAAATACATGAACTATAAACACTAATTAGATAGGATATATAAAAGCAATCAACACTAATCACCCACAACTAAAATGCAACTTTGATGTCATTTTCGTACAACGATGTTATACTTTTCTACTGTATGCATACCAAAATGTCATTTTGTTGAGATTTATAATCAAGAGCTTCATTGTAATCTGATAATACTTTTGTGATGCAGATTATTATGTTTTAGTTGATATGCTGTTGAGAAGTTAAAGAGATGGATATTGAAGCTGTTTGTATCTTGAGGGACTTGGAGCATAAATATTCTAAAGCTGTGAAGACTTTGGAATAGTTCTAGCAAATTTGGTAAAGATGAGGGATTGAAGTGTAACATCTGTGGCTATATAATGAGAAAGACAAAAGTCTTTCTCATAACTCTGATCTACGTTTTCTCTCTCAATAATCGTCTCTCTAAATACTCTCTTGTGAAACCCTAAATTGTGTTCTTGATTCTCTTGATCAAAACACTTGTTACTGATTGTTCTGGTATTGTGATATTTGATTGAGATCAAATATTAAGTAGTTGGTTGATACTATTTGAGAATAGATATCTAATTGTTGTAATCTTGTTTTTCTAATGTAATAAAAGTGTTTTGTTATCATTCGAATCTATTTTTCTTCATGGTATCAGAGCCAGGTTGCTCTGAAAACTGTTTTTGAAAAATTAGGGTTTGTTAAATTGGGGATTTTTTAATCCATTGGTGATTCATCAATTAACTTGTATTAATTGATAGATCTTGTGGTTAATTTCGTTAATCTTGAAGTTTTTTTAATAAACGTCTAATTTTTGAAAAAATTAGGGTTTGGTGGAATTTGGGGCTTTTTGATTAAAGGCTTCAGTGATCGATTAAGATTGGTTAATCGATAAATCTGGTGATTTGGTTAAGATTGGAAGTGGTTCTGGTGATTTACCCTAATTATGAAAATTAGGGTTTGTTGGTTCTTGGATCTTGGTTCTGGGTTCTTGCTGTGTATCTGCTATATCCCTAGACTAAGTGAATCTAGGGTATAGTAGGTCTGTTATTCCGCTGTTGATTGTTTTTCGCGTGCTCTGTAACACCTCTCTCACTCTTCTTTTAATTTCTGTTCTTATTTTTCTGTTTAGATTGCCGGAGGATAGGTTTTGGGATTATTGGAAGTTGTAATTGGTTGTTGGTTGAGTTGGTTATTCTTTTATATTTTTTTATTCTTTAATTTGTTGTGTGCTTGTGTGTGCCCTTGACCTACCACTTTAGTGGCAAGGAAAGCCTCGGAACTACTTTCTCTTCTTATTTGTGTGCTTGTTTTTATTTCTTGGAATCATGTCTGTTCATAATTCTATTCATGGTTATACTGATGATGAGTTTGAACCTGAGAACCCTGTCACTTTAATAAGTAAATTGGATTTGAGTCATCCTTTACATTTACACCCAAATGATTCTGCTTCTTTAACTGTTATCTCAATAAAACTCAAAGGAACTGAAAATTATAATGTTTGGTCTTGTGCTATGCTTTTAGTATTAGAGGGCAAAAATAAAACTGGTTTTATTGATGGAACATGTAGAAGGTCTAATACTGATGAAGTTTTGGGTAGACAATGGGACAGGTTTAATGCTATTGTTTTGGGATGGATTCTAAATTCCATCTCTGAAGAGTTGTTTCTTGGGCAAATTTTTTCTAAAAGTGCTTCTGGTGTATGGAATGAGTTAAAAGATACTTTTGACAGGGTTGATGGTTCTGTTACCTTTAATTTGCATCATAAAATAAACTCATTAACTCAGAATGGTACTACTATATCTGAATATTTTAACAAATTGAGTACTTTGTGGAAACAATTTGATGCTATGGTACAGTTACCTAGATGTACTTGTCATGTTGTTGATGATTTTAAAAAGCATAATCAACTTATGAAACTAATGCAATTTTTACTGGGTCTGGATGATACTTATATGCAAATAAGGAGTAATATTCTTTCTAGAGATCCTTTGCCTAATGTTAAAGGTGCTTATGCTATTATCAGTAGTGAAGAGAGTCATAGAAATGTTGTGTCTGGAAGTACTAGTAGAAATCATAATTATGCCTTTACTACTAGAGTTGTGAATCAAGTTAATAATCAGACCAGTCAATCTACTAGACATATTAATCAGATTGCTCAATCTAATAATCCATATGCTAAT
Source organism: Chrysanthemum lavandulifolium (assembly GCA_022545495.1). Classification (NCBI taxonomy): domain Eukaryota; kingdom Viridiplantae; phylum Streptophyta; class Magnoliopsida; order Asterales; family Asteraceae; genus Chrysanthemum; species Chrysanthemum lavandulifolium. The sequence goes on along the minus strand of CM040240.1, from coordinate 205,290,629 downwards.
TTTAATAGAGTTTCTGATAATACTAGGAATACTGGTTCTAATCTTGTTTGTGATCATTGTGGTTTTAATGGCCATACTCAGGAAAGATGTTTTAAATTGATTGGGTATCCTCCAAATTTTGGAAAAAAGGGTAACAATAATAGACCTCAGAATACTGCAAAAAGGTTTTCTAATAATAACTCAGTGGGGTCTAGTTCATCTTCTGGTTTTACAGATGAACAACTTACTACTCTCATTTCTCTCATCAAAGACAATACAATCAAAGGAACTAGTGTGCATGCCAATATGGCAGGTACTTATTTTAATAATAGCAAGGTTTTTAATCAGAATTTTCAAAAGTTTTTCCCCACAATAGTAATTTGAAATCTAAACTTACTTCTGATGGAAAAATTGTGGATTCTGGTGCTAACCAGCATATGACACATTGTGACAATGAATTAATAAATGTTTTTGATATTTCTCATCTTAAAATAAAGGTTGGTCATCCTAATGGGACAGAAGCTTTTATTACTAAAATTGGAAATCTAAAGTTAACAGGTTCTTTAATATTATATGATGTTTTGGTTATTCCAAAATATTGTGTCACCTTAATTTCTGTTCATAAACTGGCTAAAGATAATAAGATTGTGGTTGCCTTTGATGAGAATAAATGCTATTTCTTGAATTAGGATTTGAATATGGGAAAACTTCTGGGGACTGGTAATCAGTCTGGTGGTTTATATTATTTCAATGCTGGAGGTATTTCTTTTAAAAGTCATAACTATTTTGTTCAAAGTTCTCTTTCTCATTATGACTGGCACTGCAGGCTTGGTCACCCTTCAAACCCTGTTCTAAATATTTTAAAACCTGATTTGAAGTTCAATTCAAAAGATCAAAACTTGATTTGTGAAACTTGTCAAAGGGCTAAGCAAACTAGAGAACCTTTTCCCTTAAGTGATCATACTTCAACTGTTTTAGGTGAACTTGTTCATTTAGATCTTTGGGGACCTTATAAGGTTGCTAGTAAAGAAGGTTACAAATAATTTTTGACTATTGTGGATGATTACACTAGGGCTGTTTGGGTATATTTACTTAAAACTAAGGATGAAACTGTTCACTATATCACTGTCTTTTACAATATGATTGCAACTCAGTTTGATAAAAAAAAATAAGAATTTCAGAAGTGATAATGGTACTGATTTTGTTAATCATTATTTTTCAAAGTTATGTGAGGAAAAAAGTATTACCCATCAGACCTCTTGTGCATACACTCCACAACAAAATGGTATTGCTGAAAAGAAACATAGGCATCTTTTGAATGTTGCTAGATCCCTTCTGTTTCAGGGGGAATTCCTCTTAAGTTTTGGACTGAATGTGTTCTTACTGCTACCTTTCTTATTAACATATTGCCTTCCTCTATGGTGTCATCTCCACTATGAACCTGTCTCTATCATCTAAGTATCAACTTTTTTTGAATAATAAAAAGTAAAAAATGAAACACTTTTTATCCCATTTCCCAATGGCGTCATCTCCACTATGAACAAATAAAACCATTTTTATTTCATTTTTCATAGAAGTTTCAGAACAAACCAACCAACACTAATAAAAACCAAACCCAAACAACTTCTATTTTATTTCATTTCTCAATGGTGTCATCTTCACGCAACTTCAGCGGAAAAACTTTTCGATCACTTCCCGACGACAAAACCACCGTCAACACCGTCGCCGATCTCACCTTCGATTCCAACAAGTTCAACATCTGGCACGTCACATCGTCATCTTCGCCGAACCGGCAAGTAAGATTCAGAAACAGGCGCGTGATTTTGTGTGTGTCTATGTGTGTTATTGTGTGATCGATGGTGATTTTTCGGCGGTGATTCGGGTGATTCCGGTGGTTTCATGGTGATACCGGCGGTTAGATGTGATGGTGACGACTCCAACGATGGTTTCATGGTGATACCGACGGTCAGATGTGATTCTGACGACTCAATGGTGGATTCTGGCGGCTTGATAGTAGAGAAAGTGAATTATTAATGAGATGGATTGGTATTTTTTTCTTTTTATAGTGACAATTGAAATTACCAATATGCCCTTATTTGTAAATTTTAGCTTTCATCTCAGCCATTGAATGAAAGTTGGATGGATAGTTGAGATTGACTTATTTGTTCTTTACATAATAGGTGTTTTGCATAGATCTCACCTCATACACCTGATTATGTTTCATGTTTCCAACTGCCAACATGGAACACGCAATGACAAGCCACCAGAAAATAGCCACACCGTATAACCGCATTTTATGAAGACTAAACATGCCATCAAAATGGCCTCGTTAGCTCAGTTGATGTATATATATATATTAAAAATTGTTCAATATATAGAAATTTGGGCAGTAACAATAGATACAATCAATGTTTACATGATAAAGTGAACTTATATATCTCGTCAAATTCAACCATCCAAACTAACAAAGATGTCAAATTTATCCTGTAAGCACACGAGAAAAGTAAACAAAGCCTAATCTAGATTTAATGATGCGTAAACTTATGATTAATAGCCAAATTAGTACGGGGCTACAGGCCCAAAGACTGATACAAAAGAGTATGAAGACTACAATACAAAGAAGATTCTAACTAGTGATCAAAGTATCATATGAAAAGGCAAGGAATTCCAAAGTGTTTTTATATGTACTTGTTAGAGTCTCCCATATAATCTCATATTAAAATTTTAGTCTGATGTCTTTTTAAAAAAACAATTATATACTGTACATAACTATTAGAAAGCTGGACAAAAGATGTTGGGGGTGCCAACTCCTACAAAAGACATCCATTTACCCAATTAGTTGCGCGCCTCTTACGAAGTTGTGGAATACTCCTCTTTTCGTCGTTCAAAACTAACTCTAGAAAAAACATTGCTTAACTTGCCTCCAAATACATGAACTATAAACACTAATTAGATAGGATATATAAAAGCAATCAACACTAATCACCTACAACTAAAATGCAACTTTGATGTCAATTTCGTACAACGATGTTATACTTTTCTACTGTATGCATACCAGAATGTCATTTTGTTGAGATTTATAATCAAGAGCTTCATTGTAATCTGATAATACTTTTGTGTTGCAGATTATTATGTTTTAGTTGATATGCTGTTGAGAAGTTAAAGAGATGGATATTGAAGCTGTTTGTATCTTGAGGGACTTGGAGCATAAATATTCTAAAGCTGTGAAGACTTTGGAATAGTTGTAGCAAAGTTGGTAAAGATGAGGGATTTAAGTGTAACATCTGTGGCTATATAATGAGAAAGACAAAAGTCTTTCTCATAACTCTGATCTGCGTTTTCTCTCTCAATAATCGTCTCTCTAAATACTCTCTTGTGGAACCCTAAATTGTGATCTTGATTCTCTTGATCAAAACACTTGTTACTGATTGTTCTGGTATTGTGATATTTGATTGAGATCAAATATTAAGTAGTTGGTTGATACTATTTGAGAATAGATATCTGATTGTTGTAATCTTGTTTTTCTAAAGTAATAAAAGTGTTTTGTTATCATTCGAATCTATTTTTCTTCCCATTTCCAATTGCATTCAATAGCTTGATCTGTGATGCTTTCTTCATGCATAATAAATTTATCGAAAGTATATAAATTTAGCATAAATATGAACAAACCCAAATTTAAAACTTTGTTTCAAGGTTAAGGGGAAAAAGGAAAACTTATCACAAATCCAACTCTTTCAAGACTTTCATACGGTAGGCACCAAATCCACCAACTTATATCAACCACAACCCATCTCCTAATTTACCTTCAACATCTTTAATAACTTAACCCTATCTTGAGAGCAAGTGAGCAACCATCTTTATCTTCTTTCTAAGAATCACAAATAAAAGCTCTATTTTCCCATAGGTAGCCAAGATCCATGTTACACACCAACAAGAATCAGATATGATTTGTTATTGGATTCCAATGAATAGATCAACCAAGACAATAAGAAACAGGTTAATGGACTCAAAGGATTAACAATGTAGAGGGAAGTTTGTTGTTTATTTGAACTGAAAGATTACAAAGGAAATAATACAAAATCAGAACTAAAACAAAATGAATTACAACAAACTATTTAAACTCAGTTTTGGCGGGAAAGTTGGTTAAGTGAGAATGCCTGTTGGGCAATTTTTCTATGATATTTTGACCTTTAAAGGTCCTAATATCAATGTTTATTCACCCTAAGGCCGTGGGTTACACGTACATAATGGGATTTTCGTTCTTGTCATTTAAATTTCTAGATCCGTTGGCTAATAATTTATCTCTTGTTATGTATATGTTTCCATGGCAAAACAAAATGCATTTTTGCTCATGGAATTAGCCAACACCTTGTTTATTCATGATATTAGTGTATTATTATGTTTCATGTGCAAAGTCGATGATAACATAGACCTTTGTGTGCATGATTTGTAGTTGTTTGCATTGGGCTTTTGCCATTGTTTAGATGGTTTTGTCATGTATTTAATTTAGTTTTTGCCACTGTTTGGGCACTTTACAATAGTTAATTAGTAGTGTAAGTGTTGTATCTAGATTAGCTATTGTAACCATGGCTTGGAATGGAATGGAAAAAGGCGTTCAAGACATAAAGGCAAAAACATGAACTACTGGTCCTGGTGCGGTGCTAACGCACCGGAGCGCCAACGACGCGCCATTCATCTGTTTAGATCGGCTCGATTTTTTTACAACTTTGTAGTTTGGTGCTTGGAATGGGAAAGACTCTTTCTATGAGTTTCTGGGCTCATAAGTGGGCAAAACTTTCGTGGCATAATCCGAAATCAAGTGCACTTAGGGCTTCATTTGCTCCTATTTAGGCTTGGAGCAAGTGGGAGCCCTCCTTTTGGTTGTATTAGCTTATCAGTGTTCATATCAAAGGCTGGAATTAACCCATCCTTAGACATATCTTGCATTATTTTAAAGTGTACATGACCAAGTATAGCATGCCATAGGGTTGAATCACTAAGTTTAGAGGTTGACATAAATGCTGAATTAACAGTATCATTAAAAATATTAAGCCTGGACATTTGATTACACAAATAGCCAAAACAAATAAACACACAATGTTTAGATAAAACAAACTTAACAGATTCAATAACTTGTTTGTAACCACAATTATTCAAAATACTACTAGAAACCAAATTCTTTCTAATATTAGGAACATGTAAAACATTAAGCAAAGAAACAACTTTTCTAGAACTAAATCTTAAATCCACACATCCTTTTCCATGCACCAGAGCTGTTGACTCATTTCCCATATGAAGAATAAAGTCATCATTTAGTGACTCATAGGTCTTGAACCAGCTTCTATCTTTACATACATGGATTGTTGCTCCAGAGTCAACCCACCACGCAATATCATCATCCTGCATAAAGTATGCCTCAGATATATATGTAACATAATAAATCTAAAAAACTTATTAAACACTATATGACCTTTTAGAGGGTTGGTTGAACCAGTCCCTGAACCACTTGTGCCTGATCCATTGGCTTTATTGCCAATTATAACACCCTTACAATCCTTCCTGAAGTGTCCAGGTTTCCCACACTTCCAACAAGCTGCTTTTGGCTTCTTGTTAAGATCAGATTTGGTGTTATCCTGATGCTTACGTTTGCACTTGTTGTCGTTGTACCTAGTGGAGTTGTTATGCTCCACCATATTGACAACTGATGGACCAGTATCATTGCTACTTTCTGGCTTGTCATTATCCTGTGCCATGAGTGAATCCTCAATGCACATATGACTGCCCAACTAAACAAGAGTTAACTCTTCCTTCTTATGTTTCAAGGTATGCTTGAAATCTTTTCAAGAAGGAGGAAGTTTATCAATGACACAAGAGACTAAAATAGCCTCATCCATGTGCATTTTGTGTTGTATGAATTGACCAAGTATACTAAGAAGCTTATTGTATTGTTCCATGACAGGTCTAGAATCGACCATTTTGTAATTTGTAAAATTACTCACAAGGAACTTATTGCTAGAGGCATCCTCAACCATATACTTGGCCTCCAAAGAATCCCATAGTTCCTTAGCAGATTCCACATTTTGATAAATGTCAAACAGAGGATCAGACATACCATTGAGGATTAAACCTCTGCAAATGTAGTCGTCATTCTCCCACTTGCTCATTTTATTTATATCCTCCACATTTGCATCATCCCCATCATCAGGAATAGGAGTGCTCAGGACATACACCGCACTCATGCTTGACAACAAGAAGTGCATCTTCTTTTGCCATCTTCTGAAATCCACACCTTCAAACTTATCCAATTTGGAGAAGTTAGCTGCCATTTGCCTCATAGCAGCAACCATTGATTATCACTAAATAGTTTCTATTGATTGTTGGTTTCTTTATTCAAGAGTGTTCCCAGTGGGTGTAGATAATCAATGAGTACCGGATATCATTTGAAATCGTGTTATCACTTTCCTATAGAAACTATTCGACCCTATGCCTGGGTTGCACGAATATCTCTATGGGATAAGACCAAGTGGTGTTCTTGTTTTATGCACAAATCAAGAACCTGTTTGCTTTCAAATGTTTATGTTTCGTATGTTTTCCCATGCAGATGTAAGTCCTATTTATAGGATAGATTTACTCTTTAGTCAATGAAATTATGAGAATTAATCGACCAATTAATCTCCTCATAATGTTCCTCCATTATAGCAATAATGGTTAAAAGACCAGATTAAAGTGGTCTTAATTACAAGATTGTAACTGTCCAGCAATATTAACTTATGTCCAACAGTACTAACTTATGCCCAGCAGTACTAATTGTGCACTGGCAGTATTAACATTACTACTAGCAATAGTAACTTTGCCCAGCAGTAGTAACATTACTACTAGCAGTAATAACTACTTAACCACTATAAGAGTCAGGGTAATCAGAGACTTAATGGGTGTACACTCCGTACCTCCAAACCATTTTCAAGTATGATCATATCCCTCAATTGAACTAAATTTCCAACATTTCATAATATTCGGTATGTGTAAAAAGAATTGATGGTCCCAAATTAGTCATAGGCTGTGGTATGTTTGTTTTTGATAATTTAATTGTTTTTTTGGTGATGTTCTGGATTGATTGAGTTTTGAAGTGGTGTTCTTGATTGATTGAGTGTAACCATTTTGTGTGATTGTGTTCTTGGTCATTTCGGGTTCTTTTTTGAAGTTCTTGGTTTGTGTTCATACTCTTTTTCATTTTGGATTAAAAATAAATATAAAATCAAAAGAAAATCAAATTGGGGAAGAAGACGAGGGTATATTAGTCATTTCTTATGCGCTTTGACCTTACTAACGGGAGAACTAACGACCATTAGCTTCGGTGGCTATTTTGCACGTAACTTTAGCTCTAGGTGTCAGTCTAATTTACAATTGTTTTTCTCTCGGTGTGTTATCTGCAATTTTGACAACTATTAGGACGAAATTTGCAATTCACCCGATATTATAACAATGGAAACAGTGTCATCCATATAACTAAAACGAATCGGCCTATGAGCTGTACACGAGATATTTTGATATCTTCAACACAAACATTTATCTATTTTAAGGCTTAATACATTACTGAGTTTTCATTGAATGCTTTTGGCTATCTTTACAAATAACATGCTTTTGCCGCCAGTAGTCCCATCTAGTTTTACTCTAAAACATGTACAAAGTCATGATCTAAAGTAATAAAATACTTGCAATTAATCTAATCCAAAACATTTTTGACATTGATATCGCCGTTCAAATCAAACATAAATTATTGTAACATTGTTCTTTCTTCCACACAATGTTTTATTTGTTATATCCTTTTGTTCTGTAATCCTTGGCCTAGCTTTAGAAAACCTAAAAAAACATAATGACAGATTGACAGCTAAATTTCTTGTTCGAGGATACCTAAACAAACTCTCCTCTAGAAATTGTAGTATAAATACATGTAATAATCATTTTTACTCACAACTCAGTTTTACTCACAACTCACTCAATTCATTCTCTTCCAATGGCCGCTTTCCATTTCCTGTTGTTACTACTAACTTTGGTTGTATTACAGCTCTCCGAAGCTAGTCGTCCTAGTTTATTTTCTTCAAATGTCGATTCTCCACCAATGTTCAACGGCACGAAATGGGCTGTTCTCGTTGCTGGTTCAAGCGGATGGTATAATTATCGCCATCAGGTGTGTATCATCTCAAGTTTTCGGTTAATAGTTCCCAACATGTATTATGTATATACGAAATGGAATATATAGTTAACTCTAGCTATTTATAATAAAAGATACCGAAAGATGAATTTAATTAATCAAGTAACATATGGAATGACTTCTCTTAAGATTTATCAAAAAAAAAAGAAAATAAATAATACCTAATCTCCTTTCAGGCTGATGTTTGTCATGCGTATCAACTACTGAAAAGGGGTGGGTTGAAAGATGAGAATATAATCGTGTTCATGTACGATGATATTGCCAATAACCCGATGAATCCAAGGCCCGGTGTTATTATAAACAGTCCCAATGGCTCGGATGTATACGCTGGGGTGCCAAAGGTATGCTGTTTAAGAACAATAAAAATAGAATACGGAAAGATAGAGCCGCAAAATGCCTTTTTAACAAGAGATCTGCCGTATTAAGTTTCTATGGCATATACTTTTCTTGTTAATTCATGAAATTTTTTACTAAATGCGATAAGAAAATCTTTTTGATCTTGAAGATTTATATTTTGTTAGGATTACACGGGAGAATACGTGACGGCAGCCAATTTCTATGCTGTGCTTCTTGGCAATGCATCAGCCGTGACAGGGGGGAGTGGGAAAGTTTTATCTAGTGGACCTCTAGATAAGGTCTTTGTGTACTACACCGATCATGGAGGCCCTGGAAATCTTGGTACCTATTGTGTTACCGGTATTGTCTTTTGTTGCACAGTAATAATTTGTTACTAACATATATATTCTTGCGTTAATTGCCCTAGGGATGCCTGAATCGAGCCCGGGCCCTAGCATTTACGCCAATGATTTTATCAAAGTTTTGGAAACGAAGCATGCAATGGGTACCTATAATGAGATGGTAACATACATCTTGATCTTAAATTGTCGCTAATCATTGGTCACGAGAAATGAAAATAATCACTCGAATGATAACCGTAGGTTATATACGTAGAAGCCTGTGAAAGTGGAAGCATTTTTGAAGGTCTTATACCAGAAGATCTGAACATTTATGTGACAACTGCATCAAATGCCGTCGAGAGTAGCTGGGCCGCATATTGTCCGGATATGACTCCTCCCCCTCCTCCAGAGTTCGACACTTGTTTAGGTGACTTGTACAGTATTTCATGGTTGGAAGACAGGTATTCTTTTCTCACATAGTATCTTTAGTGACTTTCTGTTGTGCATTGGTCAATGGTCATTAACATACTTTGCAACTTCCATCTTTTAGTGACTCAGAAGATTTAAAGACCGAAACACTGGAACAGCAATACTTGAAGGTTGGAACATTGGGCTTTTTTTGCTTTATTAAACTCAAGAGTCTGCAACCCAATTTATATCTGGCGTTAAGTAAGATACAAGTATTCATTTCCTGTTTGCGACTGATCGAAATTCACTTAAAACATTTGTAGGTGAAGACGAGAACTTTAAACAACAATTCTTACGAAGGATCTCATGTGATGCAATATGGTACACAACGGATAAGCAATGAGACTGTTTCGGTTTATCAAGGTTCATTTACTTGGAACTTCACATCCAATCCATTCCAATCTTCCGAATCCATGGGTGTTGTCCACTACTAGAAAATTGACTTTCAGCGACGGATTTTCCGACGGACAACTTTCCGTCGCTAATTTCCGACGATATTCCGTCAGACCACCAACAAATATTGCACCATACTTAAAATGAAGCTTTTGCGATTGCTTTCCAACGGATTTCCAAGGGATATGATTTCCGTCAGAAATTTGTCACTAATTAACTTTACTTACCATCAACTTTCCGTAGTACCGACATCTATGGCTATCCGTCACTAGTCCGTCAGAAATGTTTTGATTTATTATTAATATTTAATATTTTTTATTTCCGAAATCCGAAATTATATATTATTCTTCCGACAGAAATATTAAAAACATGTTTGTTGTTTTATTGCTAACTTTCAAAGTAATTTTTGATATATGAAAAAATATGAACGTATATTGACAAAAGTTTTCGTGTTAATACTTCAAAATAATATAAAATACCAAGTTTTGAACATAACTCTTTATACATTTATCTTCTATAATAGTAGCTTATCTGTTACGTCATATGGATTATCTTACATAGCTCCTCAAAATAATATACATTGTCCAAATTTGAGACATAATTCCTTATGCATTTAACCTCTATATACAATATTTAGCTTTTATAATGTATTTTTGTTCTAAAATCTCAAAACATTGTGTATTTGTTTGATTACTGATAAACTTTAAATCTTGAGCTTAATACTAACAAATAAATTATTTTAACATTTTCATTTACTATAAGATACTATTATATATATATATATATATATATTCTTGTAATATATTAGGCATTAATACTTGGCCATCTCATTTCAACACAACCTCAAAATACTTCTCCTCTAACTTCATCCATTCCAATTACTTTCAAATGGTTAAAACTCATAAATAAAAATATTTTGAATCCATGGGTGGCAAGATAACCAAAACCACGTCTATATCATTTTGGCCAGATATAAATACTATACCCAATGTTAAAAAAGTAATACTAGTAATACACATTTCGAACAATACAAAAGATACAGTAGTTGACAAACTCTCAATACCACTTTTCCATTTATTAACACATAAAAAAATTCCCAACCCCTCCCACTTTTTCATTTCCTCTAAAACACTTTTTCACTTCCCCCCCAAAACACAATCGCCACCGTTCGTCCGTCAACCACTTCGCCACCTTGCGCCATTGGTCCGCCGTCGTCCAATTCCTCACTGTGCGCCGCCATTCATCAAGGTTTAATTCGTTTGACTCAATTGTGTTTATTTGTTTATGTGTAATTTGAATGTATTCTCTAGTGATATTTAGCCCTAATTTTGACTGTATTATTCTGCCCTAATTTTGACTGTATTATTTTGCCCTAATTTTGAATGTATTCTGTTTATGTGTAATTTGAAGGTGTTTTGTTGTGATAAGTAGTTGTTTCGAAGTGTTTGGCTGACATAAGAGTGAATAATCGGATAAGCGGAATTAGTTTCGTTCACACTAAAACGGATAGTTTATATGTATGTTACTAGTTTTAGGTCGTAATTATTTGTTTCGTTGATTGTTATCAGCTGATGTGAGCTACTTAATAATTTGCTTTGCTAATTTACTTGTAGAAAATAAGCGAAACCAAACACCTTGGTAATTAGTTGAGAAGTTGATTATTTTAGTAAGTAGTAACACATTGGTAGTATATATAGTGATGAATATATGAGTGAGTACACTACTACACCACCAACAAGATAATCATAATGGAATGCGAAAAGCTTCACGTAGTAATAATATCAAGCCCTGGTACGGGACACTTAGTCCCGGTCCTATTACTAGGCAATCGTATCGCCACCCTTCACCACAGCCGCATCACCATCCTTGCTGTCACAACCGAGTCCTCACCTGTGGAGTCGCAGCTCATCTCCTCGTTCACTGAGAACAACATCAATATCATCAAAATCTCGTTACCTGACATGTCTGACTTACTTCGACCCGAGGACATGTTTTCACTCATTTAGTAGTCATGATGCGCGAAGCACGACAAGGTATAAGGTCTGCTATTTCCTCCATGAAGTGACGTCCTGATGTGATTATAGCAGACATGTTCTCTATTGAGTCACTTCCTATAGCGGATGAGTTTGGCGGCAAAAGTACTTATTCACCCCTATTCTTGCACGAACCGTTGTTCTAGTTACATACTTGCCTATTCTTGATAAGGAAGTGTCAGGTCAATATGTTGACAGGAAGGATCCATTAAATATTCCGGCTGTGTGCCGATCCAATGTGAAATGTGCCTGATCCTATGCTGATCCTATCCAATGGGAAATGATTTGCTACTTTGCCTGATGGAATTTTGATCAACACATGGAGATATGGAGCCTAGATTTCTTAATGCGTTAAGTATAATGAAACTTTACGTCACTTTTGAAGGTACCAATTTATGATATCGGACCGTTGACAAGAGACGTTGACCCGGCTGTTTCTAAGAAGAGTAAGGTAATCAAGTGGCTTGATATGCAACCAATTGAATATGTGCTTTTTGTTTCTTTTAGGAGCGGAGGGACACTCTCACTTGAGAAGATCAGAAGATGTTTGACCACTATGCGGCAGTGTGTTGGACTCGTGGAATTATCACTTGAACATAATAAGCTTATCCCCCTCTTCTTGATTTCAGGTCATTTCCGAGTCTAGTTTGTACATGTTTTTTTTTTTGTTTTACATCATAGAGTGAACGCTTAATTCCACTTAGGATGTACTATTAAAAATCTTTATGCAGGGCAATGGCTGAAGTATGTATACTAAGGTTCTGAATAGTTTTATTATATCTCAGGTTGTGGAGGTTTGCTCTGCGCTTACATCTCTTGCCTCAGATGTATCTGTGGCACTTCAATTGATGAAATGTGAAATCATGCAACCTGTTAAAAGGGTACTTACATCCGTTGGGCCTCAAGAACTAAAATCCGTCTTGCAAGTTGTGGGAAAGTTGGGGTTTGTTTCTGATATGGTCGTCCCAAAAATGCTCAGCAAGGATGTGATGAAATCATTGAAGTTATTATGCGCCCATAATGCCGGTAAAATTAATACTATGTTGATTTTAATAGGTATATTTGCATGGCGGTCTGAATTGAGGTTGTCATTAGGTACAAAGACTAGCACCTGCAACCGTTCACCACCACCAGCAGCAAAATTCTATGAAGATTCATATCACAAGCTACTGCTTCTTTACCCCAACGACGTTGTTTCTTAATTAGCCGCCAATGTTCATCTTCCGCCACGTCATCGTCTCAAGATCATGTTGAGCCTTCTGTTGAACCACCGTCGGAAACTCATTTCACAGATGACTATAGCTCTAAACCATCCGCCAGGATATCTGTGGAGCGGTCCGGATTAAACAATCCTCTCGGTTCAACTTTTGTCAATCCCAAGGCTAGATTTTATATCAATCGGGATGAATACGGTGCAGAAGGTGAGTTTATAACCTCATCTGAAGTTAGCCAAATGTTTGGAGAGGTAATTTGACGGTCTAACGTTCTCTAAAGTGGTTACTGTCAGTAAAGTCCATCATTGCTAAAATAAGGTTTACGAAATAGTATTTGGTTATTAATCTATTGTGCTGTCCTTGCTTCAGATGGTTGGGTTTATAATGCTCTTGGTACTACCTTCTTGGACCGTCTCCTTCGAACCGGTAATTAATCTTACCTTCCTGGACCGCCTTTATCGAACCAGGAATTAATTGAATCACTAATGTTTTCTATGTTTTGAATGATTTTCTTTATCTAAAGTGGTTATGTGTTGGAACGGAGGGACTAAGCCCTAGCTTTAATTAATTGATTATCTATCTAGCTGATTTTGGTTATGATGTATTAGGTTTTAGAGTTAACATTTTACTTGTACATTTGATGGGGCTAATGAGTTTAAATGTGCGGGTTTTGTGAATAATGCTTGTGAGAGGTAGATTTTGACTTTTCAAGCAGTGTCACCATAGAGGTTTAGTGCTGACCGACACTGATCAAAGCTTGAGATAAGTTTTTAGATGAGTTCAGATAGTTAGTTCCAACATTATCATTTGTTTTTGTCCTAGTTGGATGTAAGAGCGTTAAGCTTCAACACTTTGAAGAATCTTTCCGTTTTATATTCTTTTTTAGTACTACTCTTACACGTAATTAAGATACCTTCCAAAACATAGCTCTTGATTTTTTATTCATATTGAAATGTGTCTTTTCTTCTATGGAGATGCTTGTGGACTCGAATAATAGATATGTAATATTAACTAATCATTATCTTTATAAGGAAAATGTGAGCAAATGAGTGTGTTAATCCTTTGATTTGTTTATTTTTGTTTCTGGTAGGGATGGGGAAAGGAAGCACGACTGAGAAACGGCAAGATAACCAGGATGCGTATTTACAACTATCCATCACAATTTTAGCTGCATTCTGTCGGGTTCCTGATATTGCTTCTTCAGAAGATATGGTCAACAAGATTCCACTCATACTAGAAGTTCTTTTTACAGAGTAAGTATATGTAGATGCCTTATTAATGCCTTTATTCTTGTTATCTCTAGTTATTTGTGACCAAGAGCATTATTGATGAAGGAGATGGTTGCTTCAAATAGTACCGGTTCAAAGGAGACGGTCCAAGAAGGAAACATTGACAGATATTATGTGAATGGCCACGACCAGGAAACCTTATTTCGTATTGACATCTAGTCTAGTTGTAATGTACTCGTAATAAGTGCAGCATTCCACACTAAAGAATTACTCCTTATTCAAGTTTGCTATATTATTCTTTGTGGGCAGGTATTGGTAAAAAGACTGGGTCATCTTTAGATACCCCCATGCAACAACGGGAATTGGAGGTGAATGCTCGTGAAGAGGCTCGAGAGAGGGAGTGGCAACAAAAGATGAACGACATAAACACGATGTTAAGGACATTTAGCGATCCACGTCCCCTCATTAGTTAGATATTGTCACATCATATATGAATATTTGGACTAGATAATCAAATCTCATCTTGTATGTTTCGATTGGTTCTATTTGGATTTTGGAACTTTACTGATGTAAATGATGCGTTTCTATCATTTGAATGGTTGTATGTTTTATTATTTAATTTGATTTATTGGTTTCTTTTAAGCTATTAGGATTACATAAATTTCAACTTTATTATGTCCAGTTATTTTCCTACTTCCGATGATATTCACAACTATTACCGACAAAATGTGACTCTTTACTGACTACAAGTTTCCAACTGATTTCTGACGAAATTTTTATGACGAATTTCCGACAGAAACTATTCCGACTGATTTCCGACGGAAGCATTACCAACAGGACACATACTGTCGCTGTTTCCGACAAAATTCCAACAGATGCTAATTACCGACCATAGAAAATCCGACAGGCTATTTTTGTCACCAATCCGTCGGAAACCACTTATAGCGACGGATTTCCGACAGAAACGTCTGTCGCTAAAGACCTCTCATGTAGTAGTGGTCAACCAAAGAGACGCAGATCTTTATTCAATGTGGCAAACGGTATGTACTTAAAGGAAAATACACGACACAAGAATAATGCATGTTCTTTTAGTACTATCAAATTGATGTAATTTCATACTCTGTACAAGAAATCAACTGGAGAACCAGAACAAAAGAAAGAACTACTTAAGAAAATCAAGGAAATTACGGCACATAGGGCACATTTGGATACCAGCGTTTCAATGATCGAAGGCCAGTTATTGGCAGACAGACTCATCGAAGTAAGAGGTGACGGAATGGCTCTCGTGGACGATTGGGACTGTCTTAAATCCATGGTGATTAAAAAAACCTGATCTTTCTTGTTTATTACTTTAATATCACTTTTCTATGGTTTGTCATTCTGTATTAACTTCTCACATGTTTGATTGATTTAGGTTCGAACATATGAGACACATTGCGGATCATTGACTCAGTATGGCATGAAACATACACGATCATTTGCTAATGTATGCAACAGTGGTGTTAGCAAGGAAAAAATGGATGAAGTTGCAAAGAAAACATGTAGCTCGTATACAATGGGAAAATGGGATCCTGCAATTGTTGGTTATAGTGCATGATCAACAAGGAAGCTGATGATATTTAGAATGAATGATATATTTTCATTTTTCGCTACATTGTCGTCTACAGTAATGGTGACAATAAGTAGACCAAAGATCCAATGATATGAGGTTCATGTTCATCTCATATCTATATTTGTAATGTTGTTTGTACCTTGAGAAAGCAATGAGTATAATTACTGATATTATGTAGAAGAATCATTTATGTCTTCAAGTTTTGTCTTTGATGGTTTGGTTATTTAATTGTGGCTAAAATTTTTGACGTGGTTGAGGGTGCAAACATGCCTAAGCAAATAATGATCGTTACACCATGTGAATCATGTTCATATTTATCTTGGTAGCATGTCGGGATTTGCAAGATGAATAGACAAACTTACTTGTAGGATCAGATGCATGACTTGATTTAGCCATTATCAGAATCAAGTATAAGTGTCTATAGAAGTCATAAAATAGACAAACTTATTACTTGTAGGATCAGATATATGACTTGATTTAGCCATTACAAGAATTAAGTAAAAGTCTATAAAAGTCATAAATTCAGTCACTAAACTAAGGGGTGCTTGGTTGAGGGGTATAAGGCCAAATCAATGAGAAAGGAAATGAAACATGATACTTGGTTAGCTCTAATGCAATGACCCATTACCTAATAGTGGGTAATGGGTCATTACCCAATAAATTGGGGAGAATGGTTTTCTTACCCTTTCCCTTTCCTTAATATTCCCTTTGCCTCCCATTCCCTAGTTTGAACCAAACGCACCCTAAGTGTTTATTAGTAACAGACAACTAGAATAACTTAAAATTATAAAATCAGTCACTAAATGTTTCCATGTTATTAAAATAGCTTCCAAGAGTCGGTAATTAGGAAATATGTTAGTAACACTATGGTGACACAAGAAGAGTGTGAGATTAGTTTTAAAGAGCAACATTTTAAATAAGGGCAAAAGGCACCGAATGTAACATACTTGTCATTTAAACCTTTTATATGTATCAAACAAAAAAAGTTACATTTATGTGTCTTAAAGTTTGTTTTTTTTAACATTTTTTGTGTACTCATGAAATTATTTGACCATTTTACCCTTTAGGGTGAATTATATAAATGGTCCATGTATTGGCAAGTATTGCATCAAGCGTCCAAGAAATTTTAAAGTTCCACCAATAGGCTGTTTTTCACATGTTTTCATCCGTTTTTTTCGTTTGCGTCCGTTTTTATACATTTTCGTTTGTTTTTAAACGTTTTCGTCCAGTGACTAAAAACTCCTTTCCTGTGGCTTGGAAAATCTTATTCACTTTTTTTATTCAGGTTCTCGTCGGGAATTACTCATCGATGAGCAGTTAATTCATTCAACGATGATCGCTACAATCTCATCACCGAGACCGAGGTAGACATAGGCGAGATCATTTACAGTGATCTTGTAACCAGGATACAGAGTAAAACTAGGGTAACATATGTATCTGACCCTAGGTTTATTTCTTGTGCTATTGAAAGGTTACTCGGATCCGACTGTTCTCAGGATGTATCTCTTGGGTTTTTACCTGCCATCCATAGCTCAAAAAATTTTAGAAAGGACCCAGCCCCCAAGTCTCTAACATTGAATTGATGACCCATGTGATTGCTATAAACAATCATAGAGATTTAATGTCTCCACCTCTTCCTGCTAAAAAGAAGAAAAGAGGAAAGTCTCAGACTGTGACTACAACCATACCCAAGTCACAGGGCATTGAGGCATCAGGAGCACCACCTCAAAAGAGGAAAAAAGACCCGTCTACCAGACCACCCAAGGGAGAACAAGTTCTACCACGCCCTAAGGCTACGAAGGGCACTAACAAATCACAATCAGTGTCCTAGGCCTCAACCACTACTCTCCAAGATCCAGAGGGAAACAAACAACGCGCTGGTAGGGGAGCACCTTCCACGCTGATGAGGACATTCGCATAAGAGCTTTTGTCCGAGGCACAAAATCGATCCCAAATACTTAAAGGAAACATACAACCCATCGATAGGGATTTAACTTCCATGGTTCCTAAGGATGATACTAGGAAATTCCACCAAGGTGTCCGAAAGGACACTGGGGACAAAGACTCGATGGAACATAAACCATCCGCTGATATGGAACCAATAACCCCCACTGGAGCTGATCAATCAGGGTCTTGTGCTAAGTACCAGGTGGAAGAGACCCATTCCACTAGATTGAGGTACCGGACCCTGACCGGAAATGAAGGCCTTCTTATGAAGGGGAACCGGATAACCTCTTTGCGGCTCAACACTTTAGCGGATGTTCAGTCTTTTCTCCTTCTGAAGATGAACTTGTTGAAAGTGATGAAGAAGTCTTTGCTGCAGGTGAAGATCTGAACACTGATACTCACAACACTGAACAAGAGCACCAGTCTTCACCACCACAACCTTTAAAGCCTGAAGGCTCTCCTGTTCATGAGGGTGATTCTTCTGACTCAAGAACTTCTTCGTGTCCAGAAATTTTGAAGAAGTATGACAACATTCTCCCACTCATTGAAAGGCAACTTGTCTGTTAATACAAATAAGCTGTAAAAACGTTTATTTATATTTTACGATCTTCTAATGTTTTGTAGATAACAAACGTAAAATCATTTTAACGAAACAAATAAAATACATAAATGGTTTGAGCCAATAGTTTACTAACACACTTACGTTTTCATATAAAATACTAAACAAGTAAATAGTGCTTTCATGATTTAGTAATGCATATGTACAACAACTAGTGTTTACATAATGGGTAAATATATACATACTTAGTATGTATTATAATGTGTAATAGAATGGGTAGAAGTCTAAGTATTTGACCCATTGACTAAATACATTGAGTGTAGTTGGGTAAAACCCAAAGTCCATGACCCATACCCATGGAGCATGATCCATAACCCATTACCCATTGCATGACATCATGCATAAGTCATAATGGGTATTATCCATGACCCATGAAGCTAACCCATGACCCATTGACTAGATGCATTGCATCTTCTAGATACATTGTATCTATTTGGATACCTATTTTTCAAAACCCATGATCTATGATCCATGACCCACAACCCACTTTAGGGGGAGCGTCCTACGGATCCCTAGTATTACACTAGATGGATCCCTCAAGCAAGGGATCCGTGGAACAGTAGCATGCTTTTGTCTATAAATAGTAAGCCATTTCTTCATTGTAAGTTGCCACTTCTACACATACTTTCTTCTAGTATTGTAAACTCTCTAACCTCAGATCCAATGGGTCTTTATATGTAGTTTGTGTTTGTTTTTGTGTGATTCTCTAGGTTCCTCTTAAAGGCGAGATCACCACCTCTTGAAGTCGAGCAAGCTCAAGTCCATGAGTTGCCATGCTTCGTCATCATCAAGACTACTGAAGTTCTCTTGTTGATAGTTCTTTCCTCCTCTCTCGAAGTGTTGTGTCTAAGGCATTAGTGAAGGATGCCAAAAGGGTCAAGACGATGGCACTAGTGAAAGGTGCCGAACGTCTGTGTCAAAGGCATTAGTGAAGGATGCCAAAAAGGACAAGTCGAAGGCATTAGTGAAAGGTGCCAAAAGATCATGTCAAAGGCATTAGTGAAAGATGCCAAGGGTGTACAATCGATATGGTGCATCGACGTACAAATATAGATAGGTTGTGTCCAAGGATATTGATATCCTTGATGATGTTGTAATAAGGAGTGGGTCTCCTTTAGCATAGGTGTTGTGTAGTGTTGGGTAGTAGTTCCTCCTTTGTAATGGAACTCGGTATCTAGCCTTGTACCGGATAAAGTGTAGGCGACATTGTGATAGGTTTGGTTCTACCTCGTGGAAGAACCCGGTGTCTAGCCTTGTACCAGAAAAAGAGTAGGTGACGTTGTGAAGGCTTCTCCACCATAAGGAGTTTGTGTCGTGTAGTGCTTACGAGCTCTCGAGTAGGTGACTCGGGGAGTGGAGTAGGGCAAGGAAGGTGTCCTTGTAGCCGAACCACTATAAACACTCATGTCGTGGTTTTGTGTTTCTTACTCTTTACCTTTGCATTACATATTTACATATTTATCTATCAACATCCAACATACACATTTAAATAGATTGACATAAGTCGATCTAAATATTTTAAAACGAAGTTTTAATCGGTAAAACTATTCAACCCCCTTCTAGTTTTCCACAATTGGTACCAGAGCTTCGTTACCAAGTCTTTTAAAGTATATTGTACTTTGAAAACTTGATACGATCCGTGTATGTTTGTAAACTACAAAAAAGGGAATTTCTTAAAACAAAAAGTCATGTTTTTAGAAATCATCATTTTTTAAATGTTGGATAGTGATAGATCATTCTAACATTTTCTTTTGAGAAATCTACATAGCAAAGAATTTGGGCATCTTAGGAGATCATGAAGTATTTCGCGTCTATGGTTTCTAAAACCATAAAAATAGAATATAGCAAAGGTATGTTCTCTTACTTACAATTATTGGTCAAAGACATGCTAAATTGCTTGTGGATAAAATGGTGATATATGCGTCTATCTGATAATAAGCATAATATGAAAAGTGTTTTAGTGATTTTTTTTCTTTGAGGTTTTGTGTTTGATATATGTTCATTCAAGCTTGAATAAAGATTGGAATGAGTAATATAACCTCACTAAAAAGTCTACAAAGGTTAAACCATTTCATCGGGTCAAAATATGTATTTTTATGAATCTGTGTCAAATTCGCGGATCCCTTTTTGGAAGGGATCCGTCAGATCCGTGCAACAGAGGACAACTTTTGGTTAAATTTCAAAAACTAATAACTAATTAACCGTAAGTCCGTAGAAGTCGTGCCACATATCGTTTTAAAGGTATTTGAGTCTACTTTCATATAAAAATAATTTCATAAACTGATTCAAAACATAAATTTACATAATCATTGATTTATAATAGAAAGTCATTTTTCGGTCATAACTTTTGCACAAACTTTTGATCTAATTGGAGACGGATGTTTTTGTCTTTGAATAACAGTGTGTCTTCTTTTGAAATTAAGGTTTTGATCATATTTATAATTATAAAAGAAACTAATCAAGCTTGGTCTACATGTTTATATTTAACACAAAGTGATGAAAAGAACTTTCGTATGCTACGCTAAATGATTAACTGTCTTGCCTTGCATTACTTGATTATTTGCTTATCTCAAATAGTTTTTGTGCTTGTTTGTTTGAATAACATATGTGGTTTTCTCATCTTTCTATTCATTCTTTTGTTTGTCTATTTAGTAGTATTTTACTAATCAATGTGCTATTTGAAGGAGTGTTTGAGATAACATTTAGGTGTGTCGAAAATGTTAGTTTAAATACTTAGATAAGTCATATAAGTTGAAAAATGTTTAAAACTTGTAATATACTAAATGGCTTCTTGTTGAGTTTGTCATGTGTGCAACATAAATGTTTTATGTGCTTTTATGATTTCTTGATTTCATAATTTTTTGTGTCGTTTTCTAAATAACAACAAGAATGTACATCAGATCATAGCCTACACTTGTGTTGATGATGCACTCTCCCGTTTTCCTTTTCATGATCGCTTTCCAAGCTTCATAGTAGGATTGACAACTTGATTATTTCATCCGATATACTCAAGTAAATTATATAGCAATGCAAATATAATTGGTCATATCTGAAAATCCAAACTCGAGCTCATCTAACCATTTTTTCACCATTTGGACAACTTAAATTTTTTATATTTAAACATGACACCTTCGTCATCCTAGTTGTTTCAGGCATAATATTAATAAAAACGAAGCAAAGTATCATCATTGTTACTCTTCGATAGGCCATTGTAGGAATATAAATTTTCCTAACTTGAGAATGAATACTGGAGAACATATTGTACTAGAAACTCAATTTGACCTAACGGTTGAATTGCTTCCTTGATAGAAGTTGTGTATGTGGAATCACCCGTAAAAATGGTCGTGTTTAGCCGTATTTGAGCACCGCTAGTAATAGTCTCATATTCATTCTCTAACATGAGAAATCTATACTCCTATGTTTTCCTAAAGTAAGTTTACAATGGAAATACTTTATGTTGTCTTAGGATTACTAATCAAACAAGTTGTAAAATTAATTTTTCTTTTAGTTAATCACAACCACTTGCCTCATCAAGCGATTATCTTGCTTTGCTCGAGAAGAGCTACATTACTTCAAGGATGAAGTTCATTATCGCTAATCACCATCCGTAATAACTATACTTAGTTCATTACCTTCACTAAACCAAAACAACGTTCTAAACAATTCACTTTCTTAGGGCGCATATACATGTGTTTTCTTACTCTTCAAAATACCAACACATAGGTAAACATCTCTTAGCTAAAACCAACTCACAAAACCGTACTTGCTTCAAGCCTTTCTATATCTAACACTTACTCTTCTAAACACAACTCGTTCATCTCCACAAACAACAACTCCACCTTCTAGATCTAAATGAAGTCTAGGATTGTCCTGAACTAGCACCTCACAACTCTATTGTCTTGAACACCATCATGTACTCTTTTCTTTCTTGACACATACCTTGCATGCCATTGTTAATATAATCGATTTACTAATCTAGATCATAAATCTGTTTTGAGGTTTTTGAATAGCGCTTGCTAAAGTTTGATAAATCTGTGTGTTATTTGTGAGCTCGATCTCATTTGATTGCTTATGTGTTATTCCTACATGCTCTCATTGCTATGCTTTACTTACATACATGTATGCTTGCTGTAGTAATCATTAGTTTCAAAATTCGATATCTAAAGCAAAATATTGCAATCATTCTATTAAGGAAATCTGTCCCAGATGCCGAATTCCTTGGCTATAACTAGCCGGATCCCTAATGTAAAGGATCCGTGGGATCCGGGTAGACAGAAGAGCAATTTTAGCTTCCTTGCATCAATCCAACGTTACAGACCTCATTAGACTAGTTAAACATGCTTCAGTAGGATCACTTAAACTTTCCTTAGGCTCAATTGATCTCACATTCAATCAAGGATGACTTAGGATCACATTCAAGGTGTTTTTGATTTATCACTTCATCAAAATCATCACATTTACGCTCGATGCTCACACATTGTTCCTAACATCTCAAAACACCTAGTTTGAAATTTCTCTCAATTTTAGCAAATTGATTTTAGTCTTCCTTACCTCAAAATAGGCTAAAACTAGTTTTCATTTCTTATGATTTTAGGAATTTTCCAAATTTTCTTAAGTTACCATCGATCTCTAGGATCTTTTGACTCCACTTGACACTCTCAAATCTCTTAGTGTCATCCTTGATCATCCATTGGTGCTCATAAAGCCCCATTTCTTTCCATAAAAGGTAATCATTAGCTACCCTCAATCATTTGAGACCCTCTTCATTTAAGACACCTAAGAAGACTGAAACACTCATTTTCTCTTTTCTTGGCTACTGAGAGCCGGATCCCTAGGATTAGCCTAGACGGATCCCTCATTGGAGGGAACCGTGGGAACAGGCTGACAGATTCAGCTAATTCTAGCTAAAACAATCATTTCAAACTCTCCTGGCTAACTTGAACACCCCATCTTGCCTTAATTAACCTCCTTGATCGATGCAACTTTGGGTTGACTCTTGTGCATGCAAATCATTGCATTACAAAAGGATCTTAGTGGTTGAAGCCTTGAATGCACTTGCCAAATCCTTTCCTTTATAAACCATCTTGTTAGGACTTCTAAGTCACCATCTACAACTTAATTCTCAACAATTAGAAGCCTCTATCTCACTAACCTTTTCAAAGATCTTATCATGAGGAAAGATCCTAGTGCTAACTCATCCACCAAAGGACCACTCAAGAAACTTGCTCGTGTTATTCACGAAATTTATTCAACCGAATCATCTCCGTTAAATCCACAAACGCTAGGATTTCCCCTCCTCCAACTCCACCAATCAAACCAATCCCTAAAAGGATTGTTCCCACAAAACTACCATTGCCAAACACCACTATACCTCCTAAACCAAACACCCCTATTTCCACTAAACCATCACCATTAGTGCCTAGAGCCATATCATTTACCACTTCACATTCATCTCCACACCTCTACAACTTAGAGGAATTGCCTTCTAGGCCATCTCATCCTCCACCATTGCCAACATTCTCCTCAATAGAGAGAATAACGCAACAAAATCAAGGCGTTGAATCGACACTAGCACTGGCATCCTTTTCTCCATCACCCTCAAATAATCCCTTTTGGATTATGAGGAATCATCAAAGTCAACCACCTGATCACATGGAAGTAGATACCTCTCTACCACCATCCTCGTCACATATTCCACCACCACCACCTTTGACTGAACCACCTCCACAAATTCCTCCTTCTTTTGAGAATCCTCAACCTTCCTCACTTAACCCTCCTCCTTTTGTGGAACCTCCACCAAATCGTCCATCTCAAGCCATTCCATTTCTACCACCACCATTTCCGAGCCATGACAAAGATTGTTATCATTGTCAACATGTTGTAGGCTTGATACATGATGTTAGGTCACTAGTTTTACAAACACAAGTTATAAGAGAAGAGATAAAGGCGGATGAACAAGTATCACACACAGACACACGTTAATATGAAGACCGGTTAGGCGTAAAGAGTATGTGAAAAGAAAACTTGAACAACCAACCCTCAAATGAGGGTTTACAAGATTATTTATAGGAGGGAAGCTAGGGCAACACTCCTAGTTCCCATCCTTTCTTATGTGGGCTTGGGCCTAAGCTTATGGGCCTTCTACATAAGCTTGACCTTAAACAAACATAAAGGCCATAATAAAGCTACCTATTACATATGAAATATAAATACTTGAAATCTTGTTTAGGAGTGATTCCAACAATCTCCCCAAGTATATATGAATGTAAGCGGTGAAGGCGTTGATGTAATAGTAGTGTGACATCTTCGACATTCTTCTTTCTTGTGAGAGAAATTGCCTTGATTCGAACAATCTCCCGGTGTAGAGATAGTTATCTTTGAGCAGTTATGCTTCAACGTCATCTTTAACTTTGTTCTTTGATCATTGTTCTTTGTGGTGAAAGTGATAGTATGTTGTTATGCGCATCGATCGGCCTCAGTGCCTTGTTTGCTCCAAGTGTCTCCACGTCATTCTTCATCATGCTCACACGCTCTTTGACGTTGGAATTCAATCTTGATGAAGTTCTTTAAGTCTTTAACATTGTAGATTCTTTGGTTTGACGAAGAATCATTACATTGTTGTGTTGCATTCGAATAGAACTTCCATTAGTGATGATGTTGGCGTGAGCATGAGAAGAATCAACCGATCATCCCGCTCCGGAGCTTCCATAAGAAGAAAACATTTCAAGCGGTTAGTAATAAGCGGTTTCCGGCACTTACAAGTTTGAACTTGAGAGTGTTAACACATAGTGTGAAAACACAACTCTAATTCTTACAAAGGCCGTTCCTAAACTGAGTCCCACAAGTGAGATAACGCGATGTGCAAGTACATCTACGATTCGAGATGAGTCATGAGGTACACGAAGCATCACCTCACGATCAGACCGTTTGAGACACACTCGCGTAATCCACGGGAGTTACCGGTGACTGCTTTGTCGGTGTTTGATGTTGACCACAGCAGAGTTTCCATTCAATCACCGAGGATCACGGATGTGAACCTCTCATAAATGTTCTCGACAGATTGCTAAGATCTATGAAGGACTCGATATGAACCATCGATGATCTTATTTGTTGATCATCAAGTGATTAAATGTCAAGTGTTCCTAAGAGATCTTTTGATGAATCTCGTGGCTCTAGACTCGATGAGTGCGTTTTGGTTTTCTGAGCGGAGACTAGGGAGAGGGTCTCCTTCTTCAATACCAATGATCTCTAAGAAAGCCAATAGTTTACGTAGGGTTCCTGTGAGAATGAAACAAGCTTACGTTGAGAAAAACTTGAGTGGCTAAGAAGGTTTAGTGCATGCGTCATTTGGGTCCATGACGACTTTTAATCTTCAATACCGGTGTCACTAAATGACAACCAAGAGCATATGAATTGAACCCGGTGCCGCCTAAGTTGAATAATCTGGAGGGTGTTTCTTTTCACCCTTTACTTTACATTTCTTTTGATTCTTCAACTCCTTCTTTCTCCGATTCTCATTTCTCCTTTTACAATCATTCCTAAGGACTTTTAACACTAACTAATGGTAGTGTCCTTGGGTAGATCCTCCGGCTCTGGCGGATCATAGGACAGTTATTCCTAACCTTAGTCACCTTATAACTCCATGACTAACCTCGTTTGCCATTAAAACCACTTTATGTGAAAATATCTCTCAAAGGGTTTGTAAATGAAAAACATGTTTGAACCATCGTGAGAGATGATGTTTTGCATAAATACTCCCCTCCACATGTGCTTAATAGTTTTAATGGTTAAATGCACAATGAGGAAAGAGCGCGCACTTTTGAATTGATCCACTAAAGATAGACAATCTCCGCGAGACACGGTTACGTTGAATAGTTAAAGAGATACATTGTCGACTTTTAGGTGACAACTAGCTCTAATAACTACCTTGAAGGTGTAGACAAACCTTGGAAGGTTGTCAAACCCGTCAGAGTTCATGTCTATCAAAAGTTTCTCGAATGGTACTTTCTACTCAGACAAGTCCTTTGCGAGACACGTTTACATTATTAGCGAACTAGCTTGAAATTATTACCCGTCCAGGACAAGTCTTTTCGAGTTACTAACAGTTTAGTACCATCAATTCTTTGTTTAAGTCTGAAGTTCACAGATTCATTTGCATTTTGTACAAAATATTTCTTATCACACAAATTTTCTCCCCCTCAAAAATGGCATATAAAATGTTATTTTTGAACGTTTGAGAATAAATATGACCATTTCGAGTGTTGCGGGAAGATGACCACTATGAACAATTTGTGAACAAAGGTTTAATTCAAATACTCCCCTCAACTAGTGATATAAGCGGTTGAGGTTTTGAAAATCATATGGGAAGTACTTGTCTTTTGAGCAAAACCTTGAAAAGTGAAAGGTTTGATAGGTTTTACTCAAAAATAAGAAGCTTTCGTTCCTTTTATAAGGATTGTGGCAGAGGCGTACCACGTGGTCCTTTCTTGACACTTACGGGTTGTACATCATTATGTGCACAAGCCATCGATATATATAATCACACATCCGAAATTATATGAAGGAAACAATTCAAGGGTACCGTGAAGTGCAATGATGTTCCCGAGTGCGCAGGCGTTGAAAGCCGGTGATGTTTCTCTGGGTCGACCACCAACATAGCTCTCCAATCGTCAGGCGATCCCTTCGAACAACCGTTCATCAATCATGGTGATGATCGTCTCACATCCCTCCTTTCACGAGAATTCCGGTAGCAGGAGACCCAACTTTCGGCGATATCCTTCAACTCAGACGCCAATCCATCCCTAACCGACTTCAAGGTATGATCCACGAATTTGTGGAGCTCACTACACGCAATTAAGCGGTTTCTTTGAAGTTCACTATGGTAAACAACGCCGAAAGGTTTCTTGATGAGTGTATATTGAGATAGTGGTTGATATCGGGAAGAGTAAGCGTTGGAGGAGTGAGGTTGACACGCGTCGATAAGATTCAACATCCATCGGATATCTTCAACACGTTCTTTGATCACGATCGTCTAATGAAGATGAGAACCGACTTGATAAATTCACGTTGAACTTCATCGAGAATTGTCTCATCGACCACAATACTTTGGCAAGGTACATGTCTTCGATGTCGTTGAGGACAAGTTCTCAAAGTCGACCTCGGAGAATCCATAGTCTGTTCATCTTGTCGTTTGACTATGATATTCTTTAAGAATGTGTAGTCCCACTTAGACTTGAGATCAATGTGTTTGATGGCCACGATGTCCTTAGAACTATACACCGCATGTTGAGACTTGAACCAGCGACACGTAGTAGATTCTTGACCTTGTGCCAATGATGAATCCTATACAATGCATCTTGGTCGTATGCTTGCGTTGTCGAAAACAAGTGATTTGCGTTCCTCGATAGCTATCTTTGTTTGAGTAAATAGTCACGGGAATGGAAGAGTCAATGATGTAGCGTATTTTCGCGAACCATCGCTACCGTGTAAGAGAAAATCCGTCTCTGTTAAAAAGTATCGGAAGGAATCCTTGGTTAAATCTGCTTGGCCAATGGTCGGTAGAGGTTTGGTCCGATCGGTGTAGTATGGAGGGTTGTCCCTTTGTGTGAAGTCAATGTTTGCTTCGGATTGAGCCAATCCATGTTGTTAGACATAGCTCGGCGATGTTCTCAAGATGATATTCGACCTCGAGGCGCTTTCGAGTTGTCTTGTAGAAGTTGAAACGCTTCATTCTTGATTCGCTTCAACTCGATTTCGTCATTTTCTTCACATGGAACTTTTCTTGCAAAAGTTTTGCGTGCTCAATGTAGAACCGTCTACCAATTCTTGACCTTCATCGGGGTAGGGAGTTTGATTGACAAGTGTGGAGAACCATTCAAACTCTTGGTTTTATCGTCATCTAGCCATGATCGACTCGGTGAGTCGTCTTCTTCTTCTTTTGGAAGGCCTTGATGATGATCTTGGTTTACGCACTTGTTTGGGTGAGGTGGGTTGTTGTCGGGGCTCAAGGACCTCTTCATTGTCACCACCCGTATACTCAAAGTAATCACTGCTTTATGAGGCGGGGTGGTAACTCGGAATCGTCCCGAGGTTTATCGATGAAGACCGAGGTGGAGGAGACTTTGTTGAGAAGATGTCCGTGGTGGAGGAGGTGGCATCAAGTAGATTTACCGGGCCCGGCGTTTAGGTGCGAGTCCTTGTCCTTATCATCGTCATCTCTTGGTCGTTTGGGTTGATCGGTGACTCCTTGCATGATGATCGAGTTGAAAATCAAGTAGATTTTCGAAAAATTTAGCTTCATCCGAGTAAGCGTTCGGATCGCTTTGACATTTGCATCACAAGTTTAGCGATTAACTTTCATTCGAGAGATCGACTTCTTTGGCCATTGTATGTTTAACCAATGCTACGATGTTAGGGTGAGTTGTGCGGAAAATACTTCTCTAGTCACACGGGGACGGTGTCGAGAAGAAACTTGTGGGTATGATCTCTTGTCGTCTTCTCCGGTTCCTTTTGGACTTTAGGAACGATATCCTGAAGGTACTTGTTAGTGTAACCTTGATCATTTCGTTCGGTTCCTCTTTCGATGACTCTTCATGAACTTCGAACAAATTCCTTTCTTTCTCCATCTTGTCTTTCTCATCATTTAAGTCTTGAATTTGGTCAACAAACCAATTCATTTTTCGTAAAGTATGTCCTTCTTTCGATTTGTTGGACGACTTTCACAATCTTTTATGAGTCCGAGAAATCCGAGTTTAGGTGGTTTCTTCACGGTTTGGATGATGATCGGTTGACTTTGTTGATGGTGGTGGTGATGAGTGAGATGAAGAGTCGATGATGAGGAGACATGAGGAGACTTCATGTCCTTAGGAGTTTCAAGTTTTCTCCTTTGAGTGTGTTGGACTGTCTAGAAGAAACTTTGTATAATCATCCTCGTCATCTCTAGACTTTTCTTTCTCGGTTCAGTTTCTCAAAATCATACACAATAGTATCCTCTACAGGCTTTTGTTGTTGCACAAGAGTGGTGGCACGGATCCCTTATCGGGTCGATTAACGCATCGGGATCGGAGAGGTGGCGAGACCACTTGATCCTCCGGGGCCACCCATTTGATCTTTAGCAAATTCTTGACCTTTTGACGATGTTGGACGATTTTGAACTTCTTCTGTATGATTTATCCATTGCTCTTCTTCTTCTTCATCGAGCTTTCATCCCGTGACACAAGTGCGAGTCTTGCCTTTTCCTTTATTAGTTTGAGGACTTGGAGGTTTTGATGCTGAGGATTTTCGTCCTGCGGTTTGAGTATGTGATCTCTTCATCTGTATCGGTAGCATCGAGTCCTCGTCCTTGAGCTGTCTTTGCGGTTCGGTGAGCAGATCGGAGTGGCTTCGAGAAGGAACTTTCTTCTTAGTGGTAGGTTTTCTCTTTGGAATAGGTTTATTCTTTGGAACATTCCTCGACTATCTCGAACTTGTGACACTTCCAAGACTTCCTTTTACGGTTCTCCTTACAGTGTTCCGAAGATTTTTCGTCGAGATGACCAACTTTGCCTTGTCTCGATTGCTTCGGATACCTTTTATGCGATTCGAGCTTTCGACATCTTGATTAGAAGGAAATCAGGCGACAACACCTTGTTTCTTTGTAGACGTTTCCTTGATTACGGCGGATAGAATAGGTTCCGTCAACATGTCGTGATTGTCGGGGTCATTGAGCCTCTTGGGAATGTCGGGATGAAGTCCAAGTGCTCTGGATCAACAATTTAGTATATCCGATGTAGGGAATCTTTGAGCCAAGTTTGTTGAGAAATGACATCATGTCATCCCAAATCGAGCTTCGATAGCGATGTGTTTCTGTTGACCAATGCCCGAATATTTGCAATTCCATGAGCTTAGGGTGCTCATAGCCTCACGACCGAAAATGCAGACTTGGTGATGATCATGTAGAGTTCTCGGGGTTGAGGAATACTCTTAAGCTCTACGTGAGAGTGCTCGGTGATTACTCCAGTAGCCTCGTCATAACCGATATCGATTAAGAATTGGAGAGTGAGCTCTTGAAGGTGTGGCATATAGTTTGGTTGGATCGACATCGAAATTAGGAGAATCGCCTTTAAGTCTGCAGTGTAATGGTGACTTGTTTGTGATTGAGTCACCGTCACGGCGGCTTTGTCCTTGACCCTTTCCATAGTGTTCCGGCTGTTGGATGTAGATCTCGGGGACGGTTGTAGAGTGAGTAAGCATGTTACGATACGGATGAGTCCTCGAATGTCAATAGCAATTAAACACGAAGATTCGAGCAAGTGAGGGTGTCAAAGTCAACACGGAGATTATTCTTTCCTATCTTCATTGGATAGTCATGAGGATAGATATCGACAATGGAGAGAACTTGGTGCATCCACATTCATTTGTTCACCATGTCGTGATCGAAATAACATTAGCCAAAAGAACCAACATATCGAAAGACATAATGTTAGTCAATAGAAGGTCTTATTGTCTAGTTATTGAATGTACGATGATAATGATTGTTCTGAGTCCTAAGTCACTTGTATGTTCAATAGTTCAATGATGTCGTGAAATGTTTCGTGAGTTAGTTAACTTTAAGTTTTAAAGTTTATGTTATCACTTATTGTTCACAACATATTAGGCGATTAAGTTTATTAGTGACATTATTGGATTCGTGACGTTATGATTAGTTTATTTACAAGTTTGTACACGTAATGAGATCATCATGAAGGTCAATCCGGGGTTAAGCGTAGTTTTGGCAAAGTTATGCGTGAGCGTGAATGATATATGCTTAGGCGTAAACTTACGCGTAGAATCTAACTTACGCGTAAGAAGTGTTACAGCGTGGGAAAAAGGAGACCTTATGCGTGGGCATATATTAACCTTACGCGTAAGGCTACTCCTAAGAGTTGACCTTATGCGTAGAGGTCCTTGTTCGCATATCCTTCACGGGATACGTGTAGTCCATTGTAGAACCTTCGCGTAGGCGTTATGCGTGGGATTATTCTTACGCGTAACATGACTGCGCGTAGGGTAATCCTTATGCGTAGAGTTGCAAATGACCTTGATTCGATTTTCACGAGTAACAAGCCCGAAATAGAACCATCATATCATCAATATTAACACATAGATTCATTTTAACAACGGATCATGGCAAGAACACATGTTACACGCTTATCGTGAGAACTACATACGCGTAGTCTAAACCCTAAATCTACGCGTATGATATCTAGCCATGGAATATGCACCAAACTTTTTCTGGTAGTTTAAGAGTGTTGAGGAAGTCTATATACCGAGTTATAACACCCAATTCATGGTGAATAAAAAATACCTAAACTTATGAACTTTAAACCCTAATTCCAAATTGTTGATTATTTAGAGTTTCTGGGTGGTTATAAAGCAAGGAAATCATCAATTCATCACCATAAGAACATAACCCAACAATCTTTTTGACCAAAACACTTCACATTTGAAAACACCCAATTCGACTTATAAACCCTAATTTTCAAAAATCATCAATTAGTGTTTCTGGGTGGAATTTGATGGATAAAATGGTATCATTGATGTATTATGAACGTTTTGACACAAATCATTTCACCACAAACACACATATATTGATTGTGTGTTCTTACGCATAAGCGTAGAACACCTAATCACGCGTAGAACACGTTTTAGCCGTAGGATTTACATGAGATTCAAAACCTTATCTTAAAAACATGTTGTGATCACGAAAACACTTACAAGATGAAGATCAAAAACACGGTTTTCTTGAGTGAATTTTAAGCGTAGGATGGTTTTAGGTGTTTTTGCAATAAATGAGAAGTGAAAGTAGGTGGGAGGGTGTTTTATTAAAAGGGAGTTTAACCTTTTGACAGTTTTGGTCCCTCCACCTCTTCCTTTTTCAAACAAAGCCTTTTAACTTCCATTTTGGTTACCAATCAAAGATTTTTAGGAAAGAAACATGACGACACTCCCCCTTGACTTGAGAAAATAAAGAAAGGTTATTACTTTAAGTCCGAGGAGTGTCTTTGAACCAGAAAATGTACCACCATTTGTAACATAATCAACCGAGATGTGATAACATGCAAGTACACAGATGTTGTGAAACAGTTAAGAGATTATTTTCTCCCCCTCAACACTTGATCGGAAAATTATTGAATTTTGAAAGATTAAAGTGTTGACGAAAGAAATATACTTGCCATGTTGAAAGAAAGATAGATTAGGAGAATATTTTTGTTGTTTTATCGGATTTTATATTTTTGTATTTTGTTTTTGAAAAATTATTTACAAAAGATGTTTTGGTGTTTGATGGGTTTTTAAGATCTGTTTAAGAGGTCATCCAATTCCTCTTGAGTCAAACACCTCATACCAATCGGTGGACCAACTCATTAAACCTAGCGGGAGGCAAGGCTTTGGTGAGCGGATCGCCAATTGGTATTCATACCCACAAAGTATAATTCAACGGTACCACTCCACGTGGTCCTTGATGAAATGATAGCGTAGATCGATGTGCTTTGATTTGAGTCTTTGGCGAGTTGCACGAGATTGCAATGGCACCCGATTGTCGCAATACATCGGGATTCATCAAATCGTAACCATAGTCTTTGAGTTGTGTTCTCATCCGGATGACTTGAGCACAACACGCGGACATGGCTATTGATGAGTGTCTAAATACTCATCATTTTATACCATTTAGATCGCAAAATCATCCGAAAACACTCGAAACACATCAAAATGATGAAAATATCACAAATCGTTGTTTTATGTGTTTTAAATGCAAAATATCAAAATCGGATGAAAAACATATCAAATTTGCAAAATTACGCTTTAGTCCCCAAGTTTCAAAATTTGTCAAAAAGCAGTCCACGAGCACAAAATGTCAAAAGAAAAGTCACCAAAGGTCCTTTTTAAATCATAACTTGTCAAATTTAGTCCTTTGGTGAAAAATATAAAAAGTTTGAGAAAATTGCAAAAGTGGTCCTTCAACTTTGAAAATTGGCAGAATTGGTCCCTGGAAAATGTGAAAATGGCAAGTTTAGTCCTTATACTTTTTGAGAGTGTCACTTGTGGTCCCTTGGAATAAGTTTGATGAATTGGCAGTTATGGTCCTTGAAGTTTCAGAATTTACACCTAAGGTCCCTATATTTATTAAGCCTAATACCCAATTTGGACCCTTGCACCCATTTGACCCCCCTGTCATAACCCTTTTTGGACCCCCTTGTTATTAATATCTGGTCAGTCAAACACTTGGTCAAACAAATAGACCCTTGGCGCCCTTTTTCTTCTCTTCCCCAACTGCTCTCTGAAATCATTAAACACAATCAACCCCTCCTCACCATATCACTCTCATTGTCCCCCACTCATCACAACTCCAAGAAACATTAAATGCCTCTTCACCCCTTCACTCAACCCCTCCACCTGGCTTAAACCAATTTTGGCGCCAAAATGATCAAACGGCCATTATCAACTTAAATCATCCAATGGCTATTATTATTGGTGGGAACTATTCAGATGAGGAGAGAGAAGTTCTTGGAGCTATAAAAGAGAAGAATGAAGCAGTTTCAAAGGAGAGTTAGTTAGTTTTTACACAATGTATTTCGCATTTTAAATTCCTAGACTTAAAAAGCTTTTTATTTGTATTTTCAAGTTAAATTGTACCAAGTTAAGTTAGTTAAGTGTATTGCAATATTTTTGTATCAATTTAAGTTTGAATTAAGCTTTCTTAATCCATGGTCACTGTTACAAATTTGAATTTCAAATTCTCATGCTCAATCATCTAGCAGCTTATTTACAAGCTCAAACAAGCTTGTACTAGCTTATTATAGCTCTCTGCAAGTTTGTCTTTAAGTTTCTTTCACTTTTGGATTTGGGTCAACATAAGTCAAACTGAACCAAGAATGGCTTTGGTGCTGATAATGGGTGATGCAGGACTTGGATTTGGGTTTAAAATAGATCAGGTTAGTTTAAGTTTGAGTTTGGTTTAGTCTGCAAATCATTTGAAACACAGTGAGTAGTTACTTCACTTTTGATTTTCAATTCTACTTTGTATTTTATGCTTATTTTGCATTTGTGATCATTGGTAGTCTTAACTTTGTTTAAGTAGTTACATTTAGGTTATATAAACTTAGTTTGATCCTTCTTGCAAGTTGGTTTAGTGTTTAGAGCATTTTAGTTACAAAACAAGTAGGATTCAAGGGTGTTTGGCATTCTTTGTACTTTCTGCTTTTAGAGGCCTATTCGATGGTTGTCTTTTGTTGTTTCTAGTTTGCTAAGTCCAATGGAGTCCTTATCTGTCTAGTTCTTGCACCCAAATAAGCTCAAAGTCAAAATTCCATATCATGTAATCTAGCAGCTCAACTGTTGTGATTTTGGTAAATCAAAATCTTGTTGTGTGTTTCAAATTCATAAGTATTGCTTGTTTTAGTTTCATTTTATCATTATATACCATTCTCAGCTCACAAATCTAGATCAAACTTCATTTAAGTCAAATTTTCAGTTTTGCTTAAAAAGTCAAAAGCTTGAAATCTCAGTTTTGGACAACTGAGAGTGATTTTTCATTTACTCATCTTTAGACCAATGTCAATGAAATTTATTGTTTTAAAAACATCTGCTGGTCTTGTTTGTTATTAGCATTTTTCCTGATTTTTATTAAATTTTTAGAAGCTTCTCAAGAGCTTGTCAAAATGGACTTAAGTGTCCTGTGCAGAGAATCAAGTCTGCACAGGACTTGTGCAGACTTTGATAAGCTTGTACAAAGCTTAATCTAGCTTCTCAGGGTCTGAGCTTTGGTTTGCATGGTCTTACCCAGGTCCTCTTGAGGTTCCAATTTGTGCTTTTCCTTTCCAGCTTATTTTGAATCATGTGCAGTAGCTTAAAGTAGCTCCCTTAAAACTGATTTTAGCTTAAACTTTCAATAAGCCAAATCTGTCCTAGCTTGTAATCAGAGGTTGTAGCTTGTTGATTCTTGTTGCATTTCAGTTATTTTAGCTTATAGTGGCTTGTGTATCAGTTTGGTGCTTGTTGTGCTTCATTTGCTTATTGGAAGTGCTTATTTCATAAGTTCTTCCACATCAGTTCCTATTTCTCACACATAGCACCTTGTTTTTCTATTTTTCTCATATTCCTAATATTATTTTAGACTTTTCCTGAAATTTTCAGATTTTTCTAAGGTGTTTTGCTATTTTTCTTGATTTAATTTAGTTTTTAAGCATTTTTAATTAGCTTTAAATACAAAAAATTAAGAAAAGCTTCAAAAAAATAATTTTTCATTTTTCTTAAGTTTAGATAAATGTAAAAAGCTTAAAAAGTATTTTTCTATAATTTTCTTAGTTTAAAAAGTATTTTTTTAGCATTTTAATTAGTTTTAAATAGTTTTAAATTAATAATAAATACATAAAAAGTCTAAAAAATATATTTTCAGTTTTAAAATTAGTTTTATCATATTTTAGATTTTTCTAAGTCTTAAATTTATTTTTCTAGTCTTATTTCATATTTTCTTTTATTTTAGTCTATTATTAAATAGTTAAAATAGTTTTTAATTAATAATAATTAATTAAATAGTGTTAAAAATAATTTTCTTTTTCTATAAATTTTATTTTATCATTAGGTTTGTAAAAATGTATTTTTCATATTTTTAGGACTTTTATTTCTCAGATTTCATTTTTTGTTTTGTACGTTTACGTAATTTTATTTTAAACGTAAGTTTTAAGTTTTAGGTTTTAAACGTTCATCACTTTAAATATAGTGATAGCGTTTATTTAATATCTTTTATCTTTTTAATTTTCTTAATTTGCATTTAAGTCGCTTTATTTTATAAACTTTTTCAGTAGTATAATTATCCTATCCAAATCCTTTCTGATCGCTATCATTAGTGATCATTCTATCGTCTGATCATGTGTTTAACACACCATTGAGTCTCCGTGGGACATAACGACCGGGAATCCCTGTATTCTCGATCTTCATTGTATTTGTGCTTAAAATTTGTTTTAAGTCTCATAGACTTGACTGCTCGTACCTGATCATTCATATTCTCGCCTGGTTGATGACAAATGATGTACAATCCTGCTTCTTTGATTGCCAAGACACCGCTTTATCACCAAGAAATTGTAGAGCTCTGAAGTACTTTTCCTTGAGTCTAAGCATCCTGCGTGGTCGAAACCGAAAGCGATTAGTTCAAAACCGAATCCTTCGGATACGGATCCCCAAATTAATGGTTCCTTGATGTATCGGAGGATTCTTTTAGCCTCGAGAGGTAGGTTTCGGTTGGTCGCGATCGATAGCGGGAGCATAGATAAGCGGCAAAGACAATATCAGTCGCTGGTTGTTAGATACATGAGGACCCAATAATACTTGGTATTTGGTAGGTCAACCAATTTCCATGTAAATCGACATCTAACTTCTTGGTATGAGCCATTGGTGTGGCATAAGTATCACAGTTGTCATTCCAAATTTGTTTAACAGTTCAAGGGCATATTTGGGTGACTCAAGAAAATACCACGGGTGATTGATGAACTTGCGGTCCTAGAAAGAACGTAAGT
This sequence comes from Chrysanthemum lavandulifolium, assembly GCA_022545495.1. Lineage (NCBI taxonomy): Eukaryota > Viridiplantae > Streptophyta > Magnoliopsida > Asterales > Asteraceae > Chrysanthemum > Chrysanthemum lavandulifolium. The sequence continues at coordinate 205,253,716 of CM040240.1, read as the reverse complement.
TCACCCATCATGGACATTTCAAAATTTTTCTTCATTAGTTTTGCAAAAGCGATTGAAAACTTTTATGTGTTGACCCAAAATGATGTCATCCACGTAAATTTGAACAATTAAGATGTGTGCCCCATGATATTGTATAAAAAGAGTTGGGTCAACCGAGCCTTTGGTGAAATTATTGGCAATGAGGAAAGATGATAGCTTATCGTACCATGCCCGAGGGGCTTGTTTGAGACCATAAAGAGCTTTGTTCGGTTTGTAGACATGGTTCGGGAACTCGGGATCAACGAATCCATCCGGTTGGTGACATAGACCGTTTCTTTTAGTTGTCCATTGAGAAACGCTGTTTTGACATCCATCGATGAACCGTCATATTCATATGAGTCTGCGAACGCGAGGAATATCCGAACGACCTCAAGGCGAGCAACCGAGCAAAAGATTCTTCAAAGTCTATTCCTCTTCCCGACGATAACCCTTAGCAACTAGCCGTGACTTGTTTCGATAACATTCCCTTCAAAGATCAATTTGTTTTCCAAATCCATTTGAGACCAATGGCGTAGACCCTGTTGGTCTTTCAACCGTTCCATACTTCAAGACGTTTGAATTGGTTGAGTTCTTCTTGCATGGATTCAATCCAGTTGTCTTTGTCATTGCATCTTTAATGTTTTTAGGTCGAGATTGGCGGACGGTGAGTGCATAAATGCGGTGTTCACCGTCGTGTGAAGACGTTGTCGCGTAACGATTGGTTGATTTGGGTTGCCAATAATGTTAGCCGAGGATGGTCTTTTGTCCATCTATGTGTAGAGGTTGATGTTGGTATACATTGTGCGATTTTGAGGGTTCAAATGGTTTGTTGAAGATTCGCGACATCCGTGCGCGATCTCATTAGCAAACGGGTTGAAGAACGCATTTGGATCAAAATCTGCGGTGGGGTACTTCATTGAGAATATCATCACCGGTTCATCATTGTTGGAAGCGGTGTGTTCAAGCTGTTGTGTTGGAGTCAATCGTGTAGGTGCATCTTCAACGATGGTTGTTGTAGCAGTGTATCGGTATATGAATATTATCGGGTTGTGCGGTGAAACAATGCAGATACACGAGAGCACGTTCATCAATATCGTCACGCGAGCAGGAGCAAATAACCTTTCCATTTGTTGACGAGTTAGGCGAGGGCTTTCTTCACCGATGATGGGGTTGAGGAAGTTTAAGCGGTTGTGACCGGGTTCTAAGTTGTTATACTCGAAGCCATTTCGTGAGTTCATCGAAATGAGCATGAATTGTTTCCATTACCTCCTTGGTTCGGCGATTCCGCATTCGAAACCTTTAGAATTGTCACGGTATCAATAAAGACTCAATATCGCTTTGGCTTTGAGCTTTCCAAAATCATCACGATCATTATTCGGATAACAAAGGGATCCAAATACATGAAAGTGTTTGAGGTTCGGTTTATAGTTGTGGACAAGCTCAAAAGGTGTTTTGTTGTGGCGTTTAGTGATCATAGAACGGTTTTGAGTATAGCATGCGATGAGATACAACTTCGCCCATAAGTAATCTGGAAGTTTAGCATTGATTAACATTGTTCTTGCGACCCACTAACGTTCGGTTTCGTCTTTCAACAACTCCGTTTTGTTCGGTGTACGTGCAATAGATGTTTGATCTTTGAATTCCTACTTTCTCATAAAATTCACGAAGGGTTTTGTTAACAAATTCGGTTCCTTTATGCATTACGATAATTACGACGGTGTTGCGGAGTCGAACTCGTATTTTTGTGAGAAGGTGATGATCATTTGTGGAGCTTGGTCTTTGCTACGAAGAAAGTAGACCCAAGTCCATCGTGAGTAGTCATCAACAATTACTAAGATGTAGCGTTTGCCGTTGATCGTTTGCACACGCATCGGGCCACACAAATCCATGTGAATAAGATGTAGTACATGCTGAGAGTTGTGTTCCACCTTTGAAGGAAAGTGAGCACGAGTGCTTTTCCCTTGTTCACAGGCTGAGCAAAGGTGATCTTTTGAATACCGAAATCGTGGGAGTCCTTCAACTGGTTTGTGTCGAGCAAGGTTGGTGATGGTTTGAAAGTTTAGATGTGAGAGCAGCGATGCCATAGCCGAGGATTTTGTAGATGTTGCCTTTGAAAGTAAGCAAATGAGAGAGGAAGCAACCATGTCTTGCATAGAGATAGTGTAGAGACTAGAATTACGCGAGCGGACATAAGGTCATTTCCTTGTAGATCACGAATGAAACAAGTTTTCTCCCGAAAGCAACCTCCAAATCTCCATCACAAAATTGACCTCTCGAAAGCAGTTGTGACCGAGGCCTTCCACATAGTAAACCTGCTGATTTCGATGTTCCCATTGACATAATCTCCGTAGCCCATGATGGTCTGCAGTGATCGTTCGAATCGGCGGTGCTAATGAACTTTGCAATAAAGTTTGATAACAGTTTAAGGTTGCTGTCATGTGTCGGGAACATCCGCTATCAACAATCCAGAGAATGATCATCAGATCACGCATTACACAGGCGACACGGATGGAATAGAAGTAGATGTGGAACCCGAAATGTTAGAGGGTTCGAAGCGGTATGTTAGACATACACATTGAGAATTTTAGGCATCCATTTAAATCCTAGTGTGTTATATATCCATTTCGCCATCTATAACTACTCTTTGCTTTAGTCTTAGTGAAAACACTAGGTGGTACTACATTCTTAGGAGGTGAGCGAGCTCTTGTGATAGCAATGGTTGCCTTAGAATCTAAAGAAGGTGGTTTACCAAGCACGATTTAGAATGATTAGTGGGCCTAGAGGTATTCCGATTCTTAGGATTCCGTAATCGAGAGATTATAGCTTTAGCAACACATTTGTCATGACAATCGAATTCATACTCTTCCGACAAATAACACAAGGTGCATCGGATGAATATCAAAAGTACTTAATGGTTTAGCATTCGTTACATCACTATTTCTATTACATTTGCGGACGTAACATCTAAAGTGGAAGCAACATGAGTTTTATTCGAGTCCTAGGGTGTTCTTCTACTTTAGCATTCCTTATTGATCTTTTCTTAGGTCGCAACTTCCTATTCGCCGATTGAGTGCTCTAGGCTGTGAAGTGCGGACGTTTGGAAAAGATGCAACTATTCTGTTTGATGAGGGAAACACATTAGCAACTTGTGATTTGGCGGTTGGAATTCTAGGTTCACGATTACTAAGTGTGACTGGTGCTAATCTCTTAATCACGGAGGCGGAAGTTGTTCATACTTTCCTAACTTTTCCGTAACTTAGAGATGGTGTGAATCGGATCTTGATTTTCGAACGAATATTTCCGGCAAAATTCATGACATCTCTAGTGTGAGCAAGATAGTGATCAAGTTCGTTTGATGCTTCAAGTCGAGTCTTTTGAGTAAATCAAATATGACACCATATTCTGTTTAACTTTTAAAAGTTCTTGTTCATATTTTGAGATTTGACTTTTCAAAGACACGTTTTGATCATCCAGTTGTTCAATTTTAGGATCGAAAGATTTTGCACTCAATTGAGCGATTTTCTTTTGAAAACTAAGTTGATGATTGTGAATATCTTTTCACACCAATGAAGACGACGTTTTGCATTGTAAATTTCCGTGTGTCGTTTATTTTCGACTTTTAAAGACTCGATCTGAAGCACATTATCGGTGTTCTCAACATTACAACAGTTTCAACAATATCGGCAGAGATGTAATCGATGCAAATGGCAAGGCATGAAGTAACACAACATTATGGATATCGGCACGGATAACATCTTCCAAGAGTCGATCAACATCTTTTCTCAACGGTTTCTTTTGCGTTTTGTGTTAGAAATAGATGTTTACGCTTTCTCAAAACGTTTTCATTACCCAAGTTCCTTATGAAAATCCTTTTCCCGCAATTGCACAACTTTTCAAGTTTTTAACATTAGGTAAAAGATTTTTCCGAAAAATGTCTCTTTGTTCTCGCGCGAGGCGATTGAAAATGTTCAACTTTGATTTCGAGGCGATATTCTATCTCATGTTGTAAAATTTTGAGGTCACCATGAAAATGTCAAAATATCGAAGGATTTTTCGATTTTCGGTTTTGAGTTTACTTCACTAATGGAAGGTAAAGGACCATAAGTTTGTGCAAATTCATTTTGGGATTAACATTAGAAGACTCGGTGTTTTGATGATAACCCTTGGTGTGTTAGAAGAATCCGTTGGTGTGACGAAAGTGACCGCGTTTTATAATTAAAAGGTTTGTTGTAAACAACATTTTTAATTTTGATCGACTCTCGTCTTACGCATCTAATTCCTCTTGACGATGATATTCAACAACACTCATGACAATATTATCAATTTTGTATTACTGACCGAAACTTCGTGAGTTGGTTTGAATGTTTTTAGTGAAAGCTTTGGTTTGTAATCAGCTAGATTTTTCCATATCCTTTTGGATTGGGTTTTAAGGTAAACTTTTCAATAGTCATACGGATTCACCATGTTTGTAAACAACAGTTTTAAACTCTTTAAGTTTGTTTTGCAAGCGAGAATTTCGTCAAGAAGGTCATCTACCGATTCGTTGAATGCTTTTGTATCACGGAGAACTGTTTTGACAATTTAACAACTCGACCTTAGCTTTTTGATTTTCCAAGGTGAGTGTTAATTTGCTTTTATGTTCGTGTTTGATTGTTCTAATTCGCACAACAAAACATTCTTCGAGGCGCTAGATCACGATCTGTCTCTAAATATTTTTCGTTTTGATGAGATTTTGCAAAGCGGCTTCAAAACCTTTTTCACGGTTTTCTTGAGTTTTGAAAAGTTGAGTTGCATTTGTAACCATTCAAAATCCTTGGTTAACAGTGCATTTTACTTTTTAAGGACCGATTTAATGCATAACATTCCTCTATTTTGATTTTATGGTCTTGAATTAACCGAGCAAAATCCGGATGAGGCAACAGATCATCTTGTTCAACGTGAGTCTCAACATGATCATTCTTTAGATCCTCAAATGCGACCACGAGTCAATTTGATTATCAAAGGAAACCATAAGGTCATCTTGATCGTCAAATGTAACTACTGGGTTAACTTGAAAATCATCGAAAAAGATGTAGAAGACTCATTTTGAGCGATCGATCCGTGCGGATTCGGATATTGGCGGAGATATTAGTTCGAGATATGATGATGGTTTGTTCGGTGCACGAGACAAGCCATCGATGTCACACACTGGGCTGTATCACTCATATGCGACTCATGCATATTAGCCATCAACATAACGATTGCATTAGCCCGCAAGTCCTCCATATCATCATCGAGTCTCATCATCCGCCATAAAGCTCGTTCTTTATCTGTAAGAGATCCACCACTTCATCCTTAAGAGCCAAAAGTAAAGCCTCTTTGAAATAAGCACCGCCCCTAGTCCTTGGCTTTGGGCATGCATTAGCCAGTGTCCCTTCTCATTGCGGTTGTAGCATCTAAGACCATTTAACCTATTCTCGAGCATTTCCTGTTCCACCACTTGAGCTCGTTGTTATTCCTACCCACATTAAGCCCTTGACCACCGCCCATCCGACGACCATAATCACGATTACGAACTTCAACACGTCCATTGTTCACAACACTTGAGTCCGTGTGTTAGATGAGGAACGAATCGATTGTTGGATTTGTTGGTGTAACGCCAAAAGCATTAGCAATCATGACAAATCCTTGTTGCAATGCTTGAATGGATCGATTTCCTCGAGCTTCAACGACATATGCTTGAGCATTGTTCTTGTATGGAACCAATTGATTTTGTTGAGGTTGAGGTTGTTCTTTGTGAAGGTGTGTTTGAAGCGATTGGTTGAGTTCTTTGGTTGAGAGGATAATTCGCTGAGCATACAAGGCAAGTTGTTGATTGTCCGGTTGTATTGTTTAGCAATTTGAGCACGGAGAATCCTTTCCCGATCAACTTCCTTTTCATGAGGCTTCAAGTAATCGTACAACAATCCATAAGTAGAATGATGCATATTCTTCGCAGACGGAGAAAATGACATACTTCTCCCATTCGGACCAAGACTACTCGGGAACTTAGTATTCACCGCAATTCTTGGCATGATGATGTTGTGTTTATCCAAATCATTGATGATATCTCGAAAATCGATGATGATAGGACTCTAGTGTCTCTCGTGTTCAATCATGAAGTGTTCATAAGCCAAGTAAATTTTGGATTCCAAATCCTCCCGATTGAGTCAGATCCTTCCATAAGAAGACGAATATGATCCCACATTTTTGTGCGGTCTTTTGAGCATCAACACTACGAAGAATTGGGTTTGGTAATCCTAAGAGGATGTATTCCATTGCAAGTTCATCGACTTCATAGTGTAGAAGTTCAGTAGGATTTAAATCAGCAATGATAGCAATGTTGGTTTGTTCATCTCTTGGTGGAACAATGAGCTTGGATCTCCGGGTACAATGACAAGAGGCATCTCAAATGGACCTTCCAAGATAACCTTCTTTAAGAACTTTCCATGTGGCTTCTTCAGATCACAAAACCTAAAGAACCTTATCACCCATTGATCGTAGTTTCTGGAGTGAGCATTGGAGGTCTATCAAGTGATCCACTTCATGAATTGATTGTTGGTCGCTTAAAGCTTCACACATCTTTGCAAACCAAGTGGGTTCCTTCATAGTGTTCCTTGATGGATGTTGATTGAAATCATTTGTGTAGGTTTGAACTTGAAGGCTTGGTGGTGGTTGAACCATTTGTGGTTGTGGAATTGCACCAAGTTGTGGAGTATGTTCTTGATTAAATTGTTGTTGATAAATAGCTTGTTGTTGATTCCATTGTTGATGTTGTGGAGTTAATTGTTGTTGTTGTTGATGATTATAAGTGTGAGGGAAATAGTTAGAGTATGGTGGTTGAGACATGATGATAAACTTGTGTGGTAAAATGGATCTTTGTAGTCGAATGAACCTTTGTTGATGAAGTGTCCTTAGGCGAGAAAGACAAGAACCAAGTAGCACTTATGCGTAAAACACCAAAAGTTACGCGTAACAATGAGGAGTTACGCGTGGGTTTTAGCTACGCGTAAGTAGGATAAAAGCACTAAAGTTAGGCGAGACAAAAGTTAGGCGTGAAAGTTAGGCGTGGGATTACCTTATGCGTGACCTAAGTTTACGCGTAAAGTGAATCTTATGAGAATTTCTACGCGTAAGCTTATGCTTATGCGTAATTTTAGGGTTTTGCCCAAATGATCTTTTACACTTCACAAGGCAAAAGATATCCAAAGTCGACGTATTTTCGGACTTATCCAAGTAAGAAAACACGGAATAAACCAGAAAATTGAAGATCAAACCAAGGAAAATCTTACGCGTAATTTTAGGGTTTTGATACGCGTAGGATTACTCGTAATTTTGATTTTGCCCAAAGTTGTTTCTAAACCAGTTTTTGTGTGATGAAATAGCTTCAATAACACCAAAATAACACAAAAGTGTGATACTTGATGATCCAAAGCACTCAAAACAGTTATGCGTAGAAATACACACACGTATAGAAACTAGTTCAAAAACAATGATCCACGCATAAAGTTTGAAACTTTTTGCCAAAAACAAGTATTTTAACACCTTAAAACGTTGAAAGTACAAGAATCTTGGATTAAAAAGTGTAAAAAACAAGTTTTTAAGATAGCTAAAGAATGCGTTAACCTTACGCGTAAGACCCAAAACCAAAAACTTCAAAAACAAATGAGTACACCCAACTATTTGGCGATTGATACCACTGTTAGGTCACTAGTTTTACAAACACAAGTTATAAGAGAAGAGATAAAGGCGGATGAACAAGTATCACACACACACACACGTTAATATGAAGACCGGTTAGGCGTAGAGAGTATGTGAAAAGAAAACTTGAACAACCAACCCTCAAATGAGGGTTTACAAGATTATTTATAGGAGGAAAGCTAGGGCAACACTCCTAGTTCCCATCCTTTCTTATGTGGGCTTGGGCCTAAGCTTATGGGCCTTCTACATAAGCTTGACCTTAAACAAACATAAAGGCCATAATAAAGCTACCTATTACATATGAAATATAAATACTTGAAATACTGTTTAGGAGTGATTCCAACACATGAACTACGTGAAAAGCAACGTTTCATGTTTTATCACCTCCTGGAACGTTTCGATGAAGTCAACAAACCTAAACAACCTTGAGCTTAAGGATTCAAGTGGTGTCTTAGTCTTAAGCTTAACTTAGATAGTTTAGGAATCATATTTCATGTTTAAGTCATTCTCTTAGTTTTAGAGATATGTAGATCATTTCTCGTGTTTTTATTGAATGAAATTACATGTTACATGTCGTATTGTCATTGGTGCATTAATACGTAACTCATTCTTGATGTTAACTTCACATTTTACATCAACATTACTGTCTTAAGTTTACAGGCATACGGATCCCTCATGTTAGCCTAGACGGATCCCTTTTAGGGAGGAACCATGTGATCCGTGCAACAGAAGCCTTTTTATTACTAACTTGAGTCTCATGCGCAGGAAGTTATGCATCATAGACTTGTTTTCTAACCTTTGTTTTGTAGATTTTCAATATACACATGAAGACTTTGACACCCTTAGCTAGGGGAAGCTTCTTGTCAAAGCAAAACAATTGCAAAATCATTTTCAATACTTTCACATAAAATTACCATAACTACTTGACGTCCTCCTCACAAAGGAGCACTTGTCAAGGGGGAGCATGTTCGTCAAAAAGACGAAACCATTTGCAAACAAAATTGCAAAGCACTCGCTTAGTCTTTCTAATTACTTGACGCCCTCACAAAAGGATGGACCGGTCAAGGGGGAGCTAAGATGAGAATCGATCTCTTTCCTTACTCTCTATTTTTCGTATTTTTACTTTTCACATGTTTTTCTTAAAACAATGTGTTAGTTTCTTTTCGACACTCTTTTTGTTTCGACAAAAAGAGGAGAAGAGAGTAAAATAATCTTATGTTTTGTCATCAACAAAAAGGGGGAGATTGTTAATACAAATAAGCCGTAAAAACGTTTATTTATATTTTACGATCTTCTAATGTTTTGTCGATAACAAACGTAAAATCATTTTAACGAAACAAATAAAATACGCAAATGGTTTGAGCCAATAGTTTACTAACACACTTACGTTTTCATATAATACACTAAACAAGTAAATAGTGCTTTCATGATTTAGTAATGCATATGTACAACAACTAGTGTTTATATAATGGGTAAATATATACATACTTAGTATGTATTATAATAGGTAATAGAATGGGTAGAAGTCTAAGTATTTGACCCATTGACTAAATACATTGAGTGTAGTTGGGTAAAACCCAAAGTCCATGACCCATACCCATGGAGCATGATCCATAACCCATTACCCATTGCATGACATCATGCATAAGTCATAATGGGTATTATCCATGACCCATAGAGCTAACCCATGACCCATTTACTAGATGCATTGCATATTCTAGATACATTGTATCTACTTGGATACCTATTTTTCAAAACCCATGATCTATGATCCATGACCCACAACCCACTTTAGGGGGAGCGTCCTACGGATCCCTAGTATTACACTAGACGGATCCCTCAAGCAAGGGATCCGTGGGATCCGTGGAACAGTAGCATGTTTTTGTCTATAAATAGTGAGCCATTTCTTCATTGTAAGTTGCCACTTCTACACATACTTTATCCTAGTATTGTAAACTCTCTAACCTCATATCCAAAGGATCTTTCTATGTAGTTTATGTTTATTTTTGTGCGATTCTCTAGGTTTCTCTTAAAGGCGAGATCACCACCTCATGAAGTCGAGCAAGCTCAAGTCCATAAGTTGCCATGCTTCGTCATCATCAAGACTACTGAAGTTCTCTTGTTGATAGTTCTTTCCTCCTCTCTCGAAGTGTTGTGTCTAAGGCATTAGTGAAGGATGCCAAAAGGGTCAAGACGATGGCATTAGTGAAAGGTGCCGAACGTCCCTGTCAAAGGCATTAGTGAAGGATGCCAAAAGGGTCAAGTCGAAGGCATTAGTGAAAGGTGACAAAAGATCTAGTCAAAGGCATTAGTGAAAGATACCAAGGGTGTACAATCGATATGGTGCATTGATGTACAAATATAGATAGGTTGTGTCCAAGGATATTTATATCCTTGATGATGTTGTAATAAGGAGTGAGTCTCCTTTGGGATAGGTGTTGTATAGTGTTGGGTAGTAGTTCCTCCTTTGTAATGGAACTCGGTATCTAGCCTTGTACCGGATAAAGTGTAGGCGACGTTGTTATAGGTTTGGTTCTACCTCGTGGAAGAACCCGGTGTCTGGCCTTGTACCGGGAAAATATTAGGCGACATTGTGGAGGCTTTTCTCCGCCATAAGGAGTATGTGTCGTGTAGTGCTTACGAACTCTCGAGTAGGTGACTCGGAGAGTGGAGTAGGGCAAGGAAGGTGTCCTTGTAGCCGAACCACTATAAACACTCGTGTCGTGGTTTTCTGTTTCTTACTCTTTTCTTTGCATTACATATTTACATATTTATCTATCAACATCCAACATACACATTTAAATAGATTGACATAAGTCGATCTAAATATTTTAAAATAAAGTTTTAATCGGTAAAACTATTCAACCCCCTTCTAGTTTTCCAAATTGTCAAGTTCCTATGCAAAGCCAACACTCGCCTCTTCCGTGAGCTTACCAAGGAACAATGGGATCAGCACACTGAGGCAGTTGCTTGCTATGCTGACCTCAGGGCCTTTGTTGAAGAATATCATGATGCCCATGTTGATCACCGCACAACTGTTGAATACTCCCTGAATAATTTGGATCAACACTTAGCTGGTTTTCTTGACTCTCTTAAAAGGCTTCATCAGGGTGTTGCAACAATTCAAGAAGCTGTGAAAGATGATCCTGCACTGATCATGAAAGTTCTTGAGGCTTTTGAGGAATACATCCAAAACTTAACCAGCCTCACTGAGCTTCTCAAAATGATCAACAACCTTGATATTCATGGTCTTCACTCCTCTGTCACTAACATCCAGTTCAGGCTCACTACTCAAGGAAAGAATCTAGCAGTCTGGGCTAAATCAACCAACTCCTTGACCTAGAATCTTGGGTCAAGGATGACTGCTTTGGAGAACTCTCAGGTATCCATCTGCTTAGACTTCTCAATTCTCAGAAAGGACACTTCAGACATCAAGTCCATGATGTCTGAAATTTATCAGGCATTTAAAGGTTAATCCACCCCCTCCACCTCAATGCCAAAGCCAACTCTTGCTCTCACTGAAGTTCTAGTAACAGTTGGGGGAAGGCACTGAAATAATAACTCCTTCTCATACTGAGGAAGAGATTGAAGAGCCAAAGGCAGCTGTGTCCATCTCATCCTTTAAGCCAGAGCCTGAACAAGAGATCCCTGAATAACCAAATGTCTCCAAGAGGAAAATCAAAGGGATTGCAACCACTTCAGAGCCTGCACAACCTAAACTTGTTAAAGATTCATTTATTTTCCATCAGGACCCTGATGTACCTATTAGGGTGCCTTATGAAATCAATGGAAAGATTCTCCTTCTAACAAACGATGAAATCAATGCTCATTTGGAGAAAGAGGATGAACTAAAAAGGGCAACTAAAGAAGAAAGGAGACTGGCTTTAATAAAGACTGAAGTGATCAAGATTGTTCAGGAAGATGTTGATACACTTGGAATTGACCCAAAGAAGGTCACCACTGACAATGTCGGAGTCGAGTTCTTAAAAGCTCAGGATGAACAATTAGAGGCTCTCAGGAAACAACATTCATAAAAGGTCAAAAGAATGGCTGAGCTAAGGAAGAAAATGACTGAGTAGTAAAACTGGACTATGACACAGAAACTAACTCCTTAACCCATCACAGATGTGAAGATTCAACCAATGACCAAGCCTGCAGTTCTTTGGGTCTACAAGGGCAGTGACAAAAGGGAATTTGAAGTACATGATCCATTCAAGTTCTCTGACTTTGGGATCACTGAGCTAGATGAATTGGGTCCAATTATTGAGAATAAAATGAACATCATTCTCAAGGACCTGATGACATCACTTAGCAACATGTACGCAAGACTGACGAAAATGCATGAAGATCTTGGAATTCAGTCAACCCTTCCTGCTCCTTCTCAACAGTCTGAAGCTCAATCTTCAGGGAGAAAGAGGAAACATATTGAACCTGACCCTGAAATCAAAGTGCCTGGACTTGATTGCAATCGTGTTCCTCCTGAAGGAGTTCCCTTTGTCAACAACAAGGTCATAGAAGAACCTGAGCATGGACTGTTCTTGATCGATGCTTATGGGAATCCAGCTTTCCAAAGATGGAGTGACATTGACCTTGTAAGGATTGATGCCTTGGTTAGATATCCGGTAATGGTATCAAATGTCCAGACCACTGAGAATGCAAAGTTCTACTTGGGCCTGAGGAAAAAGATTGCTGATCAACCTGATCAAGAAAAGCTCATGTCTAAGAGAGTGTAGCTTGAAGCCTTGGGATACTATTTGGACTAAGAATGATGTACACACTATATTTTTAGCAATGTTTAGGACAGATGTAATCTATGAATAAAGTAAGTTTTATGTTGAATCAGTTCTCTTTACTTGCTTTCTTGTATCATCAGTGTAAGAAGAAGACCTTTGCTCACTTACACTGATCATAAACACTTAGGCTATATTTATATCCAAATAGGGGGAGACTGTTGGGTTCACTAAGTACCCAAGTATCCTTAAACTAGGATTTGAATAGAAAATAACCTAAAATGACGCAAAATGCAAGTTGCTACCTCAATTTGCAAAAACATTTATTAAATACATATAAAAAAATAAAGTGACAAGTATGATATTTTTATAGACCATTATCCCTGGTCTAAAACATGTACAAACTCATGATCCAAAGTAATAAAATACTTGCAATTAATCTAATCCAAAACATTTTGGACATTAATATCGCCGTACAAATCAAATATAAATTATTGTAACATTGTTCTTTCTTCCAAACAATGTTTTATTTGTTATGTCCTTTTGTTCTGTAATCTTTGGCCTTTAAAAAACCTAAAAGAAAAACATAATGACTGATTGACAGCTAAATTTCTTGTTCGAGTATACCTAAGCAAAGTTTCCTCTAGCAAATGTAGTATAAATACATGTAATAACCATTTTTACCCACAACTTACTCATTTCATTCTCTTCCAATGGCCGCTTTCCATTTCCTGTTGTTACTACTAACTTTGGTTGTATTACAGCTCTCCGAAGCTAGTCGTCCTAGTTTATTTTCTTCAAATGTCGATTCTCCACCAATGTTCAACGGCACGAAATGGGCTGTTCTTGTTGCTGGTTCAAGCGAATGGTTTAATTATCGCCATCAGGTGTGTATCCTCTCAAGTTTTCACTTAATAGTTTCCAACATGTACGTATATACCAAATGGAATATATAGTTAACTCTAGCTATTTATAATAAAAGATGCAGACAAGATGAATTTAAATAATCAAGTAACATATGGAATGACTTCTCTTAAAATTTATTAGTTTATACCTAATCTCAATTTCAGGCAGATGTTTGTCACGCGTATCAAATATTGAAAAGGGGTGGGTTGAAAGATGATAATATAATCGTGTTCATGTACGATGATATTGCCAATAACACATTAAATCCAAGGCCCGGTGTCATTATAAACAGTCCGAATGGCTCGGATGTCTACGCTGGAGTGCCAAAGGTATGCTGTTTAAGAACAATAAAAATAGAATATGAAAAGAAGAGCCACAAAATGCTTTTTTACAAGAGATCTCTCGTATTAAGTTTCTATGGCATATATTTTTCTTGTTAATTCTTGGACATTAAATGCTATAAGAAAATCTTTTTGATCTTGAAGATTTATATTTTGTTAGGATTACACGGGAGAATATGTAACCGCAGACAATTTCTATGCTGTGCTTCTTGGCAATGCATCAGCCGTGACAGGGGGGAGTGGGAAAGTTTTATCGAGTGGACCTCTAGATAAGGTCTTTGTGTACTTCACCGATCATGGAGGCCCTGGGGTTCTTGGTACCTATTGTGTTACCAGAATTGTCTTTTGTTGCAAAGTAAAAATTCGTTGCTAACATATATTCTTGCCTTAATTGCCCTAGGGATGCCTGGAGTGAGCCCTTACATTTACGCCAATGATTTTATCAATGTTTTGGAAACGAAGCATGCAATGGGTACCTATAATGAGATGGTAATATACATCTTGATCTGGAATTATCGCTAATCATTGGTCACGAGAAATTAAAATAATCACTCAAATGAAAAACGTAGGTTATATACGTAGAAGCCTGTGAAAGTGGAAGCATTTTTGAAGGTCTTATACCAGAAGATCTGAACATTTATGTGACAACGGCATCAAATGCTGTCGAGAGTAGCTGGGCCACATATTGTCCGAATATGACTGCTACCCCTCCTCCAGAGTTCACCACTTGTTTAGGTGACTTGTACAGTATTTCATGGTTGGAAGACAGGTATTCTTTTTCCCACATAGTAGATTCTGTCACTTTCTGTGTTCATTGGTCATTAACATATTTTTCGCAACTTCCATTGTTTAGTGACTCAGAAGATTTGAACACTGAAACTTTGGAACAACAATACTTGAAGGTTGGAACATTAGGCTTTTTTTGCTTTGTTAAACTCAAAGTCTGCAACCCAATTTCTATCTGGCGTCAAGTAATACATGTATTCATGTCTTGTTTGCGACTGAAAATCATTTAAAACATTTGTAGGTGAAGACGAGGACTTTAAACAACAATTCTTCCGAAGGATCTCATGTGATGCAATATGGTACACAACGGATAAGCAATGAGACTGTTTCGGTTTATCAAGGTTCATTTACTTGGAACTTCACATCCAATCCATTCCAATCTTTCGAATCCATGGGTGTTGTCGACCAAAGAGACGCAGATCTTTATTCAATGTGGCAAACGGTATGTACTTAAAGGAAAATACACGACACAAGAATAATGCATGTTCTTTTTAGTACTAAGATATTGATGTAATTTAATACTCTGCAGTACAAGAAATCAACTGGAGAACCAGAACAAAATAAGGAACTCCTTACTAAAATCAAAGAAATTACAGCACATAGGGCACATTTGGATAGCAGCGTTTCAATGATCGAAGGCCAATTATTGGCAGACAGACTCATCGAAGTAAGAGGTGACGGAATGGCTCTCGTGGACGATTGGGACTGTCTTAAATCCATGGTGATTAAAAAAAACTTGATCTTTCTTGTTTATTACTTTAATATCACTTTTCTTTGTTTTGTCATTATTTATTAACTTCTCACACGTTTGATTGATTTAGGTTCGAACATATGAGACACATTGCGGATCATTGACTCAGTATGGCATGAAACATACACGATCATTTGCTAATGTATGCAACAGTGGTGTTAGCAAGGAAAAAATGGATGAAGTTGCAAAGAAAACATGTAGCTCGTATACAATGGGAAAATGGGATCCTGCAATTGTTGGTTATAGTGCATGATCAACAAGGAAGCTGATGATATTTAGAATGAATGATATATTTTCATTTTTCGCTACATTATCGTCTACAGTAATGGTGACAATAAGTAGACCAAAGATCCAATGATATGAGATTCATGTTCATCTCATATCTATATTTGTAATGTTGTTTGTACCTTGAGAAAGCAATGAGTATAATTACTGATATTATGTAGAAGAATCATTTATGTCTTCAAGTTTTGTCTTTGATGGTTTGGTTATTTAATTGTGGCTAAAATCTTTGACGTGGTTGAGGGTGCAAACATGCCTAAGCAAATAATGATCGTTACACCGTGTGAATCATGTTCATATTTATCTTGGTAGCATGTCGGGATTTGCAAGATGAATAGACAAACTTACTTGTAGGATCAGATGCATGACTTGATTTAGCCATTATCAGAATCAAGTATAAGTGTCTATAGAAGTCATAAAATCAGTGTCACTAAAGGTCATAAAATCAGTCACTACAAACATAGTGTTTAGTAGTAACAGACACTAGTGTAACTAAGAATCATAAAGGTTTCCATGTTATTAAAATAGATTTCAAGAGTGGCTAATTAGAAGTTACTCCCCCGTTCCAAAATTATTATCTCCCGAGAAAAAACACAAACTAAAAAAAATGCATTTAAAACTGCTTTGATTTTTGTAAAAGCCACTAAATACAGTTTTATCCTTTAACTATTAATTAATGATTTCATTTAACTTTGTAAATAATAATTTTGATTAGGGTATTAAGATAAACTTAAACTAATTCAACTTCTATATTTAGGCACGGATAATTATTTGGGACAAACAAAAAAGAAAAGAGGAATAATAATATTGGAACGGAGGAAGTCCTCCCCCTCCCCTTATTATTATTTTTAAGACGACATGTCCTAAGCAGTACTTGAACCTACAACTATTTGATTGAAGAATTTCTTACACAACAAAGAATACCACTGTATAATTTGCTTATCATTTCTTCTCATTCCAGGGTACATATATAAGCATAAAATTATTAAAAATAGTTACCTTGATAGTATACCATCAATAAATCAGAATTATTTTTCTAATAGGTGCATGGTAAAATCATTATTAAGGTCTGAAAAGCCGAAATTGTGGTTTTATAATGAAATATAAATGAGCGAGTGGTTAAGTTTTTCCAATTTTTGCTATCAAAATGCTCTGTCAGGCGTTGTGTATTTGAGAAACCAAAAGGTTTTTCCTTGCTAACACCAATGTTTATCATATGCTTGTCATGATTCCCAACACGAATATTTCTACTTGTTAGTTTATGGACATATTTTATATGTGTGTGACCGGATTCGAACACATTGCACACTTTGCGTATAAGAGTCGATGTTTAGTAATAATATATAATAGTTATATTTAATTATAAAATCACAAAAATAAATACTTAACGGTAGTTAACTAATGATCGTTAAATATTAAATAAAAGGAATAGAGATGAAAATATAAGAAAAGAAGGATCCGGAACCCCTCCTAAGGAAAGGGCCGATCGGTTATAGATTTAGGTAGGGTATATTACTACCCTAACTTGGACTCTAAGTTTACCTAGTATAAATACAAAGGCTTGTATTCATTCTTAATTAATCCTTGAGCTCATTAGTAAACCTTCTCTTCTTCTCCTCTCCTTTGTGCCTAGCCGGTCGTACACCCCTATACCCATAGGGATTCGATTTGTTTAGCCCAAACAAAAGTGTTTGGTTTGTTATCGTGATTCAAGGAACTAACATTCACATAGAATCGTTACCAATACGTGTGTACAAGCTCATCGATTTAAATCCCTATTGGATTTAATTTTCCCTAATCGACTTTTATAAACCCTAATTAGGGTTTGTGGTTTTGGTGATTTTGATTTGCTTTGCTAAAAGGTACGCTTACGATTTAATTTTAGGTTAATTAATTACGAATATTCGTTTAAATCTTTCGTTGCGTGCTCTATGTGATATAGGTTTATAATATGCATGTCATGATTATTTAATTCCAACAGTGGCATAATGAGCCGTTAATATTGTATAATTAATTACCTAAATGCATAAAAACGAATCATTGATTGATTATTGCATGTGTTATGGTTTCTAGGATTTATAAATCGAAAACCTAATTTTTTTATTTTAGGCCGATTGCCTATTATTATTAGAAAAAAATTAGGTTTTGTAAAAAGTGTAGAAACCCTAGGTTGCATGCAATTTTATGTGAATAGTTTTTGTTATGTCATTAAGAGTAAGGATCAAATGAGAAATATAATTAAAATGAGAAGGGTGAGAAGAAACCACAACCGCACATTTCAGATGCATCTACAAACATAGATGCATCTCCCCTTAAATTTCTCACCCTCATTTGAAATATGTGGCTCTAACTATTTCTCATTCTTCTCATTTCAAATTTTCTTCTCACTAGATCTCTTCCCATGTCATTAATAGTAAGCGATCTTGGAAACTTGATTACATGATAATAAGTGTTTATGTGGGATCCATGATGAAAACATGCATGTTTTATCATGGATAAAGGATATATATATATATATATATATATATATATATATATATATATATATATATATATATATATATATATATATATATATATATATATGCTAATTGTTAAGTGTTTATGTTATGCATGCTAATTGTACGATATATGTAAATTAATTAGGGTTATTAGTAATTAAACTGTATGTCATGTTAATTGACTAATAGGTTAATTAATTATAAAATTAGGGAAGACCCCATATGTATCGTTTTATTTTATCAACTATGTGTGTTATTGTATGTATTTATTACAAGACTTACGCAACCAATTATTGGTGTATGTGATCCAGTGGTACCTACCTCGAAAAATAATGAGAGTCTTGTTTTAAATTCATACATGTTAGTTGATTTAATGTAGTATGATCATTATTTTAGTTGGTTATTTTTATTATTTGCTTATTTGTTTATTTATTGTTTGACAAGTTGTAAGCACAGGGTAATTTTTTAATAGAAAATAAACCGGATTAAACAATTGTGAAATTGAATTATTATAAACTTTAATTTGCAGAATCTTATGTGTCATTAAGGGGTTGACCTTTCATACCGTAATGCGTTAAATGCATCATCGCGACAAGATTACCAAATTCAAGGTTTATAATGTGTTTTTAAGAGTTAAATCTTAAACTTTTATTCGATTGATGTTTAATATACCAATAGTTAGAAAGGCTCATCAATTATTGACAAACTATAAGAGAGGTATAAAGAGGTTGCCATGTATTTGCACCTAAAGAAGAATGTTTTTAATATACTTCGCGCTGACCCACTTATCCGCTTCTTTGTGCGTTAATATGGAGTTACCTACAACTATTTTATGTAAAAAAAACATCTTAAGGATGAATTGACCTTAATTTCACGCGCCACTTTGTGGTAATTATCCGAATAACTTGAGTCTTTAGACTCATGCAGTAGTACGATATAGTGGACGATAATTAAAGGTAATTCTTTGATTGGTTTACCCAATACCTCGATTAAAAGTTTGTTGATTTAATCTTTGTGAAATAAACTAATGAGTAAAGTTTTGTTAATTCCTATGATACGAAGATGTGTGCATGCTTTTTCATACATATTTTGATTACACACATCAAAATTAGTACCCTTTAAATTGAAGTTTATGCCATCTAATTAAAGAAACACTTGCAGTTGCAATTTACGTTATGTTAGACTTAGCTAGATTGCAATCCCAAGGTAAATCTCCACGTTGCGTGAGACGTAGCTGGAAGAAATTTACAGTTTTTTAAATTAGAAAACTTTATTGAGTTAGATAGTAAGATCTAGTAACTCAAGGCATAAGATGTGATGAAAAAGTTTACGTTGCACATAATGTGACAATTAGTAAATCCCATAATGATCTAGGAATTGCAACATGATTGACAATTATTTTTCAACAATTACTTTGTTGAATACTTTCATTACTAGCAGATCAACTGATTTTATGGACCTATGTCAATTGGATCCAAGCTTTAAGAAAATTATATGGTTTATATGAATATTTACTAAGGGTATTTAATTTTCTTGAAAGGTTGAATTATCAAAAGTACTAACTTTTGAACTTTTTTCTGTAGAATGGCTCAACCGGATAATCACCACTAAAATCTGCTTTCAAATCTATTTTTGATCAAGAAAGATTCAATGGCGATAATTTCAATGGTTGGTATAGGCAACTCAGGATTGTCATGCGAGTGGCTAAAAGACTAGATTATGTGAATCGGCGTATTCCTCCTGCTCCTCTTGCTGACTCAACTACTGAAGTGTTAGGAGCTTGGACTATTGAGTATGATAGACACAATGAATTTGCGTGCCTTATGCTTGGAAGTATGATACCTTCATTGCAAAACCAATTTAAAAATTATTCTCCCATGGATATGCTCAATGAACTCAGACGCACGTATATTTAAGAAGTTGGCAGCTCTAGAACTGTATGATCTTATTGATTCTCTACACAGCTGCAACCAGGGGGACGGTAAATTTTGTGATTGCTTATGTCCTTAAAATGAAAAGTTACTTTGACCAATTTGAGCGTCTCAACTATCATTACCCACAGGATGTATGTGTTGGCCTGATCAACATATCCCTTAACAAAGAGTTTGGTGGTTTTGTGTGCAATTTTCACATGCATTACACGAGGAAGACCGTTAGTGAGTTACATGCAATGATAATTGACTATGAGAAGGGATTACTTAAAAATACACCTACACCTCAGGTACTAGCAATACAAGGTGGTAGGATTCAAAAGCCAAAATCGCAAGCAGACAAGGGGAAGGGTAAAGGTAAGCAGCAAGTTATGGCTTATCAACCCAATCCTAAAAAGAACCCTCCCAAGAAGAAAGATCATCCAGGAAAGGAGATGGCTTGCTACCACTGCATCGAGGTAGAACACTGGAAGAGGAACTGTCCACTCTACCTCTAAGAGTTGCGAGAAAAGAAGAAAAAGAATGTTGAACATGTTGACAACACTTCAGGTATCTTTGTAATAGAATTATTTACTTTTTCTCATAAAACAATTTCCTGGGTGTATGACACTGGATGTGGTATTTATATTTGAAATACACTACATGGACTTAGAGGAGCAAGGAAGCTGGCCTGTGGGGAGAAATACCAATTTGTAGGAAATGGAGTGCGAGCAACTGTTGAAGCCATAGGAACGTTTGATTTAGTTTTGCCTTCGGGCTTAGTACTAGTTTTCAACAATTGTCATTCACACCTTCTATTATTAGAGGTGTGATCTCGATCGTTGTGAGTGTGGTGAATAAACACAATATCAATTTATCAAATTAATCGTGAAATTCGACAAATCAACCTTTTAGGAAAAGGGTTAACATGCCAAAGCTCACGAATGTGAATAAAGTGATACCGGGAAAGTGATTTCCCGGGTCGTGTCCCAACGAGGTGTGAAATTGACGGTTTCGTTGAGTTTCGTGATTAGGACTTGAGTTGGTTAAACGAATTTGGATTTTTGATTTCGCTAATCTAGAACTTAAAGAACGGGAATGAAAATAAAGCACGTAGAACAATGTAAACACTAAACTACCACTAAGCCTATGAAACAGTAAAACGAAGCTAAACTACATCCTAGGGTGCTAAAATGCAAAAACGCTAAAAATCGGGAACGCACCGAGCCCCGAAAGTGAAAAAGATGCAATTTAAGTCCTTCGAGTGCGAAACCAATTTTCCTACACTCTAAACTACTAAAAATAATTTTAGAAAAAAAAACCGGGATTTTTTTTGACTTTTATTTTATTTTCTACGAATTAAAAACTAATAAAACTAAATTAAATTATAAAAAATACTAAATGATTTTATAAAATTCTGAGAAATTTCCTAAAATTACTTTACAAGCTACTGGTTAAAAGAAAAATAAAAATACTATATGCTACAGTTTGCAATAAGCACTAAATAAGTTGTTAAAAGCTTGTTACCTAAACTACTAAACTAGTTAAATAATAAATGTTACAAAACAATAACCAATAAAGTCCCTAGTGCAGTTGGTTTAAGGTGTGTATGGTTGTGGTCGTGGGCTGGAGGTCCTGGGTTTGAGTCCCACCTCCTGCCTTTTTGGCACTCTTTTTTTTTTCTTTTACAAACTTATTTATAAGACCCAATGGATGATTTAAAAAAAAAAAACTTTTTACCAAACCCTTTCAATAAGCTATTCAGATCAGCTACTTGATGCTGCTTGTGGACAAGAAATCAAACAAGCACACCTTGGACAGAAACAAACCAAACAACCCCTTAGGCAAGTATAAGCACAAAATGATCAATGATAAGCAGTATAAGAACAAAATGCAATGCAACACTTGTAATTAAAACTTAACTAAACTTAATACCAATAAGCTGAATACAAAAAAATGGGGAAAGCAGTTGGGAAGATATGCTATCTAGGGGGGATCCTAAACTAAGAACAATTGGAGATAAGCTAATCTACAAAGGTACACTAAGCTCTAATAAGCTAAACTAAAGTTATTCTAAACTAATGATACTAAAGGGGAGTAAAAATCCTAAACAAGCTAACTAATAAACATTTGAAACGAAAAAGTACACTTAATCACGGTGATGTTCAAAGAAACAGCTCAAGGGTCCACTTTAGAGCTTATTTGGGATAAGCTCGAAGAGAATTAGCTCTGAGCTTCTACCCACTTTGAGTCCACCCACCGGCTTCCTTTACCCCTATGGCAGGCCATGAGAGAGCTTATACAAGCTTGTAAAAGTGGCTATGAACTGGACAGTTGGGACAGCTTTATCAGATTTTCAATTACTACTCAAATACATTTTGCAAACTCAAAACCATTTGAATTGATTGTAAAGCTATCACATAAACTATATTAAGAAAAATGAAAACTGTTTTGACACCAAATTGGGTCAAAAGTTCGCTTTTGACCCACTTAAAGCACTAATCCAAACACCACTTTAAGGGTAAAACAGAATTTTTGAAACTGAAATCACCTTGAGACAATAAAAACTATTTTGCAAAGTTAATCATAAGAATCAAATGAGCTTATACAAGCTTCCAGACATCCTCTAGCAAGACTTGAAATAAGACAGAATTTTAAAAGTATAACAGAATGGAAGATTGCATAAACTTAAAACTGGAATTGAACTTAAATTAAACTGCATTCAAAAATAAAAATTACAAGAAAAAGTAAATGACAATGAATCTTAAAATGGGACTAGAACAAGATTTTTCTAGACAAACTTTTACACCAATCCTAAATGCCTATTTATATGAAACTCAAAAGTGTCTACATCTTTTTCTTTGTCTGCTTCTGCTGTGTTTGTTTTGTGAGACAAAACAGCCAAATAGCTTCCTTGTGCTTTCTTCAATTGATCTCCACCATCCAACAATTAGGTACAAATGAGTTTCAATCTGAGCCGTCCATGGGGTGATTTATGCTTGACTTGGCAGCCTTGGGAAAGAGGGAAAGAGTGGGTGAGTGGGTTTGGTGATAACTGGGTAAAGGATGGGATGGAGGTTGAGGGAACAAGGCGTGCAGGGTGCAGGGGATGGGTTTGGGTTTTTTTTTATTTGTGTTCCTGGTTTTCTGGGATTAAAGAAGGAGGAGGAAAAAGGGTAGTGTGGGATGGTGGTTAAAAAAAAAAAAAATGGGTTAGGTTTAGTAAGAAGTTTTTAAATAAAATGTAATGAAAATGTTTTTTTTTTTTTTTTTTTTAAATGAAAATTGGTTTTAAGAAAAAATGTATTTTTACAAAATGGATTTTTTTTAAACAAAAAAAAAATAGAATTTTGGATTTTTTTTTGTGTTTAAAAGGTGATTTGGTTATTTTGGGTGTCGGGAAAAGGTAAAATGGTGATTTTGGTCTTGGTTTAGGTTTTTAGGTTTGTTTTCCCCCGCTCACTCTCCGAACGTGTCCCGGGCTCTGAAAATGTAGAAAATCCACTCCCGGCTTCGTCTGTTTCAAAGACTTTTTCCGGTTTATTTCGATTTTTCTCGTTTCCTCTGCTTTTCCATCCTTTTGTACCTGCAAGACACAAAACACACTCCGAGGATATTTTTAACATATTTTGATCATATTTTGGTGTTTTTAGTCATTTTTTAGGCCTTAGGCGGGTAAAAATGATGAGTGAATAAGCACTCATCAAATTCCCCCACACTAGGCAATTGCTAGTCCCTAGCAATTAATCATGTGAAGTAATGAAAGACTCAAGATTACCAAGACTACCCCGTTTCGACTTTTTTATTTGAGTAATTTAAACTAGACTGAAAGTAAACAACATGCTTGATTAACAAAAAATGGTATCATGGAACGGGATCCACACAAAATGGGTGTCTCCAGGGAATTGAATCGTCATCCTCTTTTTTTATACTCTCAAACTAAGACTAAACTTATTGTGCAAACGTTTTGGCAAAATGCTAATACTACTTATACCAATAATCTATGTAAGTCGAGACTTAACTTTTTACTCCCACAGTTTATACAATTTAAGTTTGTGTGCTCATTTTCAAAAGTTTGACCATTGAAACCGACCTTGTTATGGTTGTTATCCACTTAACTAGAATCTTAACTTCCCGGAAACTACGAAAGTCTAAGGATCGAAAGGGCCTCTTCCATGTAGCGGCTTTCTTCGGCACATCCCAAACCAGTTGGCTTTAGGTGACTGTGCTTTTGACACCTCACGGAGAATAGTACCGAATTAGCGGAATTGATTCCAAAGATTTACGAGGCTACCGTTAAGTTAAAACTAAACCTAAATGGACAATAACCGACGATAATTTAGAAGTTCGAGATTCAAAGGTGAGATCACTCCATGTAACGACTTTCTTCTCAGCTTGTCCATTTAAGGAGGCTAGGCTTTCACCCTCGAGAATAGTATCGGAGCTTTCGGGGTCTTTGATTTCAAGAATTTCTAAATCCCCGTCAAATTTTTAGACAACTTTGACGAATCCTAGTTCAACTTCCGATTTAAATTTAAGAAAAAGCAAGTTTCGCACATTTATTCATAAGCAACATAGTACCTTTATTTGAGGACTCATATTTTTTTTTTCAATTTTCAACTTTTTTCATTTTTTTCATTTTTTCACTTTTTTTTTTTTTTTTTTTTTTTTTTTTAACTTGCAATTTATTTTTGCATCATTCAAGCACTTTTACGATACTTTTCATTTTGCAATATTATTCCGATTTTAAGAAAGTATGCTTTTCCAAAAATTTAAATAAAAAGTTGAACTTGAGCTCTAAATCAATTTTGCTTAAAAACTTTTTGTTGTAACAAGACGATTTGAATGTTCAAAAGTTTGACAACGAGCACGTATTTTAGGTTCAATTAGTTAGCTTCTGGGAGAAAAAGCCATAGATTACTTATATAAGCTCTAAAGAGAACCAACTACTCCACGCTTAGCATTTTCATTTGCACAACTCGTAAAAACTTAGCCTAATTGTTAAGAGAGCAGCTAGATCAACACTCTAGCAGTAGTCGGATTCCTTTGTTCTAACCTAATCAAGACTAAACTACCGTTAACACGTACATTAACACTTTATTTTTATGCAAAGCACTTCTTTTTTTATGCAAAATTTTTTAAATTTTGGGTCAAAACGGAGGTACTAGGGACTAAAGGGTACAAATATGACAAAATTCGACAGAATTCCCCCCCACACTTAGAATTGAATATTGCCCTCAATATTCAAAGTCTCGGCCGAAGCCGATACTATTGAACGAAAAAAGGTAATACCACTAACCAAGGGTGTGGACGAAATCTATCATTTTACACAAAAAGGATTTTTGAAAACATATCCCCAGATAAACGTTAGTAAAATTGATCGGATATTGGGCGGCTGGATTGAAAACAGGCGCATCAATCATCACGATCAAATGGATTCTGAAAACATGAGCAAACACACAAGAAGCAAACACGTGGAGGTTTCCACACTTAGTTGTTAGAAAATAGAAAGAAGATGAAATATGGGTGAACACCCATGAAATGCTATTGTTTTTGTTAACCGAGTCGCTAGCTTGACTCGACCCGAATTCATTGGTCCATGGGGAAGCAAGTGGAAGAAAATCTCAATCGGACTTTCATTCGAATGGTTTGGATAAATATTGAATGTCTTGAAAGTTCCACTCGATGAGATATAACCGCTCAAAAGAATGAGAAATGCCGGGTCAAGATGGTATCTTCACTCCCGAGGAGTGAAGGATAGAGAAGTCACATTAAATGTGAAGAAGGGAAGAAAGATTCTGATGATATATGTTTCAAGCACAAATGAATCCATAGGAAGAAGGAGTTCATTTTGATCACATTTTAAAAACTCATTTTCTCTTCCAACGAGTATCACTGGTTTAAAATTTTTGTCTTCACAAGACGGATCAATGGAACACTCGATGGAGATCTCATCAGAGAGGATAGAATCGTCATCACATGACGGAGGAGATGAGTCAGAATACAGAGGTGGGACAAGTGGTGTGCTCTGAGAGCTAGCAATTTCCACCACTTCCGTGATGGTCTCTGTATCGGCCTCAGACATTTCATCGAAAATAGGATTTACTTTCCCAAAAGTGTAGTCATCATTAAATTCAAAAAGAGGATTTGAGAAAATCCCGGAAGTAACCTCAGAAATGTCGAGAGAATCACAAAAGGCAAATCACAATCACTATCGGATGTATCCTCGGACTCACTGGGATTGGGACGAGTTCTCAACACTAGACGATTCCGCTTCCGAATTGTGCTAAGATGCTCATCCCCATGGTGAGAGAGTCCTTGGAAGCAATAGTAGGTAAGATAGGTGTGATAGCAATAGAATGAGGGAGTTGAGAAATAACATCGTTCAATGGAATAGCACTCTCCTCGTCATAATCATAATCGGCGTCAACCTTATCTTTAGCATATAGAGCTCGTATATGACGCATTTGTTCCTCAGCTAATAATTCTTCCATGCTTCTGTTATCCGGCTCTTCGAGAACCGGTGTGATAGCAGCAGATGAATTATAGGACTTCTCAATTGGAATGGTTTCTTCATCATCGTCATCATAATCGTACACGAGAGGTTTCCAATATTGGGAACTTACTCTAGCTGCTTGTTCTTCAGCTAGAAGTTCTCCATACATTTTCTGACGAGACTCTTCTTGGGCACGTTCATTAACCAATTCTTTTAAATCTTTGAGTAAATCTAGAAAATTTTCGAGAAGTTCTTGAGGAATTTGCGGAGGTTGTGTATGAATCGTTTGGTACTGTGGAGGTTGGTCATGATAAGAATAGTCATAATTGTTACAAGGATCATGCTCATAGACAAGCGGATTCCTTGTTTGACAATCAGCGTTATAGTGCGGACCTCCACAATACTCACAACCGTATGATTGCTGTGAGTGATTCGGTGAATCATATGGATATTGGTCAAAACCAAAATTTTGATTGTTACATGGACCCTGCTCATAGACAAGCGTGTTCCCCGTTTGACACTCAAAACTCGGGTGAGGACCTCCACAATACTCACAAGAATATGTCTCCATCTCATAGTGCGGCGGTTGGTTAAGGAAATTGGTTGTTTCATTGTAGGGATTTTGGTCATAGACAAACCCGTTTCCCGAATTCACAATGCTACAACCGGGGCAATTTCCACCATTTTGTGGTCCCCCACACCATTGACAACCAAATTGGTAAGACGAAGACATCACGAAGAATTAAACGGATAGAGGGTAAAAGAAATAGAATTATGCGATCGAGAGGATAACGAAGAATAGAATTAAACGGTAAAAGAGGGTAAGAGAAATAGAATTATACGGATAAGAGGAACGAGAAGATTATTTTTGGGGTGTTGAAAACGAGTGCACATGCACTTTCAAAAACAACACTTTCAATTAAAACAAGACCGAGGCAAAACACAAGGAACTTAAACCAATAATCACAAACGTATTTACGCAAGTGACACAAAGGCAAGTTTTGAGTCTTTGGTTCGGGAACTTATTATGATAACACTCAAGTTGAGAAGTGTTATATTGATTGTGTGTTCTATTTTATTTAAAAAACAAGCAAAATATATTTGTATTTTCATCTTTTACATATATACAAAGAAAAGAAAAATATTTTTGTATTTTTATAAAAACAATAACTTCACAAGGAAGGTTCTTCAAGTTACTAATCGCAAAAACTTCACGATATTGTCGCAACACACCTCTTCGGAAGCGGCGCCAAAATTTGATCTCGATCGTTGTGAGTGTGGTGAATAAACACAATATCAATTTATCAAATTAATCGTGAAATTCGACAAATCAACCTTTTAGGAAAAGGGTTAACGTGCCAAAGCTCACGAATGTGAATAAAGTGATACCGGGAAAGTGATTTCCCGGGTCGTGTCCCAACGAGGTGTGAAATTGACGGTTTCGTTGAGTTTCGTGATTAGGACTTGAGTTGGTTAAACGAATTTGGATTTTTGATTTCGCTAATCTAGAACTTAAAGAACGGGAATGAAAATAAAACACGTAGAACAATGTAAACACTAAGGGTGCGTTTAGTTAGAGAAAAAATTCCCTTATTTTCTATCTCTAGTTTTGTAAAAAATTGGATGGGAAATTTATTTCCACAAAACACTTGAAAATATAGAAAATGCGTTTAGTTGATATTTGTATTTTCTATTTTGAAGAAGGAGAAGGAAGGTTGGGGGTTACAAAGGAAAACAAGGAAAACAACTAAAATTTGTTTTCTAATTTTCCTTGTTAGATTAGGAATAGGGGATTTTGTGTTTTGCAAAACATTTTGTTGGAAAATGATAATTTGAACGCTATCTCTATTTTCCTTGTTTTCCACAAAACATTTTGTGGAAAACAAGGGTGTTTTCCCCCAACTAAACGCACCCTAAACTACCACTAAGCCTATGAAACAGTAAAACGAAGCTAAACTACATCCTAGGGTGCTAAAATGCAAAAACGCTAAAAATCGGGAATGCACCGAGCCCCGAAAGTGAAAAAGATGCAATTTAAGTCCTCCGAGTGCGAAACCAATTTTCCTACACTCTAAACTACTAAAAATAATTTTAGAAAAAAAAACCGGGAATTTTTTTGACTTTTATTTTATTTTCTACGAATTAAAAACTAATAAAACTAAATTAAATTATAAAAAATACTAAATGATTTTATAAAATTTTGAGAAATTTCCTAAAATTACTTTACAAGCTACTGGTTAAAAGAAAAATAAAAAGACTATATGCTACAGTTTGCAATAAGCACTAAATAAGTTGTTAAAAGCTTGTTACCTAAACTACTAAACTAGTTAAATAATAAATGTTACAAAACAATAACCAATAAAGTCCCTAGTGCAGTTGGTTTAAGGTGTGTATGGTTGTGGTCGTGGGCTGGAGGTCCTGGGTTTGAGTCCCACCTCCTGCCTTTTTGGCACTCTTTTTTTTTTCTTTTACAAACTTATTTATAAGACCCAATGGATGATTTAAAAAAAAAAACTTTTTACCAAACCCTTTCAATAAGCTATTCAGATCAGCTACTTGATGCTGCTTGTGGACAAGAAATCAAACAAGCACACATTGGACAGAAACAAACCAAACAACCCCTTAGGCAAGTATAAGCACAAAATGATCAATGATAAGCAGTATAAGAACAAAATGCAATGCAACACTTGTAATTAAAACTTAACTAAACTTAATACCAATAAGTCAATACAAAAAATGGGAAATCACTTGGGAAGATATGCTATCTAGGGGGGATCCTAAACTAAGAACAATTGGAGATAAGCTAATCTACAAAGGTACACTAAGCTCTAATAAGCTAAACTAAAGTTATTCTAAACTAATGATACTAAAGGGGAGTAAAAATCCTAAACAAGCTAACTAATAAACATTTGAAACGAAAAAATACACTTAACTGCTGGTGATGTTCAGCAAAACAGGCTCAAGGGGTCCACTTTAGAGCTTATTTGGGATAAGCTCGAAAGAGAATTAGCTCCTGAGCTTCTACCCACTTTGAGTCCACCCAGCTGGCTTCCTTTTACCCCCTATGGCAGGCCATGAGAGAGCTTATACAAGCTTGTAAAAGTGGCTATGAACTGGACAGTTGGGACAGCTTTATCAGATTTTCAATTACTACTCAAATACATTTTGCAAACTCAAAACCATTTGAATTGATTGTAAAGCTATCACATAAACTATATTAAGAAAAATGAAAACTGTTTTGACACCAAATTGGGTCAAAAGTTTGCTTTTGACCCACTTAAAGCACTAATCCAAACACCACTTTAAGGGTAAAACAGAATTTTTGAAACTGAAATCACCTTGAGACAATAAAAACTATTTTGCAAAGTTAATCATAAGAATCAAATGAGCTTATACAAGCTTCCAAACATCCTCTAGCAAGACTTGAAATAAGACAGAATTTTAAAAGTATAACAGAATGGAAGATTGCATAAACTTAAAACTGGAATTGAACTTAAATTAAACTGCATTCAAAAATAAAAATTACAAGAAAAAGTAAATGACAATGAATCTTAAAATGGGACTAGAACAAGATTTTTCTAGACAAACTTTTACACCAATCCTAAATGCCTATTTATATGAAACTCAAAAGTGTCTACATCTTTTTCTTTGTCTGCTTCTGCTGTGTTTGTTTTGTGAGACAAAACAGCCAAATAGCTTCCTTGTGCTTTCTTCAATTGATCTCCACCATCCAACAATTAGGTACAAATGAGTTTCAATCTGAGCCGTCCATGGGGTGATTTATGCTTGACTTGGCAGCCTTGGGAAAGAGGGAAAGAGTGGGTGAGTGGGTTTGGTGATAACTGGGTAAAGGATGGGATGGAGGTTGAGGGAACAAGGCGTGCAGGGTGCAGGGGATGGGTTTGGGTTTTTTTTTATTTGTGTTCCTGGTTTTCGGGATTAAAGAAGGAGGAGGAAAAGGGTAGTGTGGGATGGTGGTTAAAAAAAAGAAAATGGGTTAGGTTTAGTAAGAAGTTTTAAATAAAATGTAATGAAAATGTTTTTTTTTTTTTTTTTTTTTTAAATGAAAATTGGTTTTAAGAAAAATGTATTTTACAAATGGATTTTTTAAACAAAAAAATAGAATTTTGGATTTTTTTTTGTGTTTCAAAGGTGATTTGGTTATTTTGGGTGTCGGGAAAAGGTAAAATGGTGATTTTGGTCTTGGTTTAGGTTTTTAGGTTTGTTTTCCCCCGCTCACTCTCCGAATGTGTCCCGGGCTCTGAAAATGTAGAAAATCCACTCCCGGCTCCGTCTGTTTCAGCACTTTTTTCCAGTTTCAGCTCGATTTTTCTCGTTTTCGCTCTGTTTTCCATCCTTTTGTACCTGCAAGACACAAAACACACTCCGATGATATTTTTAACATATTTTGATCATATTTTGGTGTTTTTAGTCATTTTTTAGGCCTTAGGCGGGTAAAAATGATGAGTGAATAAGCACTCATCAAGGTGCTGTTTCAGTTTCCTTGTTAAAAAATATTGGTTTTATTCAGACGTTTACTAGTTATGGAATTTCAGTTTCTTTAAATACGGTTTTCTTACTTTAATGCAATTCCTGTAAATTGTGTGTTTGAGATTTATATGCGTGGTGCTGTGAATGATACTAATAATTTTGTTTTTAGCATCAATAATAAGATAATCAAGTCTGACATGGATTCTACTTATCTTTGGCATTGTCGACTTGCTCACATAGGCAATAAACACATGGAAAAGCTGCAACACGATGGGCTTTTGCAACATGTCAATGATGAATCATTTGATAAGTGCGTGTTGGGATCACTTATAACTACTATTTCAAGTGTCGGTCATTAATACTTAATAGGTTGCTTAATAGGCTTATATGTTTGTAATTAATGCTAGGCTTATGTAGTAAGCCCATGAGCCTATGCTTAGGCCCATAGAAACAAGGAAAGGGCTAGAATAGTTGCCCTAGCTCCCTTTCCTATAAATACCTTGTAAACTCTCATTTGAGAGTGTTGGTTCTTTCTCATTTATACATAATCGTTTGATGCAGGTTTTACTGAGCAGGTTTTAATATTTATAAGTCTCGTAATACCTATGGTCTACCCTAATGCACTAAAGGGCAGTGTACCCGGTCGTGTGTAGTGTAGTATTCGGTAAAAACGAGGTCGTCCCAAGAGCTACGTGCGTGGATAAATACTAAGTCTAGGTGTCGCAGATTTTAATATGATTTCGATAAGGAATTAACTAATTAACTACTAAAGCAATTAAAGACAAAGGATGTGATCAATAGAGGAGAGTGGTGCTAACCTAGTTACTCATCCTAACTAGTAGTGTTTACGTCTAATTACTTCCAATTACTTCAGGTGGGGTGAAAGTCGAGAGGATGATTTGGTCGGTTCGTCCTAACCTATCGCCAAAGGGTACCACCGAGAAGTCGTGTCCCTCATAAGTCCAGCTTGTTCCCGGTCCCCTAAGCAAAGTCATTAAGTTCCGCTACATGCTAGATTTATAATAGTGAGTGCCCGGCGCTAGCATCTTAAACACTCACCCCTAATTCTTAAGTTCATCCAAACGGTAGGTGATCAGTTGGTCAAATCGCACAAGTAGAAAGGGTCGTCGGTTGTCATATCTTACCCTTCCGCCTCGCCTACTCACTTAGGGTCATTGGTCATATCTCCTAAGAAACTTGCCTCTACCGCCATTCAAAACTACCGAAACAAGGGTAGCTACCAATAAACTATGCATGCATACAGTTAGAAATAATTATACGGAAGCAATGTAAATGCAAACAAAATAATTAAGGAATCATAACTAGGCCAAAACCAAGACGTGCTTAGCCGCTCATATTAACCATACAAATCAATGTTTAACGTTACGAAATACATGAATCAAAAGTAAAGAAAAGATAAAAAGCTAATGCTTATCGTAGGGGAGTGATTTCTCCTTTGGAGATAGCTCCGTATGCTCCTCTAGATCTGCCTTCGACTTCTTCACACGTTCTTTGATTGTTGTGTGTGAAATGGGATGCTTTGAAATGCTGGAAATCGTGGGTATTTATAGGCCAGATCTGGTTACAGCGTAACTATTAAAAGAGTTACGCCGTAACATACAATTTCGTAATTTTGCACTAATAATGCTGGTTACGACGTAACGTCAGGAAGGAGTTACGCCGTATCTTCAATAAATCTTGGTTACGCCGTAGTTGATGCATGAGTTACGGCGTAATTAGTAGCGGCACGAAACCTCATTTGACCTAATATGGTTATGTCGTAATCTTGGATAGAGTTACGCCGTAATCTTCAGTTACGTTGGTTTTCTGAGCCACGCTTTAGTTACGGCGTAATGTGAGAGAGGAGTTACGCCGTAACTTCTTCAAAGTGAGCATACTATGATAAATCTTCAATAAACTCTCCAATTCCGCGTCTCTTTAGCTCCAATGCTCGTAATTTACCTGAAAGTGAAATATAATGGAAAACAAGCGTAAATCCATATAAATGATATAAATTACAAGCATTATCGGGAAAATTGACACTTAATATTCGTGATAATTTGATGTTATCAAATATCCCCCCACTTGAACTCTACTTGCCCTCAAGTAGACCTTATTAGATAGATTCCTAAAAAGATATCTCCCATTACCTGAAAACTATAAGTTTACAAATCTCTTATGCTAGAATAAAACAAAGCCGAACACCTCACAAAATGGGAACGAAACACTCAAATCTCTCAACTATTCTAAGTGTCGATTTAGGGGTGATCACTCAATCGCACAGTCATAGCATGTATTCTATCATAAGCTTGGCGGTTACACAAATCTCCACCACTAGAGTCAAGGACAAAACAATTCTCGAAGGCAATATGGGTAGACACGACAAGGGTTAAGGGTGATCTGTCATTACTAACATGTCACGGCAAAGTAGACAAAATCAATGATACATGACCAAATCCATGGCCAAGACACCAAAGATTGCTCGCTGCATCACCTAGACACGCTTCATGACTAAAGGGTAGGATAAGACATGGGATATATAAATGGTGTAAAATAAAAATCAAGCAAATAGTATAAATCTATAACCAAGTCATCACCACTTACCGTCCACCCAAAGTTCAAGTTTCGAAGTTAAGAAACCGGATCATGATAAACTAGGTAGATGTGTTATTAGAGGACGTCATGATGGGCACACTACCTTTTCTCCAACTGTTGGCGCTATTACCAACTCCAATCTTCAAATGTGACCGAGGTGGCCTCCTCGATACTAAATCTATATTAAGCTCATAACATAGTGCTTATAACATCGCACTTTACAATAAACTAAATAACATATATATATATATATATATATATATATATATATATATATATATATATATATATATATATATATATATATATATATATATATATATATATATATATATATATATATACATAAACATAATAACTAAACATAACATCCCCCACTTGAGATGAATAATGGGAATTCGGGGGGTCTTCAATGATCTTTAAGAATATGTCGTCAACGAAACCGTGATTCCCGAACCTTTCCACTTGAACCTTGAACTTAGGCAAATGATGACTTCCCAATCACAAATAAAGACTACAGGGTAGGCTAAGGTGTATAGGTGTAACGAAACAATATATTGGGTTAACAAAATGAAAGGAATGGCTCAGATGGGTATATCTAGGGGTATCTTACACTAAAGGTGAGTGCAACAAAAGGGTTTCACATGGGGGTCGAGAAGTCGAAGTGACTAATCGATAGACACACAATGGTAGGTTATTTGGGGTGATAATCCTATAATACTGCCTTCTTAAACTAAAAAGTCCAAATACATCGAGCTAACTCAACATACCTCGTCTATGGTCTCGAAATGATGTAAAGGCCAAGTTCTAAAGTTTACAAGCTACCGGCACACTCGTAATTTGGTGGATTTGGGGTAAAATTTTGGAAACGGATAAGGCTAATCTCACCATATAATATCAAGGGTTATATGTGCTCGGCTAAGGTCTAATCTAGTTAGGTTAAGAAAAACATGTCAAAATACTAAAAATGGCATAATTTTTCAAAATAAACTAGAAAAACGAGGGCAAACTAAAGTTCAAGAGACAATTCTACTCCCGTCCCCCCACTTGAATTGTACAAAGTCCCTTTTGTACTAAGCGTTAAATAAAGGTGAAGAGAAAAGTAGAATTAGAGCGAGAACTTCCCTGAAATTTGCTCCAAAAAGAAAGAAGGCCCATGAAAAAGAGTCATGCCTTCGCATAAGCATCCATGAGCAAACTTCAATCCCTGAAATCACACTACCGACAAGCATAATTCTAAAAAGGAAAAAAAAAATGAAAATGAAAATAAACCTAACTCACTTTCGTAGGAATCACGGTTGCATTTAGCGCATGCAACAAGCCTTTTAAACCACTTGGTGTCCCAGTGGACGAGTGTAGTCTCGTGAGGGCTTACAGGAACATACCCACAAAGTTCATTTAAAAGATTAATACAAGGTTATTGTGTTTAAAATGAAAGAAGTAATCTGAGAGGATAGTTACGTCATAACTCCGTAGGAGTTACGCCGTAACTAGGCAAAATCGACATCTGTTGCAAAAGTGTAGCTACGGCGTAACCACCGAGATGGGAGTACGCCGTGATTGGTAGTGCATCCAAGTTCTGCGCAGGGGCACATTACAGGCGTAACCATGAGAATGAGTTACGCCGTAACTCTGGTCGATCGAAGATTCTGCAGCAGCAACTTTTCTTTGTTTCCTGCAAAAATGGTTAAAAACACAAAACCCAACAGAAATGGAAATAAAACAAAAGAGAGGGATAATTCGGGGCTTTTCTTTATTTACGAGTCTTTAAGTTAGACTCAAAGCCTCGGGGCTTTATGGTGGCCGTTGGACTTGGCCAACTGTGCCATGTCCTTCATCAAGTTATGTCTGACCCAAGCGACATTGGTAGCAGTGCGGAGGTATTCTTTAGTCCCTATCTTCCGAACTTTGCAAAATTTTTCGTCCGACCCCAAATGATACCTACTGAATTCATATTTTCCGGCAACAATCGGTGGTGGTTTTTTATATTGAATGCCAAGAAGCTTGCACCTCCTTTGCTCATACTCCTCATCTTCTAGGTCAGTTATCTTTGCTTTAAATCGTGGCTCCTGGTGATCCATGATTCCATTTATGTCATAATCATTGGAATTGGTTTCAACTGAATTATCCATATGCCTATACTTGCAATCTTCTCTTGTGTCCTTTTTGTCATCATTTGTTGAGTTACCAGTATCTTGAGGAGTCTCTTCATCCGGATTATCTTCGTTCATGCAGTCCTTCCAAATTTTATTTTTAGTGGACGTATCCAATTTTCCATATTTTATTTTGATCCAATCGTTAAATCTTAATCTACCTGACCATTGTACCTCGGTTCTCCTATTGTCAGTTGCTGAATTCCATAAAAATTCGTTAATTTCTACTCTATCGGCACTACTTCCTCCATTACAGTTGTCATCGTAAGGATCACAGGAGGCCCAAGAATCCCCATCAATGGTTCTTATTATTTCACACCAATGCTTTCGATCAATGAGCCCCTGATATATGGTTGAATTATTTGTTGCTTCATGATTGTTTTAAGAGGTTTCATCAAGGCAAAGATTAGTCCATATTCTTCTTTTATCATCATTTCCAACTTCCCCATACCTGATTCGTACCCAAGCTTCGAATGTTATTTCTTTGTCATTGGTTGAGGACCATAAGTACTTGTTGTTTTTTACTCTTTCTTTGTCATGACCACCGTCACAGATGTCCACATAAGTATGGTCTACCCTAATGCACTAACGGGCAGTGTACCCGGTCATGTGTAGTGTAGTATTCGGTAAAACCAAGGTCGTCCTAAGAGCTATGTGTGTGGATAAATACTAAGTCTAGGTGTCACAGATTTTAATATGATTTTGATAAGGAATTAACTAATTAACTACTAAAGCAATTAAAGGCAAAGGATGTGATCAATAGAGGAAATTGGTGCTAACCTAGTTACTCATCCTAAATAGTCGTGTTTACGTCTAATTACTTCCAATTACTTCAGGTGGGGTCAAAGTCGAGAGGACAACATTTGGTCAGTTCGTCCTAACCTATCAGCAAAGGGTACCACTGGAGAAGTCAGGTGTCCCCTCATAAGTCCAGTTGTTCCTGGTCCCCTAAGCGAAGTCATTAAGTTCCGCTACATGCTAGATTTATAATAGTGAGTGCCCGGGCGCTAGCATCTTAAACACTCATCCCCAAATTCTTAAGTTCATCCAAACGGTAGGTGATCAGTTGGTCAAATCGCACAAGTAGAAAGGGTCATCAGTTGGTCATATCTTACCCTTTCCGTCTCAGTCTACTCACTTAGGGTCAGTTGGTCATATCTCCTAAGCAACTAGCCTCTCCTGCCATTCAAAACTACCGAAAAAAGGTTAGCTACCAATAAACTATGCATGCATACACTTAGAAATAATTATACAGAAGCAATGTAAACGCAAACAAAACAATTAAAGAATCATAAATAGGCCAGAACCAAGAGGTGCTTAGCCGCTCATATTAACCATACAAATCAATTCAATGTTTAACGTTACGAAATACATGAATCAAAAGTAAAGAAAAGATAAAAAGCTAATGCTTATCGTAGGGGAGTGATTTCTCCCTTGGAGATAACTCCGTATGCTCCTATAGATCTGCCTTCGACTTCTTCTCACGTTATCTGATTGTTGTGTGTGAAATGGGATGCTTTGAAATGCTGGAAATCGTGGGGTATTTATAGGCCAAATCTGGTTACGGCATAACTATTAAAAGAGTTATGCCGTAACATACAATTCTTCGTAATTTTGCACTAATAATGCTGGTTACTGCGTAACCTCAGGAAGGTGTTACGTCGTATCTTAAATAAATCTTGGTTACACCGTAGTTGATGCATGAGTTACGACGTAATTAGTAGCGGCGCGGAACCTCATTTGACCTAATATGGTTACGTTGTAATCTTGGATATAGTTACGCCGTAATCTTCAGTTAAGTTGGTTTTCTGAGCCACGCTTTAGTTATGGCGTAATGTGAGAGAGGAGTTACGCCATAACTTCTTCAAAGTGAGCATACTATGATAAATCTTCAATAAACTCTCCAATTCCGCGCCTCTTTAGCTCCAATGCTCGTAATTTACATGAAAGTGAAATATAATGGAAAACAAGCGTAAATCCATATAAATGATATAAATTACAAGTATTATCGGGGGAAATTGACACTTAATATTCAGGATAATTTGATGTTATCATCGTTCCTTAATCTTGTGTGTGTGAAAGTTCCACCCGTCTCTCTCTACATCTATCATTCTAATATACATATAACCATACTTGTGTTCATATTATGGTGACCTAATAGTGGTATCAATCGTCATTTAGTTGTGTGAAACATTTTGGTTAAAGGTTTGTTCGTTACACGTAAGTTTTATCTCGTTCACAACCTTTATCTACGCGTAAACTTTGATTTTTGCACTTCAATCTTGAAGCTTGGAAAGTTTTAAGGTTAATATAGTGTTTAGAATCTTAGTTTTGGCAAAAAGTTTGGAACTTTACATGTTTCTTTACGTTTTTTCACTCGTTTTCTAGTTGTTCACCACATTTTATGAATAAGCGCATATTTCACTTTGGGTGTCAAAGTTCAAAACTTTTGTGTTCTTTAAGTGTTATTGAAGCTGTTTCATCAAAAGAATAGAGTGTACAAAGCGTTTTGGTGCTTAAAAATTTGTTTTGGTCATTTCTGGTGAGTTTATGATTAAGCAAATACCCTAAGTTTACGAGTAACCAAAACCATGATTTTACGAGTAAGCAATACCATAATCTTACGCGTAACATTTACGAACAAGTCCAGAGTTTACGATTAAGCAAGTTTACGAATAACGAATCTTCTTCAGAATCTTCAAAGCTGTTTGTGACTCAGTGTTTTCCTTGCTTGGATAAGCCTGTGAAACACTTTGACTTGTGGATGTCTTTCTGACTTGGACAAGTTTGAAAGATTTTGGTTTATAACGTATTCTTACGAATAAGCTAAATACTTACGAGTAACACCTTACGACTAAGAGTTATCTTACGAATAAGGTTCCTTACAAATAAGTCTTCAGTTTATGCATAAGATATTCTTACGAGTAAAAGAAGGTTTACGACTAAGGAAGTTTACGAGTAAGCCTCATCACTTTACGCCTAAGGAATTCTTTACGAATAAGCACAACTTCAACAACAAATCAAGTTTCATTCATCTACAAAGATCCATCATCAACACAAGTTTCAAGATGTCTCAACCACCATACTATAACTACTTTCCTCATCAATATCCTCAGCAGCAACAACAATACTATGTGCAACAACCAGAACAACAAGTTTATCAACATCAACCACCAGTATTTCCACCTCCACAACAACAATTCCCTCAACACCTCCTTGCACAATAACCTCAATATGCTAAGTATTTTCAATTCACCTCAATATGCTTTGCAAACTACTACTGTGACACAAAAGGAACCCTCATGATTTGTAAAGCTGTGTGAAGCTATAAGTAGCTAACTATCCATTCATGAAGCTGGATCTCTTGATAGACCTCCAATGCTCACTCCTGGAAACTATGATCAATGGGTTATTCGGTTCTTTAGGTTCTGTGATCTTAAGGAAACTCATGGTAAATTTTTGAAGAAGGTCATTCTTGAAGGTCCTTTTCAAATGCCAACTGTGACAATACCCGAAGATCCAACGGCTAATCCACCAAGAGATGACACTACTTCCACTCTCACTATGGATCAACTAACTACTAAACAGCTACTTCACTTCGAAGCTGATGAACTCACAATGGAATATATCCTTATGGGATTACCCAATCCGATTCTTCGCAGTGTTGATGCTCAAAAAACTGCAAAAGACATGTGGGAACACATTCACCTCCTAATGTAAGGCACAAAACTCAATTAAGAAGACATGGAATCAAAACTTTACCTATCCTATGAAAACTTCAAGATTGACCAGGGGGAATCATTAGAGTCATACTATCATCGATTTGCAGGCATCATCAATGAATTGGACAGACACAACATCATTTTTCCCAAAATTGCAATCAACACAAAGTTCCTAAGCTGTCTCCGTCCTGATTGGGAAAGTATGTTACATTCATACGACAAGCTAAGAACCTTCATAATGCAAAGTACGGGATATTGTATGATTATCTGAAGCACCATCAAAAGGAAGTGGACAAAGATAGAGCTCTCCGTGGAATTTATGCAACTTTGCCTAATGCTAATTCACTTGCTTTGATTGCTCTGTCTTGTGCACCAAAATTTCCTCAATTCCCACAGCAACAACAAATCTTTACTCACCAACCACCATCCACCCAGATTACTCCATATGATCTATCAAAGCAAACAAATGATACTCAACTCGTTCCTTACAACAACAACTCTGATTCAACACTCTACAGCGATACACATAATGATGATGAAGATGCTTTCAATACGTTGAACCAAGGATTTGCAGTCATTTCTTGTGCCTTCGAGAGATTTGCAAACAAATCCAACAACCGTATTCATACCTCATCTAACACAAGGAATCAAGCAGTTGCTCAGAAATAAGGGTTGAAGTTCACAACAGAAACAATGGTCATCAGATGGGAAGTGGTAGCTACATGGGTAGTGGACAAGGGTTTAATGTTTCTGGAAGGAATAACATGGTTTCTCCTCAGCAAAGGGTTTAGATTGTTGATCAGGGAAATGTTCAGAATGGGAATATGGATCTTAGATGCTATAATTGCAATGATAAGGATTTAAAATGTACACTTTTAAGGGGTCATTTAAGCCCTCAATCGACCGCTTTTATATCCGTTACTGCTTAATTTCGTTCCTTTTCAGTTTTTAGGTCTCTTGGAAGCAAAATGCTAGAATGATGCACATTTGGACGAAAAGGAGTGAATATATGAAGAAAATGGCAGAGTCAAGATCGAAGCCACTCAAGCTGGTCAAATTGAACCCGACGATGTCCCAATCAAAGGGCGACGCCGTCCCTTTATACAGACTTGATAAAAACATGCACCAGACGGCTCAGTGGAATTTTTGCTCATACAACATGATGGCGTCAGGCTTTGAAAACTTTTCATCTCAGACGGCCCAGATCCAGAACCAAGACGACGTCCCATCTGAAGCCCGACGGCGTCACAACTCTAAGGTGACGCCGTCCCATCGATGACTTGGCCAAGACGAAAACCCTAATGACGGCGATATGACGACATCCCACCTATAAGGCGACGCCGTCGCAGTTGTAAATCTATATATAGAATTCGATTTTTCTGCATTTGAGGAGGTAGACTTTTGGAGTAAAAACCCTAAACGTTTGTGGTCCGACTTGGACAATATCTTAGGGTCCGAAACCCTATTTTACACATCAAGATAAGTGTTTTAATCTAATAGTATCATTATGTCTTCCATTGATTGTGTGTATGCTTGCTTGTTTAACATGTCTAGCAAAATTTCTTGTGTGTTTGCTTAGATCTATGAAACCTAGTTATTAATTATTGTTAGGTTTTCTCTTATCTTAATTGTAATTGGCTTAGGAGTGTAACTAGGCTATCATTGTGTTTAATGCTTGAATAATCTTTGTGAAAGTTGGTTTATGAATGACTTAGTAGATTTCGTAGGCTAAACCCAAAGGTAACCTCAAACAGTTAGGGCAAAGACACACCCTACGACCTTAGGAAACACAACGCGTTAAGAATAAGGTGTGACAATTCAAC
Source organism: Chrysanthemum lavandulifolium (assembly GCA_022545495.1). Lineage (NCBI taxonomy): Eukaryota > Viridiplantae > Streptophyta > Magnoliopsida > Asterales > Asteraceae > Chrysanthemum > Chrysanthemum lavandulifolium. Next base: position 205,212,492 of record CM040240.1, on the reverse strand, counting down.
CATCAATAAAAGATAACTAGGGAGTAATAGTATTTATGTAAGCACATTTTTAATCATCATACGAGCCACATCAATAGACATAAAACTACCCGTAGTAATAGATAATTAGATAGCAGAAGTAATCGGTAGAAGTACCACCCCCAAATCAATTGCCCCGAGATTTTACCCATAGCTTTCTAAAAAACTAAAAAAAGATAAAAAAGAATCATCCTCAACCCCCACCTTAGCGTAATACATTTCTTGCTAGCATTCCTATTCCCCTAGAGAACTTAATCTCAAGGAATCTATAATAAATTAGCCTATTAAGGGGAAAATGTTGTTGATGCGGTCACTCACTTGCATGTGTTTGTTAGAAGTTTTGCCTATTTTGTTGAATTCATGGTCTTAGAAGATTTAGGAGAATTCATTGATGGAAGCCTCACTCAAGTAATATTTGGAACATCCTTTAAGAGAATGATTAAGTTTAATGAACGGATGGTTGATGGTTTAGTCACATTCTCTAATGAAGTTGAGAATTTTATCTATCAAATGCCTCGTACGCACCCTAGGTTTAAGCACACAGATATAGAGGCATGTAATCAGATGGCTCCCATTCCGATACTTAGTGAAAGAGACAAACAATGGGGACTTAGGCATACTTATGAATAAAATGAAAGGTACTATAAAAAATGCCTAGAGTTAGGAGATGAGTACAAGAAAAATGAGAGAACATTAGAATGGATTAGATATGGGCACATAAGCGTGCACGAGACAACGTATGAGCACGACTTCGAGTCTAACTACAAGACTCATAAATAAAGAAAAGCGCTTCGTGGGAGGCAACCCATGCTTAATTGTTTGCTTGTTTGTGTGTCATATATCTTTTTCATTATTGTATGTTCTCATGTTTGATTTTGTGAAAATGCTTTATTCTGTCTTTAACCTCGTCTTAATTACATATAAACGTATTTTACAAAAAGATAAGTGTAGGCAAGATTACATACGTTTTTCAAGAACGTGAGTATGAGAATTACAATTAGTGAAATTGATGTATATGTGTGTTTGTTAGAGTCAAATACTTGTATCGAGTCATAATGGATGTTTTGCAGGAATTTCTCCAGGTTTTAAAGATGTAATTTTTCCAGGAAAACGCAGCAGACTAGTTTCTGTCATGACAACCTGACGGCGTCAGGATTAAAACCTGACGACGTTAGGTCAAGGAGAAACAGCTTATCAAATTTTTTCGTTTTCTGTGCTACTTATAATTTTTTGGAAATTCTCAGGTCTTAATTTTCCAGAAAAACTGCAAACATCCATTCCACAAGCATTATATCTTAGTGTAGTTGTGTCATATATAGTTTTACCGCCGATTTTACGCGAAGGTTTCGTTTGTTTTCTTAAAAGTGTGCAGGTTATATTTGGCAAGAAGAAGAAACAAAACATTGGATGGAGCTTATCACGTATGCATTCTTCTTGGAAAATAATTTAACTGCAACTTCACACAGATCCTACCGAGCCAATCAGGGGAGTACTAGTTTCTTTCTCTTTTACTTACCTTCCTTTATCATAACTTTGATACTTTCGAGGAACATTGGGGACAATGTTCAATTTAAGTGTAGGGAGGGAGAATAAATGGGAACTTAGAAACTATGCTTATCCTTGATCATTTGTCTTGTCCTTGGTCATTTGTGTAATAAACTATGAGAAATATCTGTTAGGGCAATTTTAGCACCAAATTTAAATTTTTTTATGACATGTACGAGCTAAAACTTTAGTCTTAATAAAGCGTCTCATGGATAGGAGTTATATGACTAGCACAAAAACCGTTTACCACTCAAATTCCACCCCTAAAATGTGAGGTTCGCCCCTAGATCTTTAGGAATAAAAGCATTCACCTTTAATGCTTAGAGAGTGTACCGGTAGTATAATAGATTCTAGAACTTGTTTTGTGATGCATTCCGAGATCGCTAGTGAGACTACACTTGTTTAGTTAGGAATAACTAAGTGGTAAGAGGCATTAGGATAACCCTTGTTTGAAACCTGTATTATAATTACTTCTTTTCATCGGTTGAGTAATTACCCCACACCCTTGCGATGTATTCATCTTTAGTACACGATACCCCTAGTTAACCCCTCAGAGCCTATCCTTTTCGCGGTTCTCATGATGTTTCGGTTTTCCAGAATATCAATGAAGAGCATTGTTTACAATCCACCCCCAAATGTACACCCAAATCACCTTAGCCTACCTTGTATGCACTCACCTTTAGTGCATTATTGTTATCATTACTAAACCCTTAGTTAAGTTATCTAGTTACTTGCATGGTTGCTAAGTCGAGTCATATCTTTTGTACACAGTTTTGGAATGATTGGGACTCATGGGCAAAAGTAATATTTTATGGAGTAACGGGAAGGAACGTTAAATTCGAATTCCATTTTTCTACGTAATTAAATACTCCAAGTGTTTTGATCTTTTCAAATCGGGTCAATTAGTGTTAGAGAAATAAAAAAACTCAAGTGTAGGGATGCTCCTATAAATCCCTTATATTTTGATGTTATCGCAGAGGGTGGTAGAGTAAAAAATGTATGCAAAAAAAAAAAAAAAAAAATGAAGAAAAACATACGGGGTACCATCCTACATCTATCTTTATGTTTATGTTTTTAAATTTATGTATGTTTGTTTCAAGTTATCTAGAGTTTAGTGAGTCGAGTCTTGGCTTAGCAACGCCATGCTTTTCATGCTTGTAACATAAGATTTTTGACTTGCTACCACTAAAAATCGCCTATCCAACGAAACCCTTTGTTTCCCTACCGTAAGCCTAACGTTACAACCCTTGAAAAGACCTCTTAGATAGTTGTTCCTAGGTTCTTACGCCAAAGCAGTGGAGGTTTGATCTAGTCTCAAGCCTATGGTAATCTATGTACTATGCTAGGTGATGAGTGTTTATCTTCCCTTTCCATTTACTATATTTTATATAAACGCGAGAGATGAGAGAATCCAAACACCCCTTGTGAGGTTCTAGTATATAATTTACGTGCTTGTTTTGACTATTGTGGTACTTTTACTTGTTGTAAATTATTTTAAACCCATGCTTCATGCCCCCTAACTTATAAATTGATTGGTCAAAAGCACATTTGCTTGAGGACAAGCAAATACCAAATGTAGGGATATTTGATAAGGATTTAAAACGTATACTTTTAAGTGGTCATTTAAGCCCTTAATCGACCACTTTTATATTCGTTACTGCTTAATTTCGTTCCTTTTCACCTTTTAGGTCTCTTGGAAGCAAAATGCTGGAATGATGCCCATTTGGACGAAAAGGAGTGAATATATGAAGAAAATGGCAAAGTCAAGATCGAAGCCACTCAAGCTGCTCAAATTGAACCTGACGGCGTCCCAATTAAAGGGTGACGCCGTCCCTTTATACAGACCTGATAAAAATATGCACCAGACGGCTCAGTGGAATTTTTGCTCATACAACCTGGCGGCGTCAGGCTTTGAAGAAGAAGGGCGTCACTCAGAGTTTTTATCTCAGACGGCCCAGATCCAGAACCTAGACGACGTCCCATCTGAAGCCCGATGGCGTCACAACTCTAAGGTGACGCCGTCCCATCAATGACTTGGCCAAGACAAAAACCCTAATGACGGTGATCTGGCGGCGTCCCAACTATAAGGCGATGCTGTCGCAGTTGTAAATCTATATATATAATTCAATTTTTCTGCATTTGAGGAGGTCGACTTTTGGAGTAAAAACCTTAAACGTTTGTGGTCCGACTTGGACAGTATCTTAGGGTCCCAAACCCTATTTTACACATCAAGATAAGTGTTTTAATCCAATAGTATCATTATGTCTTCAATTGATTGTGTGTATGCTTGCTTGTTTAACATGTCTAGTGATGAGTGTCTAAATACTCATCATTTTTGTACCATTTAAACTGCAAAAATATCTGAAAACACTCAGAAATGCATCAAAATGATAAAAATATCACAAATAAGTGTTTTATGTGTTTTAAATGCAAAATATCAAAATCGGTGAAAACGTATCAAGTTTGCATAATTGGCGCTTTAGTCCCCAAGTTTCAAAAGTTGTCAAAAACAGGTCCACGGTAAAAATAAATAAAGAAAAATATCATTTCAAGTCCCTAAGGATTCATGAGTTGTCAAAATTGGTCCTTGAGATTTAAATTTGCAAAATTACAACTTAGGTCCCTAAACTTTGAAAATTGTCAAAAATGGTCCTTGGAAGTTTGAAAATGTCAACAATGGTCCTTGTACTATTGAAATTGTCATTTTTGGTCCCTTGAAACAACTTTGTGAAATTGGCAGAAATGGTCCTTCAAATTTCATAAATTGCAGTTTGGTCCTTGTAATATTAAACCACACCCTTTGCACTTTGACCCCTGCCATTATACACCTTTGACCCCTGCCAACCCAATTGACCCCTTCCTTTTTGGACCCATGGTCAACACAACAGTCAAACTTCACCCTTTCCCTCCCACTGGCTTATCCCCTTCCCAAGTTGCCTGCAACATATTCCCATCACCTCAGACCTTATCCCTCCCCCTCATCATCACATCTACCAACTTTACACACCACAATTAATGCCACCCCCCCTAGTTGCAAATTCAGAGTCCACAAAGGTCAAAACCACTTTCCCGCCAAAATTGATCAAACGGCCAAAAATGGCTCAAGTAATCCAATGGCCAAGATATCAAGTGGGAATTGATCAGAGAGGTGAGAGAAGCCATTTGGTGTATAAAAAGAGGAAGAAGAAGCAAGAGAGTGGCAGTACTTAGTTTTTAAAATTTCATGAATGTCGTTTTTAGTCTCAGTGTTTTAGTTTAAGTTCCAAGTTGTAATTTCCTGTTTCTAAGTACTAAACTTAAGTTATTTTGTCAGTGTAATCTACTTTCAAGCATCAATTCAAAGTTTTAATATAGTTTCAAGTTTTCATACCTACTGTTAATAAATTCAGTTTCAAGCTTTTGTACTCATGCTCCAAGTAGCTTATTGTTAACTTAAAAAAGCTTATTTAAGCTTATTATAGCTTTTGGTAAGCTTATACTTCAATTTTAAGCAATATGTCATGTGGGTCAACTAAAGTCAAAAAACTGTATGTTCATGGGAAAATGGTTCAGAGATGTTGTATGGTGATGAATGTGGGTACATATTGATCTAAGTTGGGTTGTTAATCAGTGTTAGAAAGTAGCTCATGGGATTTATTTGGCATGTCATTATGACAGGACTCATGTAAGTCCTATTTTCATACCTGTTTTATAGTTTCTTATGCATCATGATGTTTAGCTAGAACTAGTGTTGAGTTGTTAGTCAATTTGCCTCATTTAGGAATTATAGGTCTGGATTTATAGATGCAGTAGCTCAGCATTGAGTTTAGAGTAGACATATTGCATTTTAGAATCTTAAAGTTGTGTTTGGATCATGAGGCCAAACTGAGATTTAGGCCAGTTTAGTTGTTAAAATCTGTTGCTTTAGTCCTCTTTAGTTGTAATATAACCATTTAAGTCATCTATTGTCATCAAAAGACACTCAAAGTCAAAATCAACCATTAACTGTCCTAATTTCATATCTGTCAAAAATTTGTAAAACCAAAAGATTAATCTGTGTTCAAAAATCATAGGTATAGCTTGCATTAGCTTCATTTCATCATAAAACATCATATTCAGTTGGAAAATTAAGATCAAAGTTCAAGTAAGTCAAGTTTTCAATTCTGTCCAAAAGTCAAAATTTCATAAAAACCCGTTTTTGAATAAACTTTGTAATTTTATTGTGATCTTACCATTAGGATTTAGGATATAAGCTTTTGGGATATTAAAGTTTAGCTGCTCATCGTAATTAGAAAAATATTAGTTTATCTCTACTTAGCTTATTAACTGCTTATTCATTAGCTTCTTTTAAGCTCTTTTTCACAAACTTTCCTTTTTGCTTATTTATTATTTTTGCTTATTTAATGTGTTTTTCTTGTTGTTGTTGCTTATTCTAAGTTCCCATAACTTGTTTATAGCTTATTCAACCTTTGGTTCAGTAGTGGTAGCTTTTTATTAGCTTATGCAAGCTTAATAGCTCATTTTGACCCGTTTCCATAGCTTCCACTTTTGCATTTTAGTTTCCTCAATTTTAGTCCTTATTAGCTGAAATTCGTATTTAGACACTTTGGTTGGTAGTGGTTTTCATGGTGATTTTAGTTTATTTTGTGATTTTTATAAGTCGGCTTAACAAGGGCTTAAAGTTAGTACATAAGAATTTTTGGCACTAGTGCTTAAATAGACCCATATCATTGTAGATTGTTGTTCAGAGGTTTAGGATAGTTGGAATATGTTGGTTTTAAGTAATTTTAGCATACTCTAGCTTCGTGATAATTTGGTGCTCATTTGGTACTTATAGCTTATTTTTAGTGCTTATTTATAAGCACTTTTCACTGAGAACCTAATTATTGAACACCGCACCACTTTTATTATTTTTACTATATTTAGAATAATATTTTATAATATTCTGGAAGTTTTCATATTTTCACTGTTCATTTGCTATTTTTCGCATTTAATTTCGCTTTTAGCATTTTTAATTAGCTTTTATTCAAATAAATCGAAAAAGCTCAAAAAATACAATTTCAATTTTCTTAGTTTTATAATATTCAAAAGTCATAAAAATATTTTTCCATAATTTTCTTAGTTTAAATAGTAATTTTAGCAATTTAATTAGTTTTAAATAGTTTTTAATTCATAGAAAATAGAAAATAATCGAAAAATACAAAATTAGTTTTGAAAATTCTCTTTAGTTATTTTAGATTTTTCTAAGTCATAATTTCATTTTTTTTAGCTTTATTTCATATTTTCTTGTATTTTAGGGTATTATTAAATAAGTAAAAATAGTTTTTAATTAATAATAATTAGATAAATAGTAATAAAAATAATTTTCCTCTTCTAAAAATTTTCTCTTATCATTAGGTTTGTAAAAATGTCATTTTCATATTTTTAGGATTAATATTGTTTCAGTTCACATTTTCTTTTGTACGTCACGTAGTTTTTAATTTAAGTTTTATAAAAGAAAAATCAAAAACATCATTTTAAAATAGTGATAGCATTTATTTAATATAGTTTATCTTTTTAATTTTCTTTAATTTGCATTTAAGCCCCTGTAATTTATAAACTCTTTCTTTAGGTATAATTATTCCAAATTCACAAACCTTTTCCCGTTCAAATTCACCCGATCACTATACGTTTGATTATTCTCGCACAGCTCGTTGGGACATAACGACCTGGGGAAACACTATACTCTCCTGGGCTTCATTGCATTGGTGTCTGAACTGTTTTAAGTTTCTTACGGTTAGCCATTCACAAGTGGCTAGCTTGTGTGAGATAACTTGACGGTTTAGCACGAATCATCTAGCTCAATTTCTTGTGTGTTTGCTTAGATCTATGAAACCTAGTTATTAATTATTGTTAGGTTGTCTCTTATCTTAATTGTAATTGGCTTAGGAGTGCAACTAGGCTATCGTTGTGTTTAATGCTTGAATAATCTTTGTGAAAGTTGGTTTATGAATGACTTAGTGAATTTCGTAGGCTAAACCCAAAGGTAACCTCAAAGAGTTAGGGCAAAGGCATACCCTACGACCTTAGGAAACACAACTCGTTAAGAATAAGGTGTGACAATTCAACCATCAATAAAAGATAACTAGGGATTAATAGTATTTAGGTAAACACATTTTTAATCATTATACGAGCACATATCAATAGACATAAAACTACCCGTAGTAATAGATAATTAGATAGTAGAAGTAATCGGTAGGTGTACCACCCCCAAATCAATTGCCCCAAGATTTTACCGATAGCTTTATAAAAAACTAAAAAAAGATAAAAAAGAATCATCCTCAACCCCCACCTTAGCATAATACATTTCTTGTTAGCATTCCTATTCCCCTAGAGAATGATATTGATAAGGATTTAAAACGTACTCTTTTAAGGGGTCATTTAAGCCCTTAATCGACCACTTTTATATCCGTTACTCCTTAATTTCGTTCCTTTTCACCTTTTAGGTCTCTTGGAAGCAAAATACTGGAATGATGCTTATTTGGACGAAAAGGAGTGAATACATGAAGAAAATGGCAAAGTCAAGATCAAAGCCACTCAAGCTGCTCAAACTGAACCTGACGGCGTCCCAAACAAAGGGCGACGCCATCCCTCTATACAGATTTGATAATTACATGCACCAGACGGCTCAATGGAATTTTTGCTCATAACACCTGACGGCGTCAAGCTTTGAAGAAGAAGAGCGTCACTCAAACTTTTCAACTCAGACGGCCCAAATCCAGAACCAAGACGACGTCCCATATGAAGACTGACGGCGTCGCAACTCCAAGGTGACGCCGTCCTATCGATAACTTGGCCAAGACGAAAACCCTAATGACGGCGATTTGACGGCGTCCCACCTATAAGGCGAAGCCGTCGCACTTGTAAATCTATATATAGAATTCGATTTTTCGGCATTTAGGGAGGTAGAATTTTGGAGTAAAAACCCTAAATGTTTATAGTCCAACTTGGACAGTATCTTAGGGTCCCAAACCCTATTTTACACATCAAGATAAGTGTTTTAATACAATAGTATCATTATGTCTTCCATTTATTGTGTGTATGCTTGCTTGTTTAACATGTCTAGCTAAATTTCTTGTGTGTTTTCTTAGATCTATGAAATCTGGTTGTTAATTATTATTAGGTTGTCTCTTATCTTAATTGTAATTGGCTTAGGAGTGCAACTAGGCTATCGTTGTGTTTAAATGCTTGAGTAATCTTTGTGAAAATTAGTTTATGAACCACTTAGCGGATTTCGTAGTCTAAACATCCAAAGATAACCTTAAAGTTAGTTTATGAATGACTTAGTGGATTTTGTATGCAATAACCTAAAGGTAATCTCAAAGAGTTAGGGCATAGGCACACCCTACGACCTTAGAAAACACAACATGTTAAGAATAAGGACGTGACAATTCAACCAACAATAAAAGATAACTAGGGAGTAATAGTATCTAGGTAAGCACATTTTTAATCATCATAGGAGCACACAATCAAATAGACATAGCTACCCGTAGAATTAGAAAATTAGAATAGTAGAAGTAATCGGTAGAAGTACCAACCCCCAAACCAATTGCCCCGAGATTTAACCCTTAGCTTTCTAAAAAAAACCAATAAAAGATAAAAAAAAAAAAATCATCCTCAACCCCACCTTAGCGTAATACACTTCTTGCTAGCATTCCTACTCCTCTAGAGAACGATATCAATACTGGAGGCTTACCCAATACTACACTACAACGATTAGGTTCACTGCCTAGGGTGTTGAAAAACTTGCTCGACAAAAAGGAAGTTCCTTTGACCCCGAACATGCTTCGTACGCGCACAAAGTTTTTGGTGCCACTGCCGGGGAATAGAATAGCTAGTTAGATTTCTATCTTGTTTAGTTTCCCTTGATTGATTCCTATCAAGTGATATTTTTTTCTCATTTTTAGCTTCCTCGTAGTCTATCCCCCTTCTTCGTGATTTTGTTCGTAAATCCCATCACTCACCATGATTCGTATCTTTCGCCGTAGAAACTTTGCACTACCCGCTCCCAATCCCGCGATAGAAAACGCAATTCCACAAAACCATCCACCCGTTCACCACTTTGGAAATCACCTAGGGCATAATGAAATAAATTGGCAACAACATAGTCCTTTCTAGGATTCAGATTCCGATGAAGAATTTGACTATGTAGAGGCACTTGATAACGGGGAGGTCATCGATGAAGTTAGTTTTGAAATGGAAGAAGACCCCTCCCAATGTTTTGACTCTAGGTGTAAAATTAAAGTTGATGGCCCCTTTAACATGCAATTCCTTTGTAAAATAGAATTTGAAAGTTTTGAGGATTACTTGCACTCATTCTTACCTTTAAACTTAATCTCAAGAAATCTATATAATAAAATTAAGGTGAATGATATAGCCTATCAAGGGGACAATGTTGTTGATGCGGTCACTCACTTGGATGTGTTTGTTGGAAGTTTTACCTATTTGGTTGAATTCATGGTCTTAGAAGATTTAGGAGAATTCATTGATGGAAGCCTCGCTCAAGTAATATTTGGAACATCCTTTAAGAGAATGACTAAGTTGAATGAACGAATGGTAGATGGGTTAGTCACATTCTCTAATGAAGTTGAGGATTTTGTCTATCAAATGCCCCGTACGCACCCTAGGTTTAAGCAAAAAGATATAGAGGCATGTAATCGGATGGCTCCCATTCCGATACTTAGTGAAAGAGACAAACAACGGGGAATTAGGCATACTTATGAAAAAAATGAAAGATACTATAAAAAATGCCTAGAGTTAGGAGATGAGTACAATAAAAATGAGAGAACATTAGAATGGTTTAGATATGGGCACGTAAGCGTGCACGAGACAACGTAGGAGCACGACTTCGAGTCTAGCTACAAGACTCATTAATAAAGAAAAGCGCTTCGTGGGAGGCAACCCATGCTTAATTGTTTGCTTGTTTGTGTGTCATATATTCATTGTTGTTTATTCTCATGTTTGATTTTATGAAAATGCTTTATTTTGTCTTAACCTCGTCTTAATTACATATAAAGGTATTTTACAAAAAGATAAGTGTTGGGAAGATTACATACGTTTTTAAAAGAACGTGAACATGAGAATTACAATTAGTGAAATTGATGTATACGTGTGTTTGTTAGAGTCAAATGCTTGTATCGAGTCATAATGGATGTTTTGCAGGAATTTTTCCAGGTTTTAAAGATGTAATTTTTCCAGAATTTTTCTAGGAAAACGCAGCAGACTAGTTTCTGTCATGAGAACCTGACGGCGTCAGGATTAAAGCTTGATGACGTCAGGTCAAGCAGAAACAACTTATACAATTTTTTTCGTTTTCTGTGCTACTTATAAATGTTTGGAAATTCTCAGGTCTTAATTTTCCAGAAAATCTACAAACATCCATTCCACGAGCATTATATGTTAGTGTAGTTGTGTCATATATAGTTTTACCACCGATTTTACGCGAAGGTTTCGTCTGTTTTCTTAAAGTGTGCAGGTTATATTTGGCAAGAAGAAGAAACTCAACATTGGATGAAGCTTATCACGTACACATTCTTCTTGGGAAAGACTTTAACCACAACTTCACATGAATCCAAACGAGCTAATCAGGGGAGTACTAGTTTCTTTATCTTTTAATTACTTTCCTTTATCATAACTTTGATACTTTCGGAGAACATTGAGGACAATTTTCAGTTTAAGTATAGGGAGGGAGAATAAAACGGGAACTTAGAAACTATGCTTATCCTTGATTATATGTCTTGTCCTTGGTCATTTGTGTAATAAACTATGAGAAATATTTGTTAGGGCAATTTTAGCACCAAATTTAATTTTTTTTATGACATGCACGAGCTAAAACTCTAGTCTTAATAAAGCGTCCCATGGATAGGAGTTATATGACTAGCACAAAAACCGTTTACCACTCAAATTCCACCCAAAAAATGTGAGGTTCGCCCCTAGATCTTTAGGAATAAAGCATTCACCTTTAATGCTTAGAGAGTGTACCGGTAATATAATAGATTCTAGAAATTATGTTGTGATGCATTCCGAGATCGCTAGTGAGACTACACTTGTGTAGTTAGGAATAACTAAATGATAAGACGCATTAGTATAACCCTTGTTTGAAACCTGTATTATAATTACTTCTTCCACATCGGTCGAGTAATTACCCCACACCCTTGCGATGTACTCATCTTTAGTACACGATACCCCTAGTTAACCCCTCAGAGCCTATCCTTTTCACGATTCTCGTGATGTTTTGGTTTTCCGGAATATCAATGAAGAGCATTGTTTACAATCCACCCCCAAATGTACACCCAAATCACCTTAGCCTACCTTGTATGCACTCACCTTTAGTGCATTATTGTTATCATTACTAAACCCTTAGTTAAGTTATCTAGTTACTTGCATGGTTGCTAAGTCGAGTCATATCTTTTGTACACAATTTTGGAATGATTGGGACTCATGGGCAAAAGTAATATTTTATGGAGTAACGGGAAGGAACGTTAAATTCGAATTCCTTTTGTCTACGTAATTAAATACTCCAAGTGTTTTGATCTTTTCAAATCGGGTCAGTTAGTGTTAGAGTAATAAAAAAACTAAATTGTAGGGATGCTCCTATAAATCCCTTATATTTTGATGTTATCGTAGAGGATGGTAGAGTAAAAATATATGCAAAAAAAAATCGAAGAAAAGAGTGTTAATAAAAATGAAGAAAAACATACGGGCTACCATCCTATATCTATCTTTATGTTTATGTTTTTCAATTTATGTATGTTCGTTTCAAGTTATCTAGAGTTTAGTGAGTCGAGTCTTGGCTTAGCAACGCCATGCTTTTCATGCTTGTAACATAAGATTTTTGACATGCCACCACTAAATCGCCTATCCAACAAAACCCTTTGTTTCCCTACCGTAAGCCTAACGTTAAAACCCTTGAAAAGACCTCTTAGATAGTTTCTCCTTGGTGCTTACGCCAAAACGGTGGAGGTTTGATCTAGTCTTAAGCCTATGGTAATCTATGTACTATGCCAGGTAATGAGTGTTTATCTTCCTTTTCCATTTACTATATTTCATATAAACCTGAGAGATGAGAGAATCCAAACACCCCTTGTGAGGTGCTAGTGTATAATTTCATGCTTGTTATGACTATTGCGGTGCTTTTAATTGTTATAAATTATTCTAAACCCATGCTTCATGCCCCTAACTTATAAATTGATTGGCCAAAAGCACATTTGCTTGAGGACAAGCAAATACCAAGTGTAGGGATATTTGATAAGGATTTAAAATGTACACTTTTAAGGGGTCATTTAAGCCCTTAATCGACCACTTTTATATCCGTTACTGCTTAATTTTGTTTCTTTTCACTTTTTAGGTCTCTTGGAAGCAAAACACTGGAATGATGCTTATTTGGGAGAAAAGGAGTGAATACATGTAGAAAATGGCAAAGTCAAGATCAAAGCCACTCAAGCTGCTCAAACTGAACCTGATGGTGTCCCAAACAAAGGGCGAAGCCGTCCCTCTATACAGATTTGATAATTACATGCACCAGACGGCTCAGTGGAATTTTTGCTCATAACACCTGACGGCGTCAGGCTTTGAAGAAGAAGGGCGTCACTCAGACTTTTCATCTCAAACGGCCCAGATCCATAACCAAGACGACATCCCATATGAAGACTGACGACGTCATAACTCCAAGGTGACGCCGTCCTATCGATAACTTTGCCAACACGAAAACCCTAATGATGGCGATCTAACGGCTTCCCACCTATAAGGCAACGCCGTCGCACTTGTAAATCTATATATAGAATTCGATTTTTCTGCATTTAGGGTCGTAGACTTTTGGAGTAAAAACCCTAAACGTTTATAGTTCGACTTGGACAGTATCTTAGGGTCCCAAACCCTATTTTACACATTAAGATAACTGTTTTAAACCAATAGTATCATTATGTCTTCTATTTATTGTGTGTATGCTTGCTTGTTGAACATGTCTAGCTAAATTTATTATGTGTTTGCTTAGATCTATGAAACCTAGTTGTTAATTATTGTTAGATTGTCTCTTATCTTAATTTTAATTGACTTAGGAGTGCAACTAGGCTATCGTTGTGTTTAAATGCTTGAGTAATCTTTGTGAAAATTAGTTTATGAATCACTTAGCGGATTTCGTAGTCTAAACATCCAAAGATAACTTTAAGTTAGTTAATGAAGGACTTAGTGGATTTCGTATGCAATAACCTAAAGGTAATCTCAAAGAGTTAGGGCATAGGCACACCCTACCACCTTAGAAAACACAACGCTTTAAGAATAAGGACGTGACAATTCAACCAACAATAAAAGATAACTAGGGAGTAATAGTATCTAGGTAAACACATTTTTAATCATCATACGAGCACCCAATCAAATAGACATAGCTACCCGTAGAATTAGATAATTAGAATAGTAGAAGTAATCGGTAGAAGTACCAACCCCCAAACTAATTGCCATGAGATTTTACCCTTAGCTTTCTAAAAAAACCAATAAAAGATAAAAAAAAAGAATCATCCTCAACCCACCTTAGCGTAATACACTTCTTGCTAGCATTCCTATTCTCCTAGAGAACGATATCAATACCCGAGGCTTACCTAATACTACACTACAACGATTTGGTTCACTGCCTAGGTGTTGAAAAACTTGCTCGACGAAAAGGAAGTTCCTTTGACCCCGAACGCGCTTCGTACGCGCATCAAATATCAATCCCCGAGGCTTACCCAATACTACACTACAACAACTAGGTTCACTGCCTAGGGTGTTGAAGAACTTGCTCGACGAAAAGGAAGTTTCTTTGACCCCGAACGCGCTTCTTACGCACATCATGCAACAAGAAGGTCATTTGGCTAATGCTTGTCCGAAACCAAGAACCAGAGGAAGTGCTTATCACAAGAAGGCTTTACTCTTGGCTCTCAAAGATGAAGCTGGTGGAACTCTTACCGACAAAGAACAGAGCTTCATGGCCAATGCAGAATCCGATGATGATATGGAGGACTTGCAAGCTAACGCAGCTGTAATGTTGATGGCCAACATGCAAGAACTTCACATGAGTAAAACAGGCCCAATTTATGACACTGATGGCTTGTCTCAGGTACTGGATCCTAATATATGTTTTATACATGATCTGATATCTCCGTCTGCATCTGCATCTGACAAGGAATAGAGTGTTCAAAATGAGCCATCTACATCTCATCATGAAGATAATCAAATGGATTATGTAGTTACATTTGATGATCAAGTTGACCCCGAGGTTACATTTGAGGATCTGAATGATGAATATGTTGATACACACGTTGAACAAGATGAAACTTCGTCTAATCCAGATCCAGAGCTCATGACCTTACTTTTGACAACCCAATCTCAAGTGGAGAAATGCAATGAGATTAATGGAAATCTTCGTGAAAAAGTTTCACTATTGACTAAGGATCTTGAATGCTATAAGCTACAACTTACAAATTTTGAAACAAAAGAAAAATGTGAACACAGTTTTGAAGTCGCTTTTCAAAATTCATATCTAAAAGAACAAGATTTAGAAAGATAGATACGTGATATAGTCGTTTCCAAAAATGATTTGATTTCTCAAATAGATCAACAAAAATTTGAACACAAACAACACATTGACACTCTTTCTTTGGAACTCAAAAAGCCAAGCTTGAGTTGTCTTCGTGTCAAAAAGAGTTTTCAGAATTCAAACAAATTTCAAGGAAATGGATTGATGCGTATAAACATGGTTAGTCTATCACAACAATTCACAAGTTCACACTTAAGCCAAATTCAGATGGATATGGGCCAGATCATGCTGATAACAAACCACGTTTTTTCCATAGAGCATTCAAGGCAAATCCAAAGTTGTATAGTGTAACACATATCCTTGATGAATCTATTGTTCGTGTTATTGAATATAATCGTGAAGAGGAATTGGATGCAAAAGAAGAGAGTCGATTGAAAATGAAAAATGTCGCATATAACAAACCTTTTGATTATTCAAAAAGACCTCTCATATCTTTTGTTCCTCAGTAAGATAAAACAAATACACCTTGGGTTATCACACATATTAATGAGTCCTCTTCTGACGCCGGTCCCGTCAAACCAGTTGCACAAATTAATGGTCCTTTAACTTCTTTGAGTGAAATCACACCATTACCCGAAAGATATCAAAGTCTTAAATATTTTGATACATTCATGTCTAACGTTAAACTTTTGGAACATGCAATTGAACGTAATTCTGAAATAAAAGCTGCGACTTTTCAATTGGCTTATGCCAGAGATCAAAGAGAAAATTTTCAAAAACAACTTTTACCACATGTTCGTAATTTGCGTATGTGTGCAACATATTGGGAACGGGATCTTCAGAAAGAAATTGGACAAATGAAAACAATTTTCAATGAAACAGAGGCATCGATTTTGAAAACCAAAAAGAAAAATAAAAATTTTCGAAATCATGTTGATCGACTCTTGGAAGATGTTATATGTGCTGATACTATATCAATTGTGTTGTATTATACTGTTGCCTCTGCTTGTGATAATATTGCTGGTGATACTGTTGATATTGTTGATAATGTGTCTCAAATTGAAACTTTGAAAGCTGAAAATGAGCGTTTGTTAAATAAACTTTCAAAAGTAAATCGCCGTCTTCAATGGTGTCAAAATGATTGTATTGATCGAGAACTTGCTTTGTAAAACAAACTTAACTAGTCGAGTGAAAAACCTTTTGAACGAAAACTCGAACAACTGGATGATGAGAACGCGTCTTTAAAATGTCAACTTTTCAAATATGAACAAGAAATTTCAAAAGTCAAAACAGAATATGGAACCATATTCGATTTGCTCAAAAAGACACATGCTAAAGCGTCAAAAGAAATTGATCATCACCTTGCATACACTCGTGAAGTATTAAATGTTAATGGAAACTTATGCTCTAAAAATTAAGATTTAAAACACACTATCATTGAGTTGAAAGAGAAGTTGGTGAAATATGAGAACGATAAATCTAGTAACAAAAATGTCCTTGCACCTGGAATGTTTAAAATTGACACTAGGAACCCCCCCCCACTGACAAACCACAAGATACTAATGTGATTCCTTCCACTTCTACAGGAGTAGTTGCCTCTAATCATAGTGTTATCACTTCACAGCTTAAGAGCATTCACAAGAAGAATAGGAAGTTGTAACATAAGAGAAGACCACTAAATGCCTCTGAAGTAGAAGATCATGATAGGAATTTGAATAAAACACATGTTGCACCTACTTTAGATATTACATTAGACAAATGTAATAGCAAAAGTGATGTAACGAATGTTGAACCTTTGAGTACTTTGAATGTTATGTTTGAAGCTTCTTGTATTGTTTGTCGTAAAAGTATGCTTTCTGGTTGTCATGATAATTGTGTTGCTAAATCTATCTTATCTCGTAAACGAAAATATAGGAATGACATTACCTTTAGGCCCACTACTGCTTCTAAGTCTTTGCTAGGTACAACGCCTTCTATAGTTTCTGAGAAAATAGTTGATGTACCCATAGCTCCATCATCACCTCCTAGGAAGAAACTATCACCTAGTGCATTCACTAAGACTAAAGCACAAACTAGTTGGACTTGGAAGAGATGGTTACAAAGTACACCTGACTTTAAATGGTTACCCAAAATTCTTAACATGTGTGCTTCATTCGTAACTTTCACGAAACCCTCTAACTCTTCGGGTTCCACCTCTACCTCTATTCCACATGTGTCATATGTGTGTATTGCAGGTGATACAAATCATTCTATGGATTGTTGATAGCGGTTGTTCCCGGCACATGACAGGAAATCTCAAACTTTTATCAAACTTTGTTTCAAATTTCATTGCCACTGTCAGGTTCGGGAATGATCACTTCGCAGCTATCATGGGCTACAGAGATTACATCAATGGGAACATCAAAATTAGCAGAGTTTACTATGTGGAAGGTCTTGGACACAATCTTTTCTCAGTCGGTCAATTTTGTGATGGTGATTTGGAAGTTGCTTTTCGGGAGAAAACTTGTTTCATCCGTGATCTACAAGGAAAAGATCTCATGTCAGGAACCCACTCCTCAAGCCTTTACACAATCACAATGCAAGACATGGTTGCTGCTTCTCCCATTTGTCTACTCTCTAAAGCGACATCTACAAAATCATGGCTGTGGCATAAAAGACTTTCACATTTGAACTTCAAAACCATAACTGATCTTGCACGACACAAACTAGTTGATGGTCTTCCACGGTTTCGGTATTCAAAAGACCACTTATGCTCAGCTTGTGAACAAGGAAAAAGCACTCGTGATCATTTTCCTTCGAAGGTTGAACACATCACTCAGCATGTTCTTCACCTTCTTCACATAGATTTGTGTGGCCCGATGCGTGTGCAGACGATTAACGGTAAACGCTACATTCTCGTAATCGTTGATGACTACTCCAAATGGACTTGGGTATATTTTCTACGAAGTAAAGATCCAGCTCCGCCAATGATCATCACCTTTTTCACGAAAATTCAAGTTCAGCTCCATAACACGGTTAGACAAGTCAAAACAGACAGAGGAACTGAATTTGTGAATCAAACTCTTCGGGAATATTATGAAAAAGTGGGAATTGAGCATCAGACATCAATTGCATGAACACCCGAACAAAATAGAGTTGTCAAAATACGAAACTGTATGCTAGTGGAAGCTGCAAGAACGATGTTGATAAATGCAAAACTTCCAGATTACTTGTGGGCAGAAGTTGTGTCAACTGCATGCTATACTCAGAACCGTTCAATGATCACTAAACGCCACCATAAAACACCTTATGATCTTATTCATAACAAAAAGCATAACCTAAAACACTTTCATATATTTGGTGCTCTTTGTTACCCAAATAACGATCGTGATGACTTTGGAAAGCTCAAGGCCAAAGCTGATATTGGAGTCTTTGTTGGATACTGTAAAAACTCTAAAGGATACCAAATCTGGAATCGTCGTAAAAAAAATTATAGAGACAATTCATGCTAATTTTGATGAGCTCACAGAGATGGCTTATGAGCAAAATAGCTTAGAACCCGGACATAACCATCTTAACTTCCCTCAATCATCAGCTGAACAAACCTTTCAAGTTACTCGTCGTCAGATGGAAACGTTGTTTGCTCCTCTGTTTAATAAAGATTTTGATCAACGTGCTACAGATGTATCAATTGTTTCCGCTACTCAACCTGATATAATTCCAATACCTGATATACCTGAAACAACAACAACTGTTGCTGATGCACCACCGGTCGAATCTCCAACAACAGTTGAACAAACCGCTTCTAATGACAATGACCCAGCTGATGATCCTCTAAACCACAATGTACCTACACCTGCGGATTATGATGGAAATGCATTTTTCAACCCTTTCTCATCAGAAACCGCAAATCCAGATGTTGCTGAATATTCTACCAGCCATCTGAATCCACCTAATCTGCATAATGTTTATCAATACCAACCTTCAACACACGGATATACAAAAGATCATACTATTGTTAATATTATTGGCAACCTAAACCAACCAGTCGTAACTAGATAACACATTTCTGATGGTCAACTTAAGGAGATATTGTATGTTAGCCAGCCGGAAGGATTCGTTGATCGAGAGTTCCCTAATCATGTCTACAAACTGAAAAAGGCTCTTTATGGTCTCAAACAAGCCCCTCGGGCGTGGTATGATAAGTTGTCATCCTTCTTGCTTGCTAATAATTTTATCTAATGATCGGTCGACCCCACACTGTTTATTCAATATCATGGGGCACACATCTTAATTGTTCAGATTTATGTGGATGATATCATCTTTGGTTCTACCCACAAAAAGTACTCAAACGCTTTTTCAAAACTAATGAAAACAAATTTTGAAATGTCAATGATGGGTGAACTTACGTTCTTTTTAGGACTTCAAGTTCATCAATCACCCCGTGGTATTTTTCTCAGTCAGTCAAAATATGCTCTTGAAATTTTGAAAAAACATGGTATGCAAACCAGTGACACCTATAATACACCAATGGCACACACTAGTAAACTAGATGCTGATTTACATGAGAAACTGGTTGACCCTACCAAATACCGTAGTATTATTGGGTCTCTCATGTATCTAACAACCAGTAGACCCGATATTGTGTTTTCTGTATATCTATGCTCCCGTTATCAGTCAAGACCCACTGAAAGACACCTCTCAGAGGCTAAAAGAATCATCCGATACGTCAAAGGAACCATTAACTTTGGGATCTCGTATCTGAAGGATTCTGGTTTTGAACTAAAAGCATTTTCAGATGCTGACCATGCAGGATGCTTAGATAAACGTAAAAGTACTTTTGGAGGTTTACAAGTCCTTGGTGATAAATTGGTGTCATCGCAATCGAAGAAACAGGACTGTACATCGTTGTCGTCAACTAAAGTAGAATATGTAGCCATGTCTGCGTGTTGTGCTCAAGTCATTTGGATGAGAAAACAACTCAAGGATTATGGGTATGTATTCGACAAGATTCTAGTGTACTGTGACAACAGAAGTGCTATTGTGATCTCGTGCAACACAGTTCAACACTCAATGTCAAAGCACATTGATCTTCGATACCATTTCATAAAAGAGCACGTGGAGAAGGGAACGGTGGAATTATACTTTGTAGGTACAGAACATTAATTGGTGGACCTTTTCACCAAAGCCTTGCCTCACGCAAGATTTACTGACTTGGTTCACCGGATTGGCATGAGGTGTTTGACTCCAGAAGAACTGGATGAATTTTTAACACCACCTTGAAAAGTCAAACACCAAAATCATTTTTTGTAAACATTTTTCAAAAATAAAATACAAAAATATAAAATCTTATAAAATACAAAAATATTTTTCATTTCCATTTTTTATGAAAAACAAACATTGCAAGTACAAATATTTCATCAACACTCTGTTCTATCAAACATTTCACCATTTTTCCCGAACAACTGTTGAGGGGGAGAATGTAAATATTTTTTCTGTTTCATAAAACCTTGTACTTGCATGTTACCAAAAATATATTGTTTCACAAATGTGTTGGTAATGTATCATGGTTAAATACCCTCCTCAGACTCAAAAATCTTACAAAATTTAGTATTTCAAAAGTCGAGGGAGAGTATTGTCAATTTTCTTGCTAAAATGATTTTTGTCTAACCAAGTTATGAGTTAATGAATCTTGGTTGAAACTTTTTAAGGTTAGGGGGCCAAATGCGTAAACTTTGAAAAGTAATTTTAACAAAAACAAAAATAACTACACATTCAATGCACCTTATGCATTTACTCCTTCCTCAACAACCAAGATCTACGGCCTAAAATCATTCTCTCAATCAGTTCAAGTTTTTCAAAATCTATAAGTGGTAATACGTTTTGATGATGATTTCAAACAATGGTTTTAAAAATCTCATTGATCCAAAGGTTCAAACTTTCTAAAATGATTTTAAAAATTTGTTCATAAGAACAAATTTGGGTGTTTTTTATTACGTGTGTTTTGGTTGAAAATACTTGTGTTAAAACGTTTCCTACTGTATCTTAAACGTGTTTTCATCAACAAATCTCACCCAGAAACACTAATTGAACGTTTTTGAATTTAGGGTTTATACGAACCATTTTGGGTTTTTTTTTTATTTTTTATTTCTGAGGTATTTGATGTTTGTGTGTGAACATAAAAGTGTTATAAGATGACAATGAACATGTTGTTAACATCTAATTAACCCAGAAACTTCAATAGAATGAAAATCAAAGTTTTAGGGTTTAAGTGCTTGTTCAGATTGAATCTTTTGATTTTGTGGACAAAAAGTGTTAAAACTTGTTTAGAATCACTCATATGCACCTTAAGATATCCTAGAAACAAACATTGCTAGAATTGGATGGACAAATTCCTTGTTCGTAAACATAGGGTTTAGGGTTTAAGGAAATCTTACGAATAAGCCTTTTGTGAATAAGAAATGTGTTTTAATGCTTGTTTTGTGTTCTTTGTGATGATTGGAACGTATTGTAATCAGAAAATTCATGTTTGTGTTAACAGGCGGATTAATCGTAAAGACTGAAAATGTTTTCAACATTTTACGAATAAGATGAAAGTTTACGAATAAGCCTTTCGAATAAGACATCTACAGTGGATTATGAGTTTCTTGGAAAGAAATTCGTAAACATGGAATTATTTACGCAAGACTTTATTCTTACGAGTAAAGTTTATTCTTACGTGTAACTTATTCTTACGAATAAGGAGCTGTGTTTCGAATAAGCTTTATTCTTACGAATAAGTCTTACGCGTAAACATTAGCATATTCCTACGAATAAGCTTAAAGCTTTCGAATATGTCTTACGCGTAAGAATTACGAATAAGCATAGTCTTACGCTTTAGACTTATTTTTACGGATAAGCTTCCATCTTTACGAATAAGGATACAAGTTACTCATAAGTCACTGTTCACCAGTCTTGTTTTAATGTTACGAATAAGTCACAAGTAAATGTTACGCATAAGCATACAAAAGTGAATATGTTGTGTTCTAAGTGATAAATGAATTTGAAAACTTCAAAATTAACACGTTCACGTAACTTATCACCGCAACTTCATGTAAAAGGACATATGTGACTTAGTGATCTTTGCTAAACCGTCAAGTCTAATCACACAAGCTGGCCACTTGTGAATGGCCAGCCGTAACAGACTTAAAACAGTTAAAACACAAATGCAATGAAGTCCTGGAGAATAGAATGAATTCCCGGGTCGTTAAGTCCCACGGAGACTCAATGGTGTGTAAACACTTTCAGACGATAGAATGATCTCTAAGGATAGTGATCAGTAAAGATAGAATGATTGAACAATTATAACTAAGGAAAAAGGAAATAAATTACAGAGGCTTAAATGCAAATTAAGGAAAATTAAAAGATAAAATATATTAAATAAACGCTATCACTATATTTAAAATGATGAGCGTTTAAAACTTAAAACGACGCTTAAATAAAAACTACGTAACGTCGAAATAAAACGTGAGAATAAAGAAAGAAAATACCTACGGATATGAAAAATACATTTTTACAATCCTAATTATAAAAGAAAATTATTGGAAAAAGAAAATTATTTTTATAACTATTTAATTAATTGTTATTAATTAAAACTATTTATAACTATTTAATAATAGCCTAAAATACAAGAAAATAGGAAATAAAGCTAGAAAAATAAAATTATGACTTGGAAAAATCTAAAATAACAAAAGAGAATTTTCAAAACTATTTTTATATTTTTCGAATATTTTGTATTTTCTACAAATTTAAAACTATTTTAATCTAATTTAATTTGTGAAAATTCCAAATAAAAGGGAAAAATAAGGAAAAATCTTTTATGCTTTTATATTTTTCTTAAACTGGAAAAATTGAAAATTATTTTTGGAACTTTTCTTAATTATTTGCAATAAAAGCTAATTAAAAGTGACTAAAAACTGTTTTTAGTTAAGAAAAATACTAAACAGTGACAAAAAATTATGAAAATCTCAGGAAAATTCTAAAATGTTATTCTAATTCTAGGAAAAATATAAAATATGATGATTATGTGTAAGAAATAAGGGCTGCAGTGTAACTGATGTGGCAATAAGCACTTTTAAATAAGCAATCTAGCACAATAAGCCACCAAACTTCTACACAAGCTAAATTATACTATGACCACTCTAAATAAGCTAACTACTGCTACTCCTAACCTCAAATAAGTAGTCTACTCAGGATTAAGCTTAACTGATTTTCTATCCAAAAGCTGATACAGGTCCCTACTTTGAGCTTATTCACAAGCTTATCGAAAAGCTTGAGTGAAAATGCTTATGTGGTCTTCAAGACCACCTAGCAAACTATCACTGGACCAAATATGAGACCCTAACTACTTAAAATAAGCACTGTGCACTTGCTGCAAGATCTGCAAAAAAAACAGTTTTGACACCATTTGACTTTTAAGAACATATTAGCACTTTGACTTTCTTGAGATTTGAATGCAAATTAAGGACTGATGTTGATGTATGTTGATGAAATATAATTGAAGCAAGCTAGTTTATCTAATTATCCACCCATATGTAAGGTTTGAGCAAATGACTTCAACAGATTGTAAATCAAAAGCAGTTGAGATCAAGATTTGACTTTTGATGAAGACAAGCACAAAACAAGGACAGATATGAATATAAATAACAATGGCAGACCTAAATCAACTGAGCTACTCTTATATTTAAACCTCTATCACAGTTTTTTAGCACTAAACCAAACACTCCTTTATTAACTCTAACAAACAACTTAAACAATCTAATCCTACAACTACTGAAGCAGAAAGTTAAATAAGCTTTTAAGTAATATCTTAAGATTATAACAAGATCAAATCAAGCATCTAATGTGACTATAAGCATGACTGCATACCATACAATGACAGTTTTGAAAATGAAAGAAATCACCACTTACTTGAATCCTAGCAAAATTTTGGCAGAGTAACAGTTCTAAACTTATCAAAATGACCAAACCACAACCAAATCCATCATCACAATCAACCCATTTCCATTTCTAACCCAATTGAGGCACCAGTTGACTTTCGTTGACTAATTACCCAAGTTGTTTGAAACTGAACTATGAGCTTACTCAAAGCTATAATAAGCTTGAATAAACCTGTGTGAGCTTAAAAATAAGCTGCTGACAGCTTGTACATATGAAATAGAAACTGAAATTTGCAACAGTAACAAATAACATGAAATATGAATACCAACTTGAATTAATGTTTGAAAACAGTTGTCATACACTTAGACAACTTAGTTTGATACAAATGATCTTGAAATTACAACTTTTAATTTAAACTACAGCATTTACTTAAAAAACGACATAAAGAAAAAACTTAAAACTAACTACTCTCTCTCTTCTCTATCTTCTTGCTTCTTTTATACCCAAAAATACCTTCTCTCACTTCTCTGATTGTTTCCCACCACTCTCCATGACCATTGGATGACTATAGTGAATCTTGGCCATAGGATTGATTTTGGCGCCAAAATTGGTTTTATCCACTGGGAGGATTGATTGTTAGGGGGGGGGGAATGTAATTAATGAATCTTGGATGTTGTTGAGGATGAGGGGACAAGGAGGAGTGCTAGTGAGCTGGGGGGATGGGAGTTTGCGTGCTGCAGACAAGCAGTTGAGAAGGAGGACTTTTTGGCGGGTGAAGGGGATTTGACCAAGGCTTTGACTGGGTATAATATTAAAAGGGGGAGGTCAATTTGGTAAGGGTCCAAAGGGCTAGGCAGGGTCCATTAGGCTTGTGACAAGGTCAAAATGGTTGTAAAGGGTTTAAAACACAAGGACCTAGTTTGTAAATTCTGAAAATGAAAGGACCAAGGCTGCCAATATCTCAAAGTTGTTCCAAGGACTAAAAGAGACAAGTTTCAATAATGCAAGGACCAAACTTGACATTTTCCAATTCCAAGGACTATTTATGACAATTTTCAAACTTGAGGGACCAAAGTTGTAATTTTGCAAATTTTAAACTTTGAAGGGTTTGTTTTAACAACTTTTGAATCCATGGACCTTAAATGACATTTTTCTTTATTTTGATATACCAGACTGCTGTTTTGACAACTTGTGAAACTTGGGGACTAAAGCGCCAATTTTGCAAACTTGATACGTTTTCATCGATTTTGATATTTTTGCATTTAAAACACATAAAACACTGATTTGTGATATTTTCATCATTTTGATGCATTTTGAGTGTTTTCGGATGATTTTGCGCTTTAGATTGTACAAAATGATGAGTATTTAGACACTCATCAATCCCCACATCGAGATATTGCTAGTCCCTAGCAATGTTTTAGAACTTTAATGGATTTTAAAACTCTTTACCAAAAGCCATCACTTCTAGAGTAGCCAATTGTTTTAGTTCAAGTAAGAACCTTGGTACAACGATAACCAAATGATTTTGAGCAAATCATAAGTCAGTAACGGATTTGATTTGTCTTTACCGTAAGCCGTTTGCTCGGACTAGCCAACTCTTAGATAAATTATCGGTATTATCTTTGGTGAGTCGATTACCAATTATGGATTTTCCATCGCCTTTACCACAAGCCATAAACTTGCGGGCTAGCCAACTCTTCACTAATTAAAGATATGGTGAAATGAACACCATACAATTTTGGGCAAATTGCAAGCCGTCAACGGATTTGATAAATCTTTACCAAGAGCCGTTTGCTCTGGATTAGCCAATCCTTTTGTTTATTAGACATGGCGGATCGATAACCATAAGTTGAGTAAGTGTAAAACACTTACTCCAAAAAAATTTTGGCCAAAACGGGAATTGGGTGGATAACACATGATAAAATTCGTGAGAATTCCCCCCACTTAGAAATGAATATTGCCCTCAATATTGAGTACCGCGGTTATGCGAAACAAAGAACGTAAAAGGGAAATACTACGGCCATTATTTGAATTTTTTTGAAAAAATATATATATATATATATATATAACTTGGGGCATCACCCCACACTAAGGTGGTAGAAAGGGTAAGAAGTCGAAATATGGGTGAAAACCCATATGGTGTGTGCTACTGTTTTTGGTTACCGAGTCGCTAGCTTGACTCGACCCCGAATTAATTGGTTCATGGGGAAGCAAGAGGGAGAGAAAATCTCCATCGGACTTTCATTCAAATGGTTTGGGATAAACATTGAATGTGTTGAAAGTTCCACTCCGATGAGATATAGATAGAACCGGCTCAAAAAATGATAAATGAAAATGCCGGGATCAAAAATAGTGTCCTCATTCCCGAAGGAGAAAAGGGAATGAGAAGTCACACCATATGTGAAGAAAAGAAAGAAAATCATGATATAAATCATGACTAACTCCTCATTATCAGAAGGGGAATTCATGATTTTTGGATCATGAATCTCATCAGTGAGGATAGAATCGTCATCACATGATGGAAGAGATAAGTTAGAATACGGAGGTGGGACAAGCGGTGTGCTCGAGAGCTAGCAATTTCCACCACTACGTGATGGTCTCAGATCGGCCTCGGACATTTCATCGAAAAGAGGATTTACTTTCCCAAAAGTGTAGTCATTATTAAATTCAAAAGAGGATTTGAGAAACTCCGGAAGTAACCTCGAAATGTCAAGAGAATCACAAAAGGCAAATCACAATCACTATCGGATATATCCTCGGACTCACTTGGGATTGAGACAAGATCCTCAACACTTGATGATTCCGTTTCCAAATAGTCTTGAGATGATCATCCTCCATTATGAGAGAGTCTTTGGAAGCAATAATAGGTAAGATAGGTGTGATAGCAATAGGCGAGGGAGTTGAGAAATGATATTTTCAAAAGAATAACACTCTCCTCGTCGTCCTCATAATATTCCCTCATTTGAATATTATCCTCATCATCATCGTCATCATATCGGATTCTTATATTCATCTGCTGAAGCTTACATACCATTCTTTTCATTTGTAGTTTCTTTCGAATCGTATTTCTTGAAACTTTGTGGAAGATTACACTCCTCGTAATCATTGATATCTTTGTGAAGGCTCGGAGTCCGAGTACTAGGATTAGTCGTTCGTTCTTGACTAGTAATTCTCCAATAGTTTTATCATGATGATATTGATGAATGATGGAATCTTGTGGGGTTGGAATTTGTCAAACCGGAGAATTGGAATTGTGAAAATTTTGATTCATCGGTTGACATTCAAAAGTCGCATGAGGACCCCATGCATTCTCACAATGAGATAATTGGGAAAATAACTTTCACCAAAGTTCGATTGTAACATGGTTACGGCTCATAGACAAGCGGGACCCGTGGTGGACAATCAAAACCGTAATGAGAATCATTCCACAAAACTCGCATGAGTAGGATTCGTATTGGGGTGTGGAGGTAAGTAGGAAAAATCGGGTGTTTCATTATTTGAAATGGGATCGGGATTACCGACAAACTTGTCTCCGAAACTCACATTGGTACATCGCCGACAATTTCCACCGTTAAATGGACCTCCACACCAGGAACATGTCGAAAACCATGACATAAAGAATTAAACGGATAAGAGGGATAAGAGATGAAGAATTAAACGGTTATAGAGGATAAAGAAATGGAGAATTAAACAGATTAGAGGATAAAGAAATGTAGAATTAAACAGATTGGAGGATAAAGGATGGATATTTTTGGATTTTTGAAAATTTTTACAAAAAACTTTTTACAAAAGATGGTATATGTGCAAGAATGGATCTGAAAAAGGTTTTAACACACGCTAAAGCCTCCCCGGCAGCGGCGCCAAAATTTGATCTTTGCTAAACCGTCAAGTCTAATCACACAAGTCGGCACATGAATGGCCACCGTAATGCACTTAAAACAGTTAAAACACAAATGCAATGAAGTCCTGGAGAATAGAATGAATTCCCGGGTCGTTAAGTCCCACGGAGACTCAATGGTGTGTAAACACTTTCAGACGATAGAATGATCTCTAAGGATAGTGATCAGTAAAGATAGAATGATTGAACAATTATAACTAAGGAAAAAGGAAATAAATTACAGAGGCTTAAATGCAAATTAAAGGAAATTAAAAAGATAAAATATATTAAATAAACGCTATCACTATATTTAAAATGATGAACGTTTAAAACTTAAAACGTACGCTTAAATAAAAAACTACGTAACGTACGAAATAAAACGTGAGAATAAAGAAAGAAAATACCTACGGATATGAAAAATACATTTTTACAATCCTAATTATAAAAGAAAATTATTGGAAAAAGAAAATTATTTTTATAACTATTTAATTAATTGTTATTAATTAAAAACTATTTATAACTATTTAATAATAGCCTAAAATACAAGAAAATAGGAAATAAAGCTAGAAAAATAAAATTATGACTTGGAAAAATCTAAAATAACAAAAGAGAATTTTCAAAACTATTTTTATATTTTTCTGAATATTTTTGTATTTTCTACAAATTTAAAACTATTTTAATCTAATTTAATTTGTGAAAAATTCCAAATAAAAGGGGAAAAATAAGGAAAAATCTTTTTTATGCTTTTTATATTTTTCTTAAACTGGGAAAATTGAAAAATTATTTTTTGGAACTTTTTCTTAATTATTTGCAATAAAAGCTAATTAAAAGTGACTAAAAACTGTTTTTAATTAAGAAAAATACTAAACAGTGACCAAAAATTATGAAAATCTCAGGAAAATTCTAAAATGTTATTCTAATTCTATGAAAAATATAAAATATGATGATTATGTGTAAGAAATAAGGGCTGCAGTGTAACTGATGTGGCAATAAGCACTTTTAAATAAGCAATCTAGCACAATAAGCCACCAAACTTCTACACAAGCTAAATTATACTATGACCACTCTAAATAAGCTAACTACTGCTACTCCTAACCTCAAATAAGTAGTCTACTCAGGATTAAGCTTAACTGATTTTCTATCCAAAAGCTGATACAGGTCCCTACTTTGAGCTTATTCACAAGCTTATCAGAAAAGCTTGAGTGAAAAACAGTTATGTGGTCTTCAAGACCACCTAGCAAACTATCACTGGACCAAATATGAGACCCTAACTATTTAAAATAAGCACTGTGCACTTGCTGCAAGATCTGCAAAAAAAAAAAACAGTTTTGACACCATTTGACTTTTAAGAACAGATTAGCACTTTGACTTTCTTGAGATTTGAATGCAAATTAAGGACTGATGTTGATGTATGTTGATGAAATATAATTGAAGCAAGCTAGTTTATCTAATTATCCACCCATATGTAAGGTTTGAGCAAATGACTTCAACAGATTGTAAATCAAAAGCAGTTGAGATCAAGATTTGACTTTTGATGAAGACAAGCACAAAACAAGGATGATATGAATATAAATAACAATGGCGACCTAAATCAATGAGCTACTCTTATATTTAAACCTCTATCACGCTTTTTAGCACTAAACCAAACACTCCTTTATTAACTCTAACAAACAACTTAAACAATCTAATCCTACAACTCATCAAGCGAAAGTTAAATAAGCTTTTAAGTAATATCTTAAGATTATAACAAGATCAAATCAAGCATCTAATGTGACTATAAGCATGACGCATACCATACAATGACAGTTTGAAAATGAAAGAAATCACCACTTACTTGAATCCTAGCAAAATTTTGGCGAGTATGAGTTCTAAACTTATCAAAATGACCAAACCACAACCAAATCCATCATCACAATCAACCCATTTCCATTTCTAACCCAATTGAGGCACCAGTTGACTTCCGTTGACTAATTACCCAAGTTGTTTGAAACTGAACTATGAGCTTACTCAAAGCTATAATAAGCTTGAATAAACCTGTGTGAGCTTAAAAATAAGCTGCTGACAGCTTGTACATATGAAATAGAAACTGAAATTTGCAACAGTAACAAATAACATGAAATATGAATACCAACTTGAATTAATGTTTGAAAACAGTTGTCATACACTTAGACAACTTAGTTTGATACAAATGATCTTGAAATTACAACTTTTAATTTAAACTACAGCATTTACTTAAAAAACGACATAAAGAAAAAACCTAAAACTAACTACTCTCTCTCTTCTCTATCTTCTTGCTTCTTTTATACCTAAAAATACCTTCTCTCACTTATCTGATTGTTTCCCACCACTCTCCATGACCATTGGATGACTATAGTGAATCTTGGCCATAGGATTGATTTTGGCGCCAAAATTGGTTTTATCCACTGGGAGGATTGATTGTTAGGGGGGGGAATGTAATTAATGAATCTTGGATGTTGTTGAGGATGAGGGGACAAGGAGGAGTGCTAGTGAGCTGGGGGGATGGGAGTTTGTGTGCTGCAGACAAGCAGTTGAGAAGGAGGACTTTTTGGCGGGTGAAGGGGATTTGACCAAGGCTTTGACTGGGTATAATATTAAAAGGGGGAGGTCAATTTGGTAAGGGTCCAAAGGGCTAGGCAGGGTCCATTAGGCTTGTGACAAGGTCAAAATGGTTGTAAAGGGTTTAAAACACAAGAACCTAGTTTGTAAATTCTGAAAATGAAAGGACCAAGGCTGCCAATATCTCAAAGTTGTTCCAAGGACTAAAAGTGACAAGTTTCAATAATGCAAGGACCAAACTTGACATTTTCCAATTCCAAGGACTATTTATGACAATTTTCAAACTTGAGGGACCAAAGTTGTAATTTTGCAAATTTTAAACTTTGAAGGGTTTGTTTTAACAACTTTTGAATCCCATGGACCTTAAATGACATTTTTCTTTATTTTGATATACCAGGACTGTTTTGACAACTTGTGAAACTTGGGGACTAAAGCGCCAATTTTGCAAACTTGATACGTTTTCATCGATTTTGATATTTTGCATTTAAAACACATAAAACACCGATTTGTGATATTTTCATCATTTTGATGCATTTTGAGTGTTTTCGGATGATTTTGCGTTTAGATTGTACAAAAATGATGAGTATTTAGACACTCATCACTTAGAACATGTAACAAACACAAATATGATATCAACAAACAAGGATTTAGATAAATGAATCGGACTTAAGCTAACACACTGTGTCTTTTTATGTCTGCCTCTTTGTCTAATCCCTTTTAGATCACAAAATGGTTGAACAAAAAGCAAATGTCAATGCCCCAGCAGAACTCACAATGGCCAACACATTCCCACCTAACTATAACAGAATGATTGGTAAGAACAACCTTCGTGTTGACTTCAACAACTTTACCTGCTCAGAATCATCTTGTAGAGTTGTTGTGGACATACTTCTTCAGCATCCCTACCGTTTCATGCTCACAGAGTCATCCTCAGTCCCTGACTTCTATATCCATCAGTTCTGGCATACCATGAAGAGGATTGATGGAGAAGATGTTGTGAAAGTCACTCTTGATACCCATGAAGTCATTGTTCCTGTTGATGATCTTCGTCTTTGTTCTCCGCGCTTCCGAAATTAACTCTCCAGCTGATTATGTAAGGATTCCTATAGAAACGGAGATTCTGGATTTCTTGGTCAACATTGGATATGATGAGTCCTCTAGCATTATCTCTACTCATTCCAGAGTTGATGTCAAAAACATCCCGAAACCATGGAGAACACTGTACCTCATGATTGCCAAGTCAGTCTTGGGAAGAGATAGCGGTCATGAACACCTCAAGCTGATGCATTTACAAAATTTTTGGGGAATGGTCCATGTCAATCACATAGACTATGCTAGCCTCATCTGGGAGGACATGATACAACATCTAAAGAAGGGAAGCACCAAGATCCCTTTTATCCGCTACACCAAACTAATCATTCACAACATCCTTAAGAAGCGTGAGGACATTCCTAAGAGACTTGATGACCCCAATAAACATACCATGATTAAAGAGCCTACCCTCAAATTAGTTAGGTTCCATGGGACAACCACTCGTAAACAAGGTGCGGAACTCCCTGCGTGCCTCATAAATGAGAAGATCAAAGATATTCCTTCATACAGATTATAAAAGGAGGCTCTACTAGCTAAACGTGTTGGGTTCATGGATGAGATTGTTGCTCCAGCGGTCAAGACCAGAGCTAAGAAAGCTGGAAGTTCTGCCAGTACCACAAAGTTTAAGAAAACCAAAAAAGTGGTAAAGAGGAGAATTCTTGTTCAAGTTTTGAAGCCAGAACCTTCACCTGAACCAACATCACAACATGATGATGACTCATAAACAGAGTCACACGAACAAGTGATCTACAGCGAAGTTCGTATTGATGACTCTACAAAGGAGAAGGAAGAGCCTGACAGTCCTACATATGAACAACTTGACAAGGATATCGATGAATATGAAACTTCTGATAATGTCAACAAGGCCGGTAAAAGGAAGAAACCTCTTGATGAAGAAGAACAACATGAATCTGACTTAGAGTATGATCCAAAGGAAGAGGAACGACAATATCAAAAGACTTTGAAACAGAAAAAGATGGAATATCAAGCTTCAACCTTTTCGGTTTATCAACCCGGTGGGGCAGGAGGTTCCAACAGTAGTCCTCCACTTATGGAAGATCCACTGTAGACTACTCTAACCTCATCCGATCCAGATAATCAACACGGTAAGGATCAGAGTATCATTGTAACAACTACAATCGAAATGAAGCAACCACAACAACAACAACAAAAACAACCACAAGAATAGGAGCATGGTGAAGATGATGAAATGATTGATTTAGAGGTCACAACATGATAAGGATGAAAGAATAGCGATGATGATGTTAATGCGGTGAAGAGGAAATAAAGCGAAAAGAGGTGAAGAAGAAGCGGCCGGGATGAAGAGGAAAGGTTAAAAAGGAAACAGACAACTACATAGTTGACAATCCAACACACAAACCTCAACAGTCTTCTGAAGCACCTCATGACACTTCTACCAAACCCGAATCATCATCACAATCATTACCTCCACCAACACAAGAAACAACTAAATCAACAAGAAAATCTATTAAGAAGAAAGCTGACGCATGGATGTCTCGTGTCAAATCCAAGATTTAAAAAGCTGTGCGCCACTCACGGACTCGAAAACAAAACCATCTTCAAGAACAAGTAGACACATTATATGAAGTGGTCACCGATCTTACGACACAGATGTCTAATTTTCAGAACCAAAGAGAAGCTGTTCAAGAGTTCTTCTCTCGGGATGTTTAGGGTCAAATGAATGAGCAAATCCAGAACTACACTTACGCATTTCTCACTGACACGGTTCCTGGAGTTACACGGTAACTCTTCAAGAAGCAACTGCAACCAATGATCAAGAAAATAGTTAAGAAGGTCATCACAACAACACCGGTGGTCATGGAAACTAAGCCGGTCAAGCCCACAGTCGTTTTCGAGGAAGATTTGATTGCCGAGCTAGTGACTAAAATGGCCGCTAGAGCTCCATCTTTCACCAAGGAAGATGACCAACTTTACAATCTTCTTGTTGCATGACAACTTCGCACATCTTGCAAGGAAGATGCGGGGAAAGACAAACGGCCAAGGAATGATGACAACAAGGATGAAGATCCCAATGCTAAAAGACAGAAGAAAACTGATGGATCGTCATCAACCATGCCACCACCACCAGCCAAGACTGCTCCCACCTCTACACAACAAGCATCACAACCACCTCCATCTGATCAACCAAAGGACTCAGAAACCACACCACCTCTGGAAAACCGGTGATCACTTTACTTACACGGTGGTGAGGATTATGAGATCCCGAGCCCAAACCGAGCCTCAATCGGAAAATCAACCTACACATCAACAATCACCAAGACCATAATCTTCCTCCGAAATAAACAAAAGAAACCTTATGTTGTCTCCTCGGTTACACAACCACTTCTCGATGAAGATCAAGAGCATGTGGATGGTCGCTCTGGAATAGGTTCAAGTCCTAAAGAGTCAATTCAAAATCAAGAAGATGACCAAGAGGGAACTCCACCGGATCAAGAATGATGCTTTCAGCTTACTTAAAGAAAGATCCAGAAATGCAATTGAGCTGGAATATCATTTGAAGAACATTGCTCGTACAATGTCCAACAACATTGACTAGCTTAATCCGGAGTCCAATATTTATTACTCAACAAAGGATCATGAACCCTACTACACTGACTGGACCAAGCCACTATCGACGATCAGAAAACCCGAACAACCCAAGATCCTGTTTCGATTCTTCTTCAACAACGACCTAGAGTTCCTTCAACACGGAAGCAACATTAGCAAGAAATATGCCACATCCCTCACCTTCAACATACCAGCTGCCTCATTCTCCACCAACAAAGCTATCGAAGAAGACGCCACCAACTTGTTTGTTGACAAGGTAGTGGAGTACGACATAGATGCTCTGTTTGGAATCCATCACTGGCTAGAAAGGAGAAGGCTTTTCTACAGGAGCAATAGAGTCGGTAAGTCAAACAAGGATGTAAAGCATGATCAAAGGATAGTTGCTATCATATCTATCAAAACGGCTACCAAGTGGGATTACTCCTTCTTGACCAAAATCGTTGTTAAAAGACAAGATGAAAAGGAGTATGCGTTCTCCGAAGCTGACTTTCCCGAATTGTCTCTCAATGACATTGAAGACATGTATCTCCTCAAGGTACAGAGAAGGATGCATCAGTTTCCTACATACATTCAGATCAAGTACATCATTGCACTCCTGATATTCATCCAAAGCAGAATTATCAAAGAACGTGTGGAAGATCTTCAACTCGGGGTCGAAAGCTACCAAAAACAACTCAACCTCACCGCACCATTTCTACACTTCAATGAAATTAATCAAGAACCTCAGTACAAAATCTTCCATATATCAAAATTCGGGTTCGTCTACCGAAGTGAGAATCATCATAGTTGCTTCATGGCGTATGACGAGATCCACAAGTTCTGTGACGACACTCTAAAGATGGTTCATGATGGATTGGCTTATCGATTAAAGGATATTGAGTTGGGTAAAAGCAAGAAGAAAAGATGGAGTTCTCAAGATCAAAGGGATGTTCGTAGGTTTATCAAGAAGATTGATAAAAGGTTGATTCACCGAGATCAGATGAGGAGGCTAGAGAGCTATGTGGGTGGAAGAACAAGCTTTCCAATTCTAACATTCCAACGTCCTCAGAAAGTAGCTGATCATGTGTAAACATTTAGTACTATTGAATATTCTTAAATTTGATTTTGTTTGATTAATTTATATATATACTATGGTTTGTACTCAATATAACAGTGTACAACCCGTACTTGTCAAGAAAGGACCCTGTGGTACGCTTCATCCTTTTGAGTAAAATTAATCAAATTTTCAATATTTTCATAATTTTGCTCAAAAGACCAAGTATTCCCTCTCGTGTTTTCCAAAACCTCAAAAGTCAACACTACTTGTTGAGGGGGAGTATTTGCAAACTTAATTGTTCAAATAAAATTTCTTTGTGGAAATCTTTCCGTAAAACTCAGAATGGTCATATTTTAAACCAATATTTCATCAAAAATAACATCAATATACCATTTTTGAGGGGGAGAAAAATATTAGTGATCAAAATATGTTGAATTGTAAATGAAATCTCAGTGTGCTAAGACTTAACCCATGAATAGACGAGCTTTGAAATGCTAGAAATCGAAAAGACTTGTCTTCAAGACTTGTCTTAGTAGATATTACCAATTCGAGAAACTCTTGATAGACATGAACTTTGAAAGGTTTGACAACCTTTTCAAGGTTTGTTCACATCTTCAAGGTAGTTATTAGAGCTAGTTGTCACCTAAAAGATGAAAATGGATCTCTTTAACAATACAACGTAAATGTGTCTCACAAGGAATTGTCTATCAGGAGCTGATCAATTCAAAAGTACGCGCTCTACCCTCACTATGCAGATTTAAGTCAAAACACTTATAAGCACATGTGGAGGGGGAGTATTTTTTAAAATACAAAACTCTCAAGATGTTTCAAAACATGTTTTTATTCACAAATGCTTTGAGAGATTTTCAAGTAAATGGTTTTATGGCAAAATAGGATAGTCATGGAGTTATAAGGTGACTAAGTTAAGGAATAAACGTCCTATGATCCGCCAGAGCCGGAGGGATCTACCCAAGGACATCACAAATTGTTAGATATTAGAAGTCCTTAGGTATGATTGAAAAAGGAGAATATGAGAAACGGGGAAAGAAGGAGTTGAAGAATTAAAAAGAAAAGTTAAAGAAAAGGGGTGAAAAGTAATAGCCCTCCATATAACTCAACTTAGGGCAGACACCGGGTTCAACTCATATGCTACCGGTTGTCACAAGATGACACAAGTATTGAAGACAAAGTCGTCATAGACTCAGTGACGCAATGCACTAAACCTTCTAAGCCACTCAAGTTCTCTCAAAAGAGCTTGTTTCATTCTCACAGGGAATCCTATGTAATCTATCAACTTTCTCTTAGAGATCGTTAGTATTGAAGAAGGAGACCCTCTCCCTAGTCTTCGCTTAGGAAAACCAAAGCACACTAATCGAGTCTACAACCACGAGATTCAATAAAAGATCTCTTAGGAACACTTGATTCTTCATCACTTGTTGTTCAACAATAAGAACACAAGTGACATATTCTAGTGTCCTACGCAGATCTTAGCAATCTGCCAAGAACATTTATGAAGGGATTCACAATTGTGTTCCTTAGTGATTGAATGGAAACTCCGCCTGTGTCAACATCAAACAACCGACGACAATGTCACTTCGTAAGTCCTTGTGGGTTACGCTTATTGTGTCTCAACGGTCTACAGTTGTGAGATGATGCTTCGGTGTACCTCAGCGACTCACCTGAACTGTAAATATACTTCGGTATATCGTGTTAGCCTACTAGAGATGTGTTTTCACAATATGTTGTTAACACCATCGACATTCGAACTTGTAAGTGCTAGAAATCCCACTAAGGAGATTCCTTTCAAGAATCGAGTCCTGAAGATGTGGGTCATTACTTGAACATTCAATGTAATGCCAACTGTCCTTCAACAGGATTAGGACGGCTGATTCGCCCGACCAAGGTGAATGGAATCAAGACATTCATCAGTAAAACAATCGTAGTGGTCAATTCTGTAAGAAAGGTCCGCAATGATCGATTGGTATTTTTCACTAACACATTCATACAGGTACTGATGCTTGTTCCTTGGATGAAAGACCGCACCATTCTCCTCATGCTCATGCCAAAGGCAACACAAAAGTCAAAATGATTCTTCCTCAAACTCAAAGAATGATCACCCCAACCACAATGAACAATGAACAAAGAAAACAACGACGTCAAGTCGATAAAGTCAAAGAAATCAAGGCATCACTACTTATAAGAAAGAAGAATGCTAGAAAGACGTCAAGCAACCACACCTACTTTATGACCAACACTTAGGGGGAGATTGTTGGGATCACTTGTAACTACTATTTCAAGTGTCGGTCATTCATATGTAATAGGTTGCTTAATAGGCTTATATGTTTGTAATTAATGCTAGGCTTATGTAGTAAGCCCATGAGCCTATGCTTAGGCCCATAGAAACAAGGAAGGGACTAGAATAGTTGCCCTAGCTCCCTTGCCTATAATTACCTTGTAAACTCTCATTTGAGAGTGTTGGTTAATTCTCGTTAATACATAATCATTCCTTAATCTTGTGTGTGTGAAAGTTCCATCCGTCTCTCTCTATCTCTATCATTCTAATATACATCTAAACATAGTGTTCACATTATGGTGACATAACATTGTGAATCTTGTATATCTGGAAAGATGAAAAGAAAACCTTTTTCGCATCAAATGAAAAAGACTTCAGATCTACTTGGATTAAAACATACAGACGTATGTGGACCACTGTTGGGAATTAAACCAACAGTACAAACTGTTAGTATTGAAGAAGAAATTGCTGAAGAATACACTAGCAGTACTAACTGACTTAGTACTGCTAGTACATATAGTTTGTACTGCTTATGTGATATGTACGCGTTTTGTATTTATAGGATAGATATTGTGTATATCTTATACTAATATCGATTGATAGTTATCTTGTAAAGGACTCCTTGCACTATAAAAGGAGGTCCTAGGTTAGCAGTTACATACGTATCTTTTGTTAAGCTTCATGGTTATAAACCCTAGTGATAGTTGAGATCACTCATATTATTATTAATAATATTAAAGCATTTAGATATATCATTGTTCACTGTTTCATTCGCTCAATCATACAATCAAGCAGATTGATCTTCTAAAGTACTAAGTAGTAGTTTCCGCATACTACTTAGTATATCCTCAAAGTATCTACAACACAAGTCTCAAGTGTTTAGATCCTCACAAGTGGTATCACAGCCTTGGTTTCTGATACTTTGATTTAGAATATACTTACCTAATCACTTTGTTTTCCCTATCAAGATTCATGGACATGGAATCTACACAAAACCACTGCTGCTAAGTTACCCATGCTCAAACAGAATGAGTATGAGATGTGGAGGCTCATGATTGAGCAATACTTTTTAGTACTGGATTATAATCTCTAGGAGATTATAGAGAATGGAGACTTTTTTTCCCCTACAACAACTGAAGCAGTCATTGATGGCAAGACTGTTACTAAACTTAGTACAGTTCCTCTCACTGCAGATGAAAAACTTAAAAGGAAGAATGATCTCAAAGCTAGAAGCTTGTTGTTGATGGTTATCCCCAATGAACATGTTATGGCTTTTAGTCCATACAAGACTGCTAAAACTTTGTTTAAGGCTATTGTCACAAGATTTGGTGGTAATGAAGCTACCAAGAAAACTCAAAAGGTTTTATTGAAGCAGAATT
Source organism: Chrysanthemum lavandulifolium (assembly GCA_022545495.1). Classification (NCBI taxonomy): domain Eukaryota; kingdom Viridiplantae; phylum Streptophyta; class Magnoliopsida; order Asterales; family Asteraceae; genus Chrysanthemum; species Chrysanthemum lavandulifolium. The sequence goes on along the minus strand of CM040240.1, from coordinate 205,173,660 downwards.
TTGAGAACTTCACTGCTACCAGCAATGAATCTCTTGATCACATGTTCAAAAGAATGAAGAGGTTAGTCAGCCAACTGACTATTTTGGGTGTCAATGTTCTTCAAGAAGATCTTAACTCTAAGTTTCTAAAAGGGAACTTCTACCCTGGTAAAATATATTAGCCAAAAAACCTTTTAAAGTACAATGGAATATGGCTGAAATGCCACATTAACCTCAAGCAACCGCTTGAACAACCACTAGATCATTTATGACATGCCATAAATGAACAACTAGTTACCAACAACTAGAATAACCACTTAAAACATAAAAAGACATGCAAAGCAAATAAACAAATCTACATAAAAGATTACTTCCTCGAACGGCCTTGAAGCTTGAAATCAAACTGATTGTTAAATTCCTCAAATTGCCGGGTAAGTCATAGACACGGCCGCATAATCATCGAAAGATAGCCTTCAAGCTCGTTATGTCCTCCGATGATGAAAAGTAATTGCCCATAGAATCATTTGGCTCAAACACCTCATCATCACTATCTAAATCAACCACTTCACCCACCTTAGAAAATGGGTTGCCCTTCCTTTCACCATCAGCCACTGGAGTAGGTTTACCATTATGATCCACAAGGGTAGCTTTCCCATCAATAATAAGCTTTTCAAGCTTCCCAATTTTGTCAGCAATAGGAGTGTTCTCCATAGGCGATTGATACGAAGGGTTCGGGTGGAAAACCTTCTTTTCTATGAGTAAGCTTTTCAACCCTCTAGGAAGTGAACCTAATCGTTGTAGTGTAGTATGTGATAAGCCTGGGATTGATTTCGTTCTCTAGGGAATAGGAATGTTAGAAAGAGATATATGACAAGAAGGTGGGGTTGAGGAAATTCTTTTAGTCTTTTTATATTTTTTAGAAATCAATGATAAAAATCTCAGGGTATAAGATTTGGGGTGGTACTTCTACCGATTTATACTACTTTTACTACTTACCTAATTATCTAATTAACTAGTGGATAGATTATGCTAATTGTAGATGTGCTCGTATGATGATTAAATATGTGTTTACTTGGATACTATTACTCCCTAGTTATCTCATATTAGTCGGTTGAATTGTCACTTCCTTTATCTTAATTGGTGCATTGTATTCCGTTTGGTCGTAGGGTGGTGCCTAATTCCCTAGTTCTATGAATTGCAACTCTCCTCTAGAATACCCAGGATCAACAAGTATAATGTTATCTCCCCCGAATACTCTACTATCCTAAGGCTACAATTCATACAATAAACACAATGAATGGCCTAAGTGCACTCAAAGGATTTTTTGCTATTTAGGACGTTCAAGCTCGCAACAATGAAATAAGAAGCCAATTTTCCTTAATCTAGCGTCTACCAATTAAGACAAGAGACAACCTAACAATAATCAACAACTAGGTTTCATAGATCTAAGCAAACACAAGAATAATTTAGCTAGACATGTTAAACAAGCAAGCATACACACATATAATTGAACATGGGGTAGACATAATGATAAATTGGATAAACAAACTTATCTTGTGATGTAAAATAGGGTTTGAGACCCTAGAATACTGTCCAAGTCAGACTATAACTGTATTAGGGTTTGCTCTCCCAATGTTCTACCTCTTTTAAAACAGAAAAATCGAATTCTATATATAGATTTACAATCGCGACGGCGTCACCTTTTGCTAGTGACGTCGTCAGGTCGTCGTCATTAGGGTTTCGTTTGGGCCAAGTCATCGTTGGGAAGGCGTCGGTTGATAAGTGTGACTCCGTCAAATTCCAAATAAAAGGGAAAAATAAGGAAAAATCTTTTTATGCTTTTATATTTTTCTTAAACTGGGAAAATTGAAAAATTATTTTTTGGAACTTTTTCTTAATTATTTGCAATAAAAGCTAATTAAAAGTGACTAAAAACTGTTTTTAATTAAGAAAAATACTAAACAGTGACCAAAAATTATGAAAATCTCAGGAAAATTCTAAAATGTTATTCTAATTCTATGAAAAATATAAAATATGATGATTATGTGTAAGAAATAAGGGTATGATTATGGCGATGTGGCGATAAGACTTTTAAATAAGCAATCTAGCACAATAAGCCACCAAACTTCTACACAAGCTAAATTATACTATGACCACTCTAAATAAGCTAACTACTGCTACTCCTAACCTCAAATAAGTAGTCTACTCGGGATTAAGCTTAACGATTTTCTATCCAAAAGGCGTCTGAGTCCCTACTTTGAGCTTATTCACAAGCTTATCGGAAAAGCTTGAGTGAAAATAGTTATGTGGTCTTCAAGACCACCTAGCAAACTATCACTGGACCAAATATGAGACCCTAACTATTTAAAATAAGCCTTTGTGCACTTGCTTAAGATCTGCAAAAAAAAAAAGTTTGACACCATTTGACTTTTAAAACAGTTAGCACTTTGACTTTCTTGAGATTTGAATGCAAATTAAGGACTGATGTTGATGTATGTTGATGAAATATAATTGAAGCAAGCTAGTTTATCTAATTATCCACCCATATGTAAGGTTTGAGCAAATGACTTCAGCAGATTGTAAATCAAAAGCGATTGAGATCAAGATTTGACTTTTGATGAAGACAAGCACAAAACAAGGACGAGATATGAATATAAATAACAATGGCAGACCTAAATCAACTGAGCTACTCTTATATTTAAACCTCTATCACAGTTTTTTAGCACTAAACCAAACACTCCTTTATTAACTCTAACAAACAACTTAAACAATCTAATCCTACAACTACTGAAGCAGAAAGTTAAATAAGCTTTTAAGTAATATCTTAAGATTATAACAAGATCAAATCAAGCATCTAATGTGACTATAAGCATGACTGCATACCATACAATGACAGTTTTGAAAATGAAAGAAATCACCACTTACTTGAATCCTAGCAAAATTTTGGCGAGTAACAGTTCTAAACTTATCAAAATGACCAAACCACAACCAAATCCATCATCACAATCAACCCATTTCCATTTCTAACCCAATTGAGGCACCAGTTGACTTCGTTGACTAATTACCCAAGTTGTTTGAAACGAACTATGAGCTTACTCAAAGCTATAATAAGCTTGAATAAACACATGTGAGCTTAAAAATAAGTCTGACACTTGTACATATGAAATAGAAACCTGAAATTTGCAACATAACAAATAACATGAAATATGAATACCAACTTGAATTAATGTTTGAAAAGCAGTTGTCATACACTTAGACAACTTAGTTTGATACAAATGATCTTGAAATTACAACTTTTAATTTAAACTACGATTTACTTAAAAAGCGACATAAAGAAAAACCTAAAACTAACTACTCTCTCTCTTCTCTATCTTCTTGCTTCTTTTATACCTAAAAATACCTTCTCTCACTTATCTGATTGTTTCCCACCACTCTCCATGACCATTGGATGACTATAGTGAATCTTGGCCATAGGATTGATTTTGGCGCCAAAATTGGTTTTATCCACTGGGAGGATTGATTGTTAGGGGGGGGAATGTAATTAATGAATCTTGGATGTTGTTGAGGATGAGGGGACAAGGAGGAGTGCTAGTGAGCTGGGGGGATGGGAGTTTGTGTCTTTGACAAGCAGTTGAGAAGGAGGACTTTTGGCGGGTGAAGGGATTTGACCAAGGCTTTGTTGGGTATAATATTAAAAGGGAGGTCAATTTGGTAAGGGTCCAAAGGGCTAGGCGGGTCCATTAGGCTTGTGACAAGGTCAAAATGGTTGTAAAGGGTTTAAAACACAAGAACCTAGTTTGTAAATTACGAAAATGAAAGGACCAAGGCCGCCAATATCTCAAAGTTGTTCCAAGGACTAAAAGTGACAAGTTTCAATAATGCAAGGACCAAACTTGACATTTTCCAATTCAAGGACTATTTATGACAATTTTCAAACTTGAGGGACCAAAGTTGTAATTTTGCAAATTTTAAACTTTGAAGGGTTTGTTTAACAACTTTTGAATCCCATGGACCTTAAATGACATTTTTCTTTATTTTGATATACGAGGACTGTTTTGACAACTTGTGAAACTTGGGGACTAAAGCGCCAATTTTGCAAACTTGATCGTTTTCATCGATTTTGATATTTTGCATTTAAAACACATAAAACACTGATTTGTGATATTTTCATCATTTTGATGCATTTTTGAGTGTTTTCAGATGATTTTGCAGTTTAGATTGTACAAAAATGATGAGTATTTAGACACTCATCACTTAGAACATGTAACAAACACAAATATGATATCAACAAACAAGGATTTAGATAAATGAATCGGACTTAAGCTAACACACTGTGTCTTTTTATGTCTGCCTCTTTGTCTAATCCCTTTTAGATCACAAAATGGTTGAACAAAAGCAAATGTCAATGCCCGTGAGAACTCACAATGGCCAACACATTCCCACCTAACTATAACAGAATGATTGGTAAGAACAACCTTCGTGTTGACTTCAACAACTTTACACTCGAGAATCATCTTGTAGAGTTGTTGTGGACATACTTCTTGACATCCCTACCGTTTCATGCTCACGAGTCATCCTCGGTCCATGACTTCTATATCCATCAGTTCTGGCATACCATGAAGAGGATTGATGGAGAAGATGTTGTGAAAGTCACTCTTGATACCCATGAAGTCATTGTTACTGTTGATGATCTTCGTGCTGTTCTCCTGCTTCCAGAAATTAACTCTCCAGCTGATTATGTAAGGATTCCTATAGAAACGGAGATTCTGGATTTCTTGGTCAACATTGGATATGATGAGTCCTCTAGCATTATCTCTACTCATTCCAGAGTTGATGTCAAAAACATCCCGAAACCATGGAGAACACTGTACCTCATGATTGCCAAGTCAGTCTTGGGAAGAGATAGCGGTCATGAACACCTCAAGCTGATGCATTTACAAAATTTTTGGGGAATGGTCCATGTCAATCACATAGACTATGCTAGCCTCATCCGGGAGGACATGATACAACATCTAAAGAAGAAGCACCAAGATCCCTTTTATCCGCTACACCAAACTAATCATTCACAACATCCTTAAGAAGCGTGAGGACATTCCTAAGAGACTTGATGACCCCAATAAACATACCATGATTAAAGAGCCTACCTCAAATTAGTTAGGTTCCATGGGACAACCACTCGTAAACAAGGTGCGGAACTCCTGCGTGCCTCATAAATGAGAAGATCAAAGATATTCCTTCATACAGATTATAAAAGGAGGCTCTACTAGCTAAGCGTGTTGGGTTCATGGATGAGATTGTTGCTCCAGTGGTCAAGACCGAGCTAAGAAAGTGGAAGTTCCGCGGACCACAAAGTTTAAGAAAACCAAAAAGTGGTAAAGAGGAGAATTCTTGTTCAAGTTTTGAAGCGAACCTTCACAGAACCAACATCACAACATGATGATGACTCATAAACAGCAGTCACACGAACAAGTGATCTCTGACGAAGTTCGTATTGATGACTCTACAAAGGAGAAGGAAGAGCACGACAGGTCCTACATATGAACAACTTGACAAGGATATCGATGAATATGAAACTTGATAATGTCAACAAGGCCGGTAAAGGAAGAAACCTCTTGATGAAGAAGAACAACATGAATCGACTTAGAGTATGATCCAAAGGAAGAGGAACGACAATATCAAAAGACTTTGAAGCAGAAAAAGATGGAATATCAAGCTTCAACCTTTTCGGTTTATCAACCGGTGGGGCGGGAGGTTCCAACGATGAGTCCTCCACTTATGGAAGATCCACTGTAGACTACTCTAACCTCATCCGATCCAGATAATCAACACGGTAAGGATCAGAGTATCATTGTAACAACTACAATCGAAATGAAGCAACCACAACAACAACAACAAAAACAACCACAAGAATAGGAGCATGGTGAAGATGATGAAATGATTGATTTAGGAGGTCACAGTCATGATAAGGATGAAAGAATAACTGATGATGATGTTAATGCGGCTGAAGAGGAAATAAAGCGAAAAGAGGCTGAAGAAGAAGCGGCCAGGGATGAAGAGGAAAGGTTAAAAAAGGAAACAGACAACTACATAGTTGACAATCCAACACACAAACCTCAACAGTCTTCTGAAGCACCTCATGACACTTCTACCAAACCCGAATCATCATCACAATCATTACCTCCACCAACACAAGAAACAACTAAATCAACAAGAAAATCTATTAAGAAGAAAGCTGACGCATGGATGTCTCGTGTCAAATCCAAGATTTAAAAAGGCGTATGCCACTCACGGACTCGAAAACAAAACCATCTTCAAGAACAAGTAGACACATTATATGAAGTGGTCACCGATCTTACGACACGGATGTCTAATTTTCGAACCAAAGAGAAGGCTGTTCAAGAGTTCTTCTCTCGGGATGTTTAGGGTCAAATGAATGAGCAAATCCAACTACACTTACGCATTTCTCATCGACACGGTTCACGGAGTTACGGTAACTCTTCAAGAAGCAAGCGCAACCAATGATCAAGAAAATAGTTAAGAAGGTCATCACAACAACACCGGTGGTCATGGAAACTAAGCCGGTCAAGCCCACAGTCGTTTTCGAGGAAGATTTGATTGCCGAGCTAGTGACTAAAATGGCCGCTAGAGCTCCATCTTTCACCAAGGAAGATGACCAACTTTACAATCTTCTTGTTGCATGACAACTTCGCACATCTTGCAAGGAAGATGCGGGGAAAGACAAACGGCCAAGGAATGATGACAACAAGGATGAAGATCCCAATGCTAAAAGACAGAAGAAAACTGATGGATCGTCATCAACCATGCCACCACCACCAGCCAAGACTGCTCCCACCTCTACACAACAAGCATCACAACCACCTCCATCTGATCAACCAAAGGACTCAGAAACCACACCACCTCTGGAGAAAACCGGTGATCACTTTACTTACACCGGTGGTGAGGATTATGAGATCCCCGAGCCCCAACCGGAGCCTCAATCGGAAAATCAACCTACACATCAACAATCACCAAGACCATAATCTTCCTCCAGAAATAAACAAAAGAAACCTTATGTTGTCTCCTGGTTACACAACCACTTCTCGATGAAGATCAAGAGCATGTGGATGGTCGCACTCTGGAATAGGTTCAAGTCCTAAAGAGTCAATTCAAAATCAAGAAGATGACCAAGAGGGAACTCCACCGGATCAAGAATGATGCTTTCAGCTTACTTAAAGAAAGATCCAGAAATGCAATTGAGCTGGAATATCATTTGAAGAACATTGCTCGTACAATGTCCAACAACATTGACTAGCTTAATCCGGAGTCCAATATTTATTACTCAACAAAGGATCATGAACCCTACTACCTTGTTGGACCAAGCCACTATCGACGATCAGAAAACCCGAACAACCCAAGATCTGTTTGATTCTTCTTCAACAACGACCTAGAGTTCCTTCAACACGGAAGCAACATTAGCAAGAAATATGCCACATCCTCACCTTCAACATACCAGTGCCTCATTCTCCACCAACAAAGCTATCGAAGAAGACGCCACCAACTTGTTTGTTGACAAGGTAGTGGAGTACGACATAGATGCTCTGTTTGGAATCCATCAACGGCTAGAAAGGAGAAGGCTTTTCTACAGGAGCAATAGAGTCGGTAAGTCAAACAAGGATGTAAAGCATGATCAAAGGATAGTTGCTATCATATCTATCAAAGCGGCTACCAAGTGGGATTACTCCTTCTTGACCAAAATCGTTGTTAAAAGACAAGATGAAAAGGGTATCGTTCTCCGGCGACTTTCCCGAATTGTCTCTCAATGACATTGAAGACATGTATCTCCTCAAGTACAGAGAAGGATGCATCAGTTTCCTACATACATTCGGATCAAGTACATCATTGCACTCCTGATATTCATCCAAAGCAGAATTATCAAAGAACGTGTGGAAGATCTTCAACTCGGGGTCGAAAGCTACCAAAAACAACTCAACCTCACCGCACCATTTCTACACTTCAATGAAATTAATCAAGAACCTCAGTACAAAATCTTCCATATATCAAAATTCGGGTTCGTCTACCGAAGTGAGAATCATCATAGTTGCTTCATGGCGTATGACGAGATCCACAAGTTCTGTGACGACACTCTAAAGATGGTTCATGATGGATTGGCTTATCGATTAAAGGATATTGAGTTGGGTAAAAGCAAGAAGAAAGATGGAGTTCTCAAGATCAAAGGGATGTTCGTAGGTTTATCAAGAAGATTGATAAAGGTTGATTCACGAGATCGGATGAGGAGGCTAGAGAGCTATGTGGGTGGAAGAACAAGCTTTCAATTCTAACATTCCAACGTCCTCGAAAGTAGGCGATCATGTGTAAACATTTAGTACTATTGAATATTCTTAAATTTGATTTTGTTTGATTAATTTATATATATACTATGGTTTGTACTCAATATAACAGTGTACAACCCGTACTTGTCAAGAAAGGACCCTGTGGTACGCTTCATCCTTTTGAGTAAAATTAATCAAATTTTCAATATTTTCATAATTTTGCTCAAAAGACCAAGTATTCCCTCTCGTGTTTTCCAAAACCTCAAAAGTCAACACTACTTGTTGAGGGGGAGTATTTGCAAACTTAATTGTTCAAATAAAATTTCTTTGTGGAAATCTTTCCGTAAAACTCAGAATGGTCATATTTTAAACCAATATTTCATCAAAAATAACATCAATATACCATTTTTGAGGGGAGAAAATATTAGTGATCAAAATATGTTGAATTGTAAATGAAATCTCGGTGTGCTAAGACTTAACCCATGAATAGGCGAGCTTTGAAATGCTAGAAATCGAAAAGACTTGTCTTCAAGACTTGTCTTAGTAGATATTACCAATTAGAAACTCTTGATAGACATGAACTTTGAAAGGTTTGACAACCTTTTCAAGGTTTGTTCACATCTTCAAGGTAGTTATTAGAGCTAGTTGTCACCTAAAAGATGAAAATGGATCTCTTTAACAATACAACGTAAATGTGTCTCACAAGGAATTGTCTATCAGGAGCTGATCAATTCAAAAGTACGCGCTCTACCCTCACTATGCAGATTTAAGTCAAAACACTTATAAGCACATGTGGAGGGGGAGTATTTTTTAAAATACAAAACTCTCAAGATGTTTCAAAACATGTTTTTATTCACAAATGCTTTGAGAGATTTTCAAGTAAATGGTTTTATGGCAAAATAGGATAGTCATGGAGTTATAAGGTGACTAAGTTAAGGAATAAACGTCCTATGATCCGCCAGAGCCGGAGGGATCTACCCAAGGACATCACAAATTGTTAGATATTAGAAGTCCTTAGGTATGATTGAAAAGGAGAATATGAGAAGCAGGGAAAGAAGGAGTTGAAGAATTAAAAGAAAAGTTAAAGAAAAGGGTGAAAAGTAATAGCCCTCCATATAACTCAACTTAGAGGCGGACACGGGTTCAACTCATATGCTACCGGTTGTCACAAGATGACACAAGTATTGAAGACAAAGTCGTCATAGACTCGATGACGCAATGCACTAAACCTTCTAAGCCACTCAAGTTCTCTCAAAAGAGCTTGTTTCATTCTCACAGAGGAATCCTATGTAATCTATCAACTTTCTCTTAGAGATCGTTAGTATTGAAGAAGGAGACCCTCTCCTAGTCTTCGCTTAGGAAAACCAAAGCACACTAATCGAGTCTACAACCACGAGATTCAATAAAAGATCTCTTAGGAACACTTGATTCTTCATCACTTGTTGTTCAACAATAAGAACACAAGTGACATATTCTAGTGTCCTACGCAGATCTTAGCAATCTGCCAAGAACATTTATGAAGGGATTCACAATTGTGTTCCTTAGTGATTGAATGGAAACTCCTGCCCAGGTCAACATCAAACAGCCCTGACAACAGGTCACTTCGGTAAGTCCTTGTGGGTTACGCTTATTGTGTCTCAACGGTCTACAGTTGTGAGATGATGCTTCGGTGTACCTCAGCGACTCACCTGAACTGTAAATATACTTCGGTATATCGTGTTAGCCTACTAGAGATGTGTTTTCACAATATGTTGTTAACACCATCGACATTCGAACTTGTAAGTGCTAGAAATCCCACTAAGGAGATTCCTTTCAAGAATCGAGTCACGAAGATGTGGGTCATTACTTGAACATTCAATGTAATGCCAATGTCCTTCAACGAGATTAGGGCGGTGATTCGCCCGACCAAGGTGAATGGAATCAAGACATTCATCGATAAAACAATCGTAGTGGTCAATTACATAAGAAAGGTCCGCAATGATCGATTGGTATTTTTCACTAACACATTCATACAGGTACTGATGCTTGTTCCTTGGATGAAAGACCGCACCATTCTCCTCATGCTCATGCCAAAGGCAACACAAAAGTCAAAATGATTCTTCCTCAAACTCAAAGAATGATCACCCCAACCACAATGAACAATGAACAAAGAAAACAACGACGTCAAGCTGATAAAGTCAAAGAAATCAAGGCATCACTACTTATAAGAAAGAAGAATGCTAGAAAGACGTCAAGCAACCACACCTACTTTATGACCAACACTTAGGGGGAGATTGTTGGGATCACTTGTAACTACTATTTCAAGTGTCGGTCATTCATATGTAATAGGTTGCTTAATAGGCTTATATGTTTGTAATTAATGCTAGGCTTATGTAGTAAGCCCATGAGCCTATGCTTAGGCCCATAGAAACAAGGAAGGGACTAGAATAGTTGCCCTAGCTCCCTTGCCTATAATTACCTTGTAAACTCTCATTTGAGAGTGTTGGTTAATTCTCGTTAATACATAATCATTCCTTAATCTTGTGTGTGTGAAAGTTCCATCCGTCTCTCTATCTCTATCATTCTAATATACATCTAAACATAGTGTTCACATTATGGTGACATAACATTGTGAATCTTGTATATCGGAAAGATGAAAAGAAAACCTTTTTCGCATCAAATGAAAAGACTTGAGATCTACTTGGATTAAAACATACAGGGCGTATGTGGACCATTTGTTGGGAATTAAACCAACAGTACAAGCTGTTAGTATTGAAGAAGAAATTGCTGAAGAATACACTAGCAGTACTAACTGACTTAGTACTGCTAGTACATATAGTTTGTACTGCTTATGTGATATGTACGCGTTTTGTATTTATAGGATAGATATTGTGTATATCTTATACTAATATCGATTGATAGTTATCTTGTAAAGGACTCCTTGCACTATAAAGGAGGTCCTAGGTTAGCGATTACATCGTATCTTTTGTTAAGCTTCATGGTTATAAACCCTAGTGATAGTTGAGATCACTCATATTATTATTAATAATATTAAAGCATTTAGATATATCATTGTTCCTTTGTTTCATTAACTCAATCATACAATCAAGCATTGATCTTCTAAAGTACTAAGTAGTAGTTTCGCATACTACTTAGTATATCCTCAAAGTATCTACAACACAAGTCTCAAGTGTTTAGATCCTCACAAGTGGTATCACGACCTTGGTTTACGATACTTTGATTTAGAATATACTTACCTAATCACTTTGTTTTCCTATCAAGATTCATGGACATGGAATCTACACAAAACCATCTTCGCTAAGTTACCCATGCTCAAACAGAATGAGTATGAGATGTGGAGCTCATGATTGAGCAATACTTTTTAATCTTGGATTATAATCTCTAGGAGATTATAGAGAATGGAGACTTTTTCCCCTACAACCAAGCTGAAGCGGTCATTGATGGCAAGGCATTACTAAACTTAGTCAGTTCCTCTCACTGCGGATGAAAAACTTAAAAGGAAGAATGATCTCAAAGCTAGAAGCTTGTTGTTGATGGTTATCCCCAATGAACATGTTATGGCTTTTAGTCCATACAAGACTGCTAAAACTTTGTTTAAGGCTATTGTCACAAGATTTGGTGGTAATGAAGCTACCAAGAAAACTCAAAGGTTTTATTGAGCGAAATTTTGAGAACTTCATTGCTACCGACAATGAATCTCTTGATCACATGTTCAAAAGAATGAAGAGGTTAGTCGACCAGCCGACTATTTTGGGTGTCAATGTTCTTCAAGAAGATCTTAACTCTAAGTTTCTAAAAGGGAACTTCTACCCTGGTAAAATATATTAGCCAAAAAACCTTTTAAAGTACAATGGAATATGGCTGAAATGCCACATTAACCTCAAGCAACCGCTTGAACAACCACTAGATCATTTATGACATGCCATAAATGAACAACTAGTTACCAACAACTAGAATAACCACTTAAAACATAAAAAGACATGCAAAGCAAATAAACAAATCTACATAAAAGATTACTTCCTCGAACGGCCTTGAAGCTTGAAATCAAACTGATTGTTAAATTCCTCAAATTGCCGGGTAAGTCATAGACACAGGCGCATAATCATCGAAAGATAGCCTTCAAGCTCGTTATGTCCTCGATGATGAAAAGTAATTGCCCATAGAATCATTTGGCTCAAACACCTCATCATCACTATCTAAATCAACCACTTCACCCACCTTAGAAAATGGGTTGCCCTTCCTTTCACCATCAGCCACTGGAGTAGGTTTACCATTATGATCCACAAGGGTAGCTTTCCCATCAATAATAAGCTTTTCAAGCTTCCCAATTTTGTCAGCAATAGGAGTGTTCTCCATAGGCGATTGATACGAAGGGTTCGGGGTGGAGAAAACCTTCTTTTCTATGAGTAAGCTTTTCAACCCTCTAGGAAGTGAACCTAATCGTTGTAGTGTAGTATGTGATAAGCCCAGGGGATTGATTTCGTTCTCTAGGGGAATAGGAATGTTAGAAAGAGATATATGACAAGAAGGTGGGGTTGAGGAAATTCTTTTTAGTCTTTTTATATTTTTTAGAAATCAATGATAAAAATCTCAGGGTATAAGATTTGGGGTGGTACTTCTACCGATTTATACTACTTTTACTACTTACCTAATTATCTAATTAACTAGTGGATAGATTATGCTAATTGTAGATGTGCTCGTATGATGATTAAATATGTGTTTACTTGGATACTATTACTCCCTAGTTATCTCATATTAGTCGGTTGAATTGTCACTTCCTTTATCTTAATTGGTGCATTGTATTCCGTTTGGTCGTAGGGTGGTGCCTAATTCCCTAGTTCTATGAATTGCAACTCTCCTCTAGAATACCCAGGGATCAACAAGTATAATGTTATCTCCCGAATACTCTACTATCCTAAGGCTACAATTCATACAATAAACACAATGAATGGCCTAAGTGCACTCAAAGGATTTTTGCTATTTAGGACGTTCAAGCTCGCAACAATGAAATAAAGCCAATTTTCCTTAATCTAGCGTCTACCAATTAAGACAAGAGACAACCTAACAATAATCAACAACTAGGTTTCATAGATCTAAGCAAACACAAGAATAATTTAGCTAGACATGTTAAACAAGCAAGCATACACACATATAATTGAACATGGGGTAGACATAATGATAAATTGGATAAACAAACTTATCTTGTGATGTAAAATAGGGTTTGAGACCCTAGAATACTGTCCAAGTCAGACTATAACTGTATTAGGGTTTGCTCTCCCAATGTTCTACCTCTTTTAAAACAGAAAAATCGAATTCTATATATAGATTTACAATCGCGACGGCGTCACCTTTTGCTAGTGACGTCGTCAGGTCGTCGTCATTAGGGTTTCGTTTGGGCCAAGTCATCGTTGGGAAGGCGTCAGTTGATAAGTGTGACTCCGTCAGTCTTCAATAGGGACGTCATCTGAATCTTGGGTGTCTGGTGTAGATTTTGTGAGTGACGCCTTACAGAATTTAGGCGTGATGTCGTTAGGCTTTAGGACCAGAAATTCCGTTGAGCCGTCGCGTGCAAATTTGATCAAGTCTTCTATAGTGGGACGACGTCGCCCTTTGGTTGGGACGCCGTCAGGTGTGTTGGGGTGCCTTTGATCTTGACTTTGTCATTTTCTTCATGTTTTCGCTCCTTTTCGTCCAAATGTGCTTCATTCCAGCATTTTGCTTCTAAAAGACCTAAAATGTGAAAATGAACAATTTTGAGTAGTAACGGATATAAAATATGTTGATTTAGGCTTTAATGACCCCCTAAAAACGTATGTTTAAAATCCTTATCAAATATCCCTACACTTGGAATTTGTTTGTCCTCAAGCAAATGTGCTTTTGGCCAATCAACTTATAATTTAGGAGGCATGAAGCATTGGTTTAAGATTGTCTACAACAAGTACAAATGCCACAATAGTCATAACAAGCACGGAAATTATACACTAGCACCTCATAATTGGTGTTTGGATTCTCTCATCTCTCAGGTTTATATGAAATATAATATGAATGGATATGGAAGATGTACACTCATTACCTGGCATAGTACATAGATTATCATAAGCTTGAGAATAGATCAAACCTCCACCGCTTTGGCATAAGCACCTAGGAATAACTATCTAAGAGGTCTTTACAAGGGTTGTAACATTAGGCTTAGGGTAGGGAAGTAAAGGGTTTTGTTGGATAGGGGATATTTAGTGGTGGCAAGTCAAAAATATTATGTTACAAGCATGTAAAGCGTGGCGTTGCTAAGCCAAGACTCGACTCACTAACACTAGATAACTTGAAACAAAACATAAACACAAACTTAAAAACATAAACATAAAGATAGATGTAGGATGGTAGCCCGTATGTTTTTCTCATTTTTTTCATTTTTTTTTTCAACAACTCTTTTTTTTTCTTTTTTTTCGATTTTTTTATACCTTTTTACTCTACCATCCTCTACAATAATATCAAAATATAAGGGGTTTATAGGAACATCCCTACACTTGAGTTTTTATTTAATTAACACTAATTGATCCGATTTAAAAAGATCAAAACACTTGGATTATTTAATTACGTAGACAAAGAGAATTTGAATTTACCGTTCTTTCCCGTTACTCCATAAAATATTACTTTAACCCATGAGTCCCAATCGTCCCAAAACTGTATACAAAAGATATGACTCGACTTAGCAACCATGAAAGTAACTAGATAATTGAACTAAGGGTTTAGTAATGATAACAATAATGCACTAAAGATGAGTGCATACAAGGTAGGCTAAGGCGATTTGGGTGTAACATTTGGGGGTGAATTGTAAAGAATGCTCTTCATTGATATTCCAGAAAACCGAAACATCACGAGAACCACGAAAAGGATAGGCTCTGATGGGTTAACTAGGGGTATCGTGTACTAAAGATGAGTACATCGCAAGGGTTTGGGGTAATTACTCAACCGATGTGAAAGATGTAATTATAATACAAGTTTAAAACAAGGGTTATCCTAATACATCTTATTATTTAGTTAATCCTAACTACACAAGTGTAGCCTCACTAGCGATCTTGGAATGTATCACAAAACAAGTTCTAAAATCTATTATACTACAGGTACACTCACAAAGCATTAAAGGTGAATGCTTTTATTCCTAAAGATCTATGAGCGAACCTCACATTTTTTGGGTGGAATTTAAGTGGTATACGGTTTTTGTGCTAGTCATATAATTCCTATCCATGTGACGCTTTATTAAGACTAAAGTTTAACTCGTAAATGTCATAAAAAAATTAAATTTGGTGCTAAAATTGCCCTAACAAATATTTCTTATGGTTTATTACACAAATTACCAATGACAAGACAAATAATCAAGTGAGTGAATAGTTTCTAAGTTCCCGTTTTATTCTCCCTCCCTACACTTAAAATTAACATTGTCCCCAAACTTCTCCGAAAGTATCAAAGTTATGATAAAAGGAAGGTAAGTAAAAGATAAAGAAACTAATACTCCCCTGATTAGCTCGGTAGGAAATATGTGAAGTTGCGGTTAAATCCTCCTCCAAGAAGATTGCATAATTAATAAGCTTCTTCCAACATGTGTTTCTTCTTCTTGTCCAATATAACCTGCATACTTATAAGAAAACAAACGAAATCTTCGCATAAAATCGGCGGTAAAACTATATATGACACACAACTATACTAGAAAGCGAGTATGTTAGGTCACCATTCTATCACTCAAATATGTATTTCTAGAGAGAAAAAGTTTTAGAGAGAGAAAGTGGAAGGAACTAATGAAGTATTAATGAAAATGATAATTGCAATTAGAACCAACACCCTCTCCCTTCAAGGGAGGGGGTATTTATATTGTTTACATAAGTAGGGGTGTTTCCCCTTGGTTCTAGAAGAACCTCTTATCACAGCTCATGGGTTTACTACATGAGCTGTAAAACTAAATACAAACATTTATAAACCATAATTGTTAACGACCTATTACAAATGAAATGACCTACACTTTATAATAAAACATGTTCCTAACAATCTCCCCCTAAGGGTTGGTCATCATTTGTTGTCTTGCTTAGGTCGTTCGACGTCTTGAACTTCTTTGGTGTTTATAGCTTGAGACGTCTTTTAATCTTTGTTCTTTGTTCTTTGAGATCAGATATGTTGTTGTCTGCCTTTCATCAGTATCTTTGTTGTTAGTGATGAAAGTCATTTCCAGCATGCTCATACTTCTGGTGAAGTTTGTGATTCATACATTTGAAGCTCTCATTCTTTAACTTTGATCTTTATCTCATAACTTTGCAGATTCTTTGACTTTGGCGTAGAATCTTTCTGAACTTTTCTTTGCTTAAATCTTAGATGAGAATGTCTTTATGATGTTGGTATGAGCATGTGGAACAAATATGTTGATGATAATGATGGTGGTAATGGTCTTTATGGAACTCCTGGTCTTTATGATCACTACATGAAAACAGTTAGCAATAAAGTTCTCGGCACTTATAGGTTCGGATTTTGAAATCGTAAACAGCATAGTGTGAGAACTTTCTCTAATCCTTGCCAAGGTCGTTCCTAAATTGTATATTCTCGAAAGAGATTAACAATCCAGGTGAGCCGCTGAAGTATACCGAAATATCACTCCACGACTGTAGACCGTTTGAAACCACCAAGCGTAACCCGTAAAGGATTACCGAGGCGACCTGCTGTCAGGGCTGTTTGATGTTGACCCTGGCAGGAATTTCCATTCAATCACTGAGGATCACAATTGTGAATCCCCTCATAAATGTTCAGGCAGATTGCTAAGATCTGCGTAGGACTCTGGAAAATGTCACTTGTGTCCTCATTTTTGAACAATCAAGTGATGAAATATTAGGTGTTCCTAAGAGATCTTTTGATGAATCTCATGGCTCTAGACTCGATTAGTGCGCTTTGATTTTCCTAAGCGGAGACTAGGGAGGGTCTCCTTCTTCAATACCAACAATCTCTAAGAGAGTCGATAGATTACGTAGGGTTCCTGTGAGAATGAAACAAGCTCTTTTGAGAGAACTTGAGTGGCTTAGAAGGTTTAGTGCATTGCGTCCTTTGGGTCCATGACGACTTTGTCTTCAATACGGTGTCATCTTGTGACAACCGGTAGCATATGAATTGAACCCGTGTGCACCCTAAGTTGAATAATTTGGAGGGCTATTTCTTTTCACCCTTTTCTTTAACTTTTCTTTTAATTCTTCAACTCCTTCTTTCTCGATTCTCATTTCTCCTTTTCAATCATACCTAAGGACTTCTAAATACTAACTATTTGTGGTGTCCTTGGGTAGATCCTCCGACTCTTGGCGGATCATAGGACGTTTATTCCTAAACTTAGTCACCTTATAACTCCATGACTATCCTATGTTGCCACAAAACCATTTACTTGAAAATCTCTCAAGATGTTTATGATAAAAACATGTTTTGCTAACACCTTGAGAGTTTTGCATTTTTGAAATACTCCCCTCCACATGTGCTTATGAGTTTTGACTAAAATCGCACGGTGAGGGTAGAAACTCGCACTTTTGAATTGATCGACTCTTGATAGACAATTCCCATGAGACACGGTTACGTTGTATAGTTAAAGAGTTCCATTATCGACTTTTAGGTGACAACTAGCTCTAATAACTACCTTGAAGATGTAAACTCTCCTTGAAAAGGAGGTTAGACCCGTCAAAGTTCATGTCAATCAAGAGTGTCTCGGTTGGTACATTCTACTAAGATAAGTCTTGGAAGACAAATCTTTTCGATTCTTGACATTCAAAGATCGTCAATTCATTGGTGATATTTGAGTCGAGCACATTATGAGATTCCATAACTACGATCAACAATTTTAATCACATTTCTCCCCTCAAAAATAGCATATGAATGTTGTTTTGAAAACATGTTGATTAAAATATGCTTTTGAGGCGTTTGAAATTCCTTTGGGAAGAAATGGTTTCAAGAACATTTGATTCGAACAAAGATTTTGTGTTGCAAGCAGTTAAGAAGCTTTCGCTCCTTTAATTAGGATTGAGGCACTGAAGCATACCACAGGGTCCTTTCATGGAATTAGATTTTGTTTTTGTTGAACAAAAGTACTCCCCCTCAAATACATAAACATATTCGAGAGATAGCCTTCTTGAGCGAATTTGTTTCCATATTATTTACATGTGAAAACATGAATGAAAATGCATGTTATAATTCGAGCTCAAGGTTTGAAGAAAACATAATCAATGAATTTTATTTGAAAATTTCAACATCACGTCATAAATTTTTTTATATTTTTATTTTATTTTTAAATAAATGGAAAATCTTTTGGATTTTGTAAAGATTTTATATTTTTGTATTTTGATTTTGAAATATGTATTTACAAAGAAAGATGTTTTGGTGTTTGACGTTTTAAGAACGTTTGAGTAAATTTTCGGATCTTACGGGTCAAACACCGCATACCAATTTGATGGACAAGCTCGATAAACCTTGCGGGTGGTAAGGCTTTGGTGAACAAATCCGCCAATTGGTATTGAGTACCCACAAAGTATAATTCAATTGTACCCTTTTCGACATGCTCTTTGATGAAATGATATCGGAGGCGATATGCTTTGACTTGGAATGTTGAACCGTGTTGCGAGGAGATGGCAATGGCACTCTTGGAGTCACAGTACATTGGTATCTTGTTGAATACAAAGCCGTAGTCCATCGGTTGTGATCTCATCCAAATTATATGAGCACGACATCTTGACATGGCAACATATTACATACATGGATGACATGGATGTACGATCTTGTTTCTTTGTTGCCAAGACACAAGTTTATCTCAGAAGCGAACACCACGGATGTACTTTTGCGTGTATCTAAACACCTGCGTGATCGACATCGAAAAAGCGATTAGTGCAAAACCGAGAATCCTTGGATACAGTTCCCATGTGAATGGTTCCCTTTACGTAGCGAAGGATTCTTTTAGCCTCATTGAGGTGTCTTTCGGTTGGTCTTGACGATAGCGGGAGCAAAGATATACAACAAATACAATGTCGGTCTGTTGGTTGTTAGATACATGAGAGACCCAATAATACTTGGTATTTTGTAGGGTCAATCACTTTCCCATGTAAATCGTCGTCCGACTTTGGTGAGGTTGCGAGACATAGGTGTGTTATAAGTATCTGGCTGGTCATTCCATGTTTCTTTAAGATTTCAAGAGCATATTTGGGTGATTTAAAAATATGCCACGGGAGATTGATGAACACGAAGTCCTAAGAAGAACTTTAGTTCACCCATCATGGACATTTCAAAATTTTGTTTCATTAATTTTGCAAAAGCGTTTGAGTACTTTTATGTGTTGAACCAAAATGATATCATCAACATAAATTTGAACAATTAAAATATCTTCCCGTGACGTTGAATGAAAAATGTTGGATCAACAGTTCCTTTGGTAAGCAGATTAGCGAGAAGAAATTTTGACGGTTTGTCGTACCGGGCCCTTGGGGCTTGTTTAAGACCATAAAGAGCCTTTTGAGCTTGTACACGTAGTTAGGATGTTACGAATCAACGAATCCTTCGGTTGACCCACATAAACTTCTTCACGGAGTTGACCATTTAGAAACGCCGTTTCACATCCATTAGATAAACCGTGATATTCTTGTGTGCGGCATATGCCACGAATATCCGTCGACTTCAAGCCGAGCTCTTGGTGCAAGCGATTCTTCATAATCGATTCCTTCTTGTTGAGAATACCCTTTAGCCACAAGGCGAGATTTGTTGCGAATAACATTGCCTTGACATCCGGTTTGTTTTCAAGATCCATTTGAGTCCAATGACATAAATCCCATCTAGTCTTGGAACAAGTTCCCGGACTTTGAGGCGTTTGAACGATTCAACTCTTCTTGCATTGATTAAATCCAATTGTCATATGTCATAGCTTCTTTGATGTTTCGTGGTTCCTCTTGACAAGCGGTAAGAGCATAAACACAAGTTTCGACATCGGTGTGAAGGCGTTGTCTTGTCATGGTAGGTTAGAAGGGTTGCCAATCACATTCACTAAGGGATGATCTTTTGTCCATTTATGTGTCGAAGGGTGATGATTGAATGTAGCATGCATATTAGACGGATCCAAATTGCGTGAAGATGACTCGCCAATGTCTGGAATAGAAGGAGCCGGCACAAATGGATTGAAGAAAGCATTTCCGTCATAATTTGCGGGTGCGGGTACTTCTTGATTTTGTGTTTCATCAGATGTGTCTGTGTTGGATGCAATGTGTTCTTCTGTTGATTGAGAATCATTCAGCGGTGCATCTGGTGCAACGGTTGCTGTTGTTGGAGCAGGTGTATCGGGTATTGGATTATGATCGGGGTGTGCGGAGGAAGCAGTCGATACATCCGGAGCACTACTTTGGGAATCTCATCAAATAGAGGAGCAAACAAAGTTTCCAATTGTTGACGAGTGAATTCCATGGGTGGAATAGGTGATGAAGAAGGAAAATTGAGGCGGTTGGATGCGGGTCCTAAGCGGTTTTGCTCGAAGCCATATCGTAAGCTCATCAAAGTTGACATGAGCAGTTTCCATCATTTGTCGAGTTCGACGATTCCAAATTCTAAATCCTTTGAATTTTCACAATAACCAATGAACACTCAATGTCGACTTTGGTGAAGTTTACCAATATCATCACGATCATTTTCGGATAACACGATTGCACGAATACATGAAAATATCGATATCGGTTTGCGGTTGTGAACAATCTCATATGGAGTTTTATTATGGCGTATGAATGATGGAGCGATTTTGAGTAAAACATGCGGTTGAGGCGACTTGACCCACAAGAAATCCGGTAATTGTGAAAAAATCAACATTGTTCGAGCGACCTCCACTAACGTTCGGTTTCGTCTTTCAACAACACCATTTTGTTCGAGAGTACGAGCAATCGAGTCGATGTGTGATTCCAACTTTCTCAAAGTAAGCACGAAGTGTTTGATTCTTGAATTCGGTTCCATTATCATTCTTACAATTCGAGCGGTGTTTTGAGTTGAACCTGAATCTTTGTGAGAAAGGTGATAATCATTGTTGGAGCTTGATCTTTAGTACAAAGAAAATAGACCCAAGTCCATCGTGAATAATCATCAACAATAACTAGAATGTAGCGTTTGCCATTCACACTTTGTACACGCATGGGACCACATAAATCCATATGAAGCAAGTGAAGAACATGTTGAGAACTTGGTTCTGGTTTTGAGGGAAAGTTAGATCTCTTGCTCTTGCCTTGTTCACAAGCCGAACATAAGTGATCTTTGGTGTATCGGAACCTTGGAAGACCATCAACTAACTTATGACGAGCGAGTTCAGTCATGGTTTTGAAGTTTAAATGAGAAAGCCTTTTGTGCCATAACCATGATTTTGTCGAAGTTGCTTTTGAGAGAAGACAAATCGGTGAAGATGCAATCATATCGGACATAGGAATCGTATAAAGATTGGTGCTCCGATTGACGGTGAGTAAGTCATGTCCTTCCAAATCACGTCGTAACATGTTTTAGAGCGAAATGCAACTTCCAAATCATCATCACGAATTGTCCAAGCGAGAAAAGATTGTGTCCAAGACCTTCAACGTAATAAACCCGGTGATCTCGATGTTTCCATTAACATAATCTCCATATCCCATTATTGCGACAAAATGATCATTCCGAATCGGCGATCCGATGAACTTTGAAACAAAATTTACTAACGACTTTAGATTGCATGTCATATGCCGGGTACATCCGCTATCAACAATCCACATAACAAGTTGAATCACCGCAACACACGAAGACAAAGAGGGTGGTATGATAGAAGCGGTGGAACCCAAAGAGTTAGTGGGTTCCATTATGTTAGTGTTACACACATTTGCACATTTAGGAATCCATTTAAAACTTGAGGTGCTGCTTGCAACCATTGTTGCCATAACCAATTAGTTTTCGCTTTGGTCTTAGTGAAGTCACTAGGTGAGTACACTTTCTTAGGAGATGTTTTAGCGACAATGGGTGTGTCTGATTTCTCGAAACTACACTGCACACCTTCCTAAATTCGATTTTGCAACTATAGGGGACCTAGAGGAGGGCCGATTATAGATTTCTTAGAGCGAGCTAACGAGAGAATTTGCAACACATTTTCATGATTACGGACATCATACTTATTACGACGAGAAAACACAAGAAGCATTAACGTTTGAAACGTTTACGGACTTATCATTCGTTACATGACATTAGAATTACAAGTTGCCAAATTTGAATCTAAAGCGGATGCAACATGATTTTATTCGATTTCCTAAGATGAACTTCTACTTACGATGTCGGACGAGTGCTCTTCCTATGTTGCGAGATCCTAGTATTTTCTTTTGTCTCTTATTTTCGGATCTTCTAACATTAGTAGGCATAACTATTCTGTAGAAGTGGAAGAAAGCAAATTAGTTTCACGAGTTTTATCAATTATATACATGCCGGGAGCAATCACGTTTGTGTTACTAGACTTGCTAGATTCTTGTTTAGCTAGCTTTTCTTTAAGCTCAATGATGATGTGTTTCTGATCCTGAATTGTGGAATTTAATCTTCCTTGTTCACCCAACATTTGTCGATTGTATTCAACATGGTGATCAAGTTCTTTTGATGCTTCAGAACGAACAGTTTTAAGAGAATCAAAAATCGTTTGATATTCCTTTTTGACTTGTGCAATCTCTTGTTCATATTTGAAAATTTGACATTTTAACGACGCATTTTCATCATCAAGAAATTCGACTTTTGATAGTCACGACTGTTCCAAAGACAATTTTTCCTTTTGATTTTGGAAAGCAATTTCAGATTCAATTGTTTGAGACTGACACCATTGAAGTCTTCGTTTAAGTTCAGAAATCTCCATTGAAAGTTTAGATTGAACATCATCATTTTGTGAAAACATTTTCTCATTATCCTCTTTTAATTTCTCAATTTCATGCCTTAACATCTGATTGTCCATTTCCAACGTTTGAACCATATTGAGATTCTCAGCAGTTAACACAGTATCATTCATAGAAGCAAATTCACAATATATAACCACAGAAGCAATATTAGCAGAAAGAGCATCTTCTAACAATCGATCAAAGGCATTTTGAAGATCTTGGTTTTTGCATTGTTCTTGTGAAGCAGAATTTTCAAGTGTGTTAAAAGCTTCAATCATTGAAGTCACCTCTTGTTGAAGTTCCTTTTCCCAGTGTGTTGCACACAGACGCAAATGAGCGACGTGAGGTGAAATTTGGGTTTGAAACATTTGTCTTTGCTCTCTTGCATAAGCAGATTGAAAATTAGATGCTTTTAACTCAGAATTTTCTCAATTGCCGTTTCTAAAATGAAATATCTTCCATAAGCGTTTGAAAGTACCGTAATACTAAACAAGGTTTAGGAGTTTTTGGCAACGATTTGCTTTTGCAAGAGGACGGTAAGGACCATTTATTTGTGCAACAACGTGAGCGGGACCTTCCACGCAAGATGCCTCGATTAATTCGAAAGATTATATGATGGTGTTGAAATGACATTCGGTTTGTAAGAAGCATTTTCTCTTGTGTAATCATATGGTAAAAGTCCATTTTGTCGCATTTTTAAACGACTTCGATCATCTTGTGCCCATTGTTCCTCACAATCAAATACAACAAGTTGCATGCTTGGATCTAAAAGACATTGAGCACTATACAATTTGGGCATTTCCTTGAGAGCTGTGTGAAGAAAACGTGGGTGATTATACCCAAGAGCAAAACGTTTTGTGTCATCGGGACTCGAGAGTAAAGTTGACATTTCAATATGTTTTACTGAGTGGCCAATCTTATATACAACAGTGCCAAAATCTTTTAACCGTCTTTACAATCGAAGAATTTCGTCGATTTGATCATCAATGCGTAGATTTCTTTTTGAATTCAGAAAAATTTGACCGACTTGTCGAAAAATCTTGTTTAGTATTGGAAAGTTGCGTTTGAAGATTTTCAATGTTTTTATGAATTTCAGAATTTTCTTGTTCAATTTTAGAAATCTTTTTGTTATTTGACGCAACAATTCCGTGCATCTGATGTTGAAGATTTTGTTCGTTAACGTAAGATTTTTGAAAGGCCACTTCAAAACTTGTTTCTCGGGTGGTTTTAGTTTCAAAATCATTTATCCGTTTTCAACAACTCTCAAGTTCAGCAGTCAAGGAGGTAATCTCAGCCCTAAGGTTTTGGTTTATCTCATTACATTTTGCAGTTTGGGCTTGCAATGGCAGAAGTAATGAATTAAGATAAATAGAATCTAGACCATGAGTTGCTTCACTCTGTTCAATATGCTCATTATTTTCGTCATCACTTAGTTCATCAAATGTAACCACGGGGTTAATTTGATCAACTTCAGTATGATTAAATAATGATTCATGTTGAACAGATTGTTGCTCATCGGTGCGAATCACGAACACAATTGCATTTATGAGGCATATATCGATGTCGGTGCACGAGATAGACCGTCATGTCATATACCGGTCCATTCTCTGTTTGGTGATGTGATGTTCTGCATATTTGCCATCAAAACAAGCTGCAACATTTGCTTCCAATCTTCATATTCATCATCCGAGAGTATCGCCATAAAACCTTCTTGAGTTTCACCGAGTTCTCCCCTTCATCCTTGTATGCCATCGGCATGACTTATTTATAGTAATCACCCTACGGTTCGTGGTTCGGGACAAGCATTAGCAAGATGTCCTTGCTTTTTGCAATTATAACGTGAATAGTAGTCCACGAAGCGGTGAATTCCTGTTTCCACAACTTGAACATTTCTCTTGAAGTTATTACTACCGATCCCCTGCGATGTTTGACCATTCCCGAGTGCGAATACCCACTTGTAATCATTCGGCGACCACTAGTTACATTACGAACTTCAACTTTGCCACCTTGTATAAGCTGCGTGATTTTTTGGGATTTGATGATGAGCGAAGATGATTGTTTGGTGAGTAGAGAACTTGGAAAAGGCTTTAGCAATAAAGGCCATTCCATGATTCAATGCTTCAAAAGCATCATCTTGATCATCATTGGTTTGAGCATAGTATGCAGTGTTAGAATCACCTTCGGGATTGACTTGATGAGAAGGTGTGGGTGGAGCATAAGCAAAGTGACGTTGTTGTTGATCAAAAGCAAGATTGGACTTTGGGTACGGAGTTGGATAACCATGTGCCATGAGAGCAATCTGATCAGCAATTGGTGGTGGAGGGAAACCGTGTGTGCCACGAGCTTCTTTATCTTTGAGAACCTCATATTGATGATGTTTCAGATAATCATACAATAACCCATACTTGACATCATGAAGATCCTTGACTTGTAGAACAAAAGTAACATACTTATGCCAATCTGGTCCTAATGAATTCAGAAACTTTGTGTTAATGGCAATGGTTGGAAGATCAATCTTATGTCGATGCAAATCATTGACCACATTTGTGAAACGATGATAGTATGATTCAAGTGATTCCCCAGGCTCAATGGTAAACACATCAAAATTGTGATACAACTTAGACTCCATATCAATCTTGTTCAATTCAGTGCCTTCCATCAAGAGATGAATTTGTTCCCACATAGCTTTTGCAGTTGTCTGTGCATCAATACTTTTGTAAATCGGGTTAGGAATTCCCGAGTATTTGTTGCATAGCAATCTCATCGGGTTCAAGATGAAGTAGTTATTACGGTGTTAAGCGGCTCGGTGGAACAATTGAGATAGTATCGGGTCTTGGTGGAGCAATTGTAGGATCTCAGGAATAGTTTCGATTGGCATTTGAAACGGTCCTTCTAGTATCACCTTCTTGAGATACTTACCATAAGGTTTCTTGAGCTCCATATACCTTAGAAATCGACTTGCCCATTGCACATAATTGCACAGTGTAAGCATTGGAGGACAGTATCCGAACCGACTTCATGAATTGATTGTTGACTTGTAACAGCTTCACACATTTGAGAAAACCAAGTTTGTTGTTGAGGGATTTGTGGAACCATTGACATTCGTTGTTGAACTTGTTGAGGAGGTTGTTGTGTAGGAGCTTGTTGTGGGGGTTGGTAAGAATAATACGGGTAATGGGGATAATACGGATATGGTGGTTGAGACATAATTGTTGTTGATTAATATAGTGAATTTTAATTTTCCTTCCAAAAATAATTATGAAAAAATTTCTCCCCCAAAATTTGAAATTCACTATAAAATGCAATTTTAAGCTTTTAAAAAAAATTGAGGTTTGACAATTTTGACGCCAAATTTGACCCGAAAAATTCGAATTTGGGCCAAAAAATTTGAAATTTTGACCAAAATTTTCACAGTTAAACCAAAATTTGAATTTCGCGTAAAAATTGAACGTTTAGTCTCCCCTAGAAATTAAATTTTACTAAATTTTGAGTTGATGATGTGTTATGGATCTTTAAGGATAATTAAGGTTGATGTTGTTTAGGTTTAGGTAGATTAGTAGCGGAAATCCAACCTTGCAAAAAAACAAACTCGCAGAGAAGAAACTCACAGAGAAGAAACTCGCTGGAGAAGAAACTTGCTGAGAAGAAACTCGCTGAGAAGAAACTCACTGAGATGAAACTTGATGAGAAGAAACTCGCAGAAGAAACTCGCAGAAGAAACTTGCAGAAGAAACTGATAACGCTACACGCGTCGTTCGGGGTCAAAGGAACTTCCTTTTCTTCGAGCAAGTTTTATAACACCCTAGGCAGTGAACCTAATGGTTGTAGTGTAGTAATTAGGGTAAGCCACGGGTATTGATATCATTCTCTAGGGGAATAGGAATGCTAGTAGGGAGTTACTACGCTAAGGTTAAGGTTGAGGAAGATTATTTTTTATCTTTTTATATTTTATGAAAATGGAAAGGTACGAATCTCGGGTATTGGATTTGGGGGGGTTGGTATTTCTACCGATTACTCTACTATTATCTAATTATCTAAACTAAGGTTGTGGGAGTCTATGTCTAATTAATGTGTGCTCGTATGATAGTTTAAAGATGTGTTTACTTAGTTTGTATTACTCCTTAATTATCTCCTATTGATGGTTGAGTGTCACGTCTTATTCCTAGTTGCGTTGTGTGTCTAAAGTTGTAGGGTATGCGTTTCTCCCTAACTCTTGAACTTACCAAAGGGTCTTGTCTACAAACCCACTAGAGATTATAAACTCCTACACTAAGGCGCTCTTTGGATGGTTTAGCCTACAATTACTCAGGTAATTATACTCTAAGGTTCACAAAGATGAATCAAGCATTAAGTACACAATGAATGACCTATCGCATTACTAGATCATTAATCAACTAAGATAAGAAACAACCAATCAATATTCAATAATTAAGTTTCATACTTCCTAAGAAAACACACAAATAAATTAGCCGGACATGGAGAACATGCAAGCATACACACAAATAATCAAAGACATAATTGAATTAATGAAGTAAAGACTTATCTTGATGTAAGATAGGGTTTAAAACCCTAAAATCTTGTACAAGACACCTTAGGTTCGGTTTTAGGTTTTACTCCAAAGACTCTCCACACAAAGACGAAAAATTCGGATTCTATATATAAGATTACAATTGCGGCGGCGTCACCTTATGTTTAGTGGCGCCGTCGTGTCGCCGCCATTAGGGTTTTGTCTTGGCCACGTTAACCTTGCGGCGGCGTCACCTTATGTCCGTGGCGCGTCCTCTTGACCGGCGTCGTCTGGATTGCATCTAGGCCGTCCCGAGTAGCGACGGCCTACTCTTCCATAACCGGGCGTCGTCACTTGAAAATCTGAGTTTTGGGTTGGATCGTCTCAATAATTTTGGGACGGCGTCGCCAACAAACACTGACGCCGTCGCCTTATACTTTCAAAGAATGTGAGTGTCTCGATTTTGACTTTGGCCATTTTCTTCATATATTCGCCTTTTCGTCCAAATAAGTGCCATTCCAACATTTTGCCTTCACGAGACCTAAAAGTGAAAAGGAGCGATATTAAGCAATAACGGATATAAAGTGATCAAATAAGGACTTAAACGACCCTCAAAATGGTACCTTTTAAAACCTTATCAAATATCCCTACACTTGTTATTTGCTTGTCCTCAAGCAAATGTGCTTTAGCCAATTAATTTATAAGTTGGGGTTCATGAAGCATTAATTCAAAGCGGTCCACAACACATATAAGCCCATAAAAGTCATAACAAGCACGGAAATTACATACTAACACCTCACATGGGGTGTTTGGATACTCACATCTCTCTCGGTGTATATATGAAATATAACAATATAGGAAATGGAAGATAAACACTCATTAACCGGTCCTAGTACATAGATTACCATAGGCTTGAGAATAGATCAAACCTCCATCGCTTTGGCGTAAGCACCTAGGAAAGACTATCAAAGAGGTCTTTAAAGGGTTGTAATGTTAGGCTTACGGTAGGGAAACAAGGGTTTGGTGGGATAGGCTATTTAGTGGTGGTAAGTCAAAAATCTCTATGTTAAATGCATACGAAGAATGGCGTTGCTAAGCCAAGACTCGACACTCTAAAACTTTAGATAACTAAAATAAACAAACATAAATTTAAAGGATAGATGTAGGATGGTAGCCCGTATGTATTTTTTTTTTCACTCTATTTTTTTTCTTTTTCTCTTTTTTTTATTTTTTTTTTCTATTTTTTTTTTTTTTTTTTTTTTTCATACACTTTTACTCTACCATCCTCTAAGATAACATCAAAATACTAGGGATTTATAAGCATATCCCTACACTTGAGTTTTTATTACTCTAACACTAATTTGACCCGAATTGAAAAGATCAAAACACTTGGGGTACATTATTATGCAAACAAAGGGAATTTGAATTTAACGTTCCTTCCGTCATTTCATAAACTTTAACTTTTCCCATGAATCCCAATCATCCCAAAGCGTATACAAAGGATATGACTCGACTTAGCAACTTATGCAAGCAACTAGATAATTGAACTAAGGGTTTAGGGTGATAACAAATATTTGCACTAAAAGTGAGTGCATAAGGGGTAGGCTAAGGCGATTTGGGTGTATATTTGGGGTGGGGTGTAAACAATGCTCTTCATTGATATTCGGAAAAACCGAAATATCACGAGAACCGCGAAAAGGATAGGCTCGAGGGGTTAACTAGGGTATCGTGTACTAAAAATGAGTACAACGCAAAGGGTGTGGGGAATTACTCAACCGAAGTGGGAGAAGTAATTATATTACGGTATCAAACAAGGGTTATCCTAATGCCTCTTATCATTTAGTTATTCCTAACTACACAAGTGTAGCCTCACTTGCGATCTCGGAATGCATCACAAAACAAGTTCTAGAATCTAATATACTACGGTTCACACTCTAAGCATTAAAGATGAATGCTTTAATTCCTACTAATCTAAGGCGATCCTCACATTTTGGTGGAATTTGGGTGGTAAGGGTTTTGTGCTAGTCATGCAACTTCCTATCCATGAGGCGCTTTTGTTAAGACTAATGGCCCACTCTTATATGTCATAAAAATTTTAAATTTGGTGCCAAAATTACCCTAACCGACATTTTCTCATGGTTTATTACACAAATACAATTGAATGAAGCAAATAATCAAGGATAAGCATAGTTTCAAAGTTCCGTTTTATTTTCCCTCCTACACTTAAACCGAACATTGTCCCCAATGTTCCCGAAAGTATCAAAGTTATGATAAAGAAGGTAATTAAAAGCGAAAAACTAATACTCCCGATTAGCTCGGTAGGATCCGTGTAAAGTGGTGGTTAAACTCTTTTCCAAGAAGAATTATTGCGTGAAAAGCTCCTTCCAATCTTATGTAACTTCTTCTTGACAAACTAAACTTGCACACTTGAAGAAAACAAACGAAACCTTCGCGTAAAATCGGCGGTAATAATATATATAAGACTCGATTTAAACTAGGATATAATGCTTGTGGAATGGATGTTTACATAATTTCTAAGAAAATTAAGACACAGAAAATTCCAAAATTTATAAGTAGCTCGAAAGCGAGAAAAAGTAATCGATGTTTTACTCCTTCTGGCGCGTCGGTTGCAATCTGACGCGTCGGTTATCCCGACAAAAAGCGGTGCGATTTTACGGAAAAAATTCGGAAAATTTACATCTTTAGAATCGGAAAAATTTACGCAAAACATCCATTATGACTCGATACAAGCATTTGACTCGAACAAACAAACATAAATATCTTTTAGTTAATTGTTATTCTCATGTTTACGTTTCTTTTGAAAACTTGTGTAATCCTCCTACACTTATCCCTTATGTAAAATACCTTTATATGCAATTAAGGCGAGGTTAAAAACAAAATAAAGCATTTTACAAATTTAAACATGAGGATAAACAATTAATAAAAGATATATGACACTAACAAGCAAACAATTAAGCATGGGTTGCCTCCCACGAAGCGCTTTTCTTTATTTAAGAGTCTTGTAGCTAGACTCGTAGTCGTGCTCCTACGTTGCCTCACGCATCCTCAATGAGAATTCTATCATGTTGACAAAATCTTCATCGACTCTATACATAGGCCCTAGAGTTAAGCAATCCTTATAATAATGCCTCCTTCTTTCCCACATAAATTTATAACCTTTTCAACATCTTCCTTGCTTTTGTCCTCAAAAGCTTTGATGTTGTCTCGATCATAAATGGACAAGTGGCCATACTCAATTGTTTTCAAGGCATCCTATAGGTGATCTCATCGGTTCCTTCCTTGAACCTAACCGTTCCATCATGCTTGTTATGGCTCATTCTAGATGTTTCAACAAGCGGTTTCCTAGCACTACTTGGGATAAGCTATAGTCAATTACGCATCCTATATCTTCTAGGACCATAAAATCAACTAGGTAGGTGAAATTTCCTATAAAGACATGCACGTCCTTGACTCTTCCCACAAAGTTGCAAACTCCTCCCGGATACTTAGGGTCCCTCCTAATATTGAGTCGCTCATTCATAATATCATTGTAGAGCAATGCAGATGACATCACATTGATGGGGATTCCGTATCTATGTAAGCGTGGTCGACATTCCTATATCCGATCATACAAGGGATTTTTAGCTTCGAGTTTCCTCTCTAATCTTTGGGCATATCCTAATGATAGGTGATCGTGGATTATCGATTATGTATTGATGGTATGCAACCTCTTCCTTAGTGGGGTAAAGATTGAAGTAAGCACTATTTTCCACATCCACGTTGGTGTTTATCATGCCATTTTCCGAATTCGCTAATCATAGAGCCAACTATAGCGTGACGACTACTTTCTCAACGACTTCCTAATTGTACTATCGAATATTTTACGCAAATCACGAAGGTCGGTGTTTCTACTCACATATCGGCTTGACGGTTGTTTTGGTTATTGGGTTGGGTTTTGAGTGACATTGAAATTTTTGTGTTGGGTTATTAAGTGGTGGTTGGTTATCATTCTCCATGATGAAGAGTGATGGGGTTCTGAACAAAGGTTACGAAGAAGGGGATAGACTAAGAGAAATCTAAAAATAAGAAAAAGTTTACTTGATAGGAATCAAGCAAAGAAACCTAAGCGAGGTGGACTACTAACTAGCTATTCTATTCCCGACAGCGGCGCCAAAAACTTGATAACGCTACACGCGTCGTTCGGGGTCAAAGGAACTTCCTTTTCTTGAGCAAGTTTTATAACACCCTAGGCGGTGAACCTAATCGTTGTAGTGTAGTAATTAGGGTAAGCCACGGGTATTGATATCGTTCTCTGGGGAATAGGAATGCTAGTAGGGAGTTACTACGCTAAGGTTAAGGTTGAGGAAGATTATTTTTATCTTTTATATTTTATGAAAATGGAAAGGTACGAATCTCGGGTATTGGATTTGGGGGTTGGTATTTCTACCGATTACTCTACTATTATCTAATTATCTAAACTAAGGTTGTGGAGTCTATGTCTAATTAATGTGCTCGTATGATAGTTTAAAGATGTGTTTACTTAGTTTGTATTACTCCTTAATTATCTCCTATTGATGGTTGAGTGTCACGTCTTATTCCTAGTTGCGTTGTGTGTCTAAAGTTGTAGGGTATCGTTTCTCCCTAACTCTTGAACATACCAAAGGGTCTTGTCTACAAACCCACTAGAGATTATAAACTCCTACTCTAAGGCGCTCTTTGGATGGTTTAGCCTACAATTACTCAGGTAATTATACTATAAGGTTCACAAAGATGAATCAAGCATTAAGTACACAACGAATGACCTATCGCATTACTAGATCATTAATCAACTAAGATAAGAAACAACCAATCAATATTCAATAATTAAGTTTCATACTTCCTAAGCAAACACACAAATAAATTAGCCGGACATGGAGAACATGCAAGCATACACACAAATAATCAAAGACATAATTGAATTAATGAAGTAAAGACTTATCTTGATGTAAGATAGGGTTTAAAACCCTAAAATCTTGTACAAGACACCTTAGGTTCGGTTTTAGGTTTTACTCCAAAGACTCTCCACACAAAGACCGAAAAATTCGATTCTATATATAAGATTATAATTGCGACGGCGTCACCTATGTTTAGTGACGCCGTCGTGTCGCCGCTCATTAGGGTTTCGTCTTGGCCACGTTAACCTTGCGACGGCGTCACCTTATGTCCGTGACGCCGTCCTCTTGACTTCGGCGTCGTCTGGATTGCATCTAGGCCGTCCGAGTAGCGACGGCCTACTCTTCCATAGCGGGCGTCGTCACTTGAAAATCTGAGTTTTGGGTTGGATCGTCTCAATAATTTTGGGACGGCGTCGCAATAGCACTTTTGCCGTCGCCTTATACTTTCGACAGCTGTGAGTGTCTCGATTTTGACTTTGGCCATTTTCTTCATATATTCGCCTTTTCGTCCAAATAAGTGCCATTCCAGATTTTGCCTTCACGAGACCTAAAAAGTGAAAAGGAACGATATTAAGCAATAACGGATACAAAAGTGATCAAATAAGGACTTAAACGACCCCTCAAAATGGTATCTTTTAAAACCTTATCAGAAACTCGCAGAAGAAATTCGCAAATATTCAAACCAGAAATCCTAACTTGCAAATCATCAAGTCCAACTTGGGAGTTCAAAGAAACTCGCAAGAATTCAAGAGAAACTCGCAAAAATTCAAGGAAACTCGCAAAAATTCAAGGAAACTCGCAGAAATTCAAGAGAAACTCGCAGGAATTCAAGAAACTCGCAAGCATTCAAGAAAACTCGCAGGAATTCAAGAGAAACTCCCATAAATTCAAGGAAACTCGCAGGAATTCAAGAGAAACTCGCAAGAATTCAAGGAAACTCGCAGGAATTCAAGAGAAACTCGTAGGAATTCAAGAAACTCGCAAGAATTCAAGAGAAACTCGCAGGAATTCAAGGCTAACTCGCCAAACTCGCAGAAATACGTATTTCAGTCCAATAAATCCATAAATTTCAATCTAAAATACGTTTTTAAGTACAGATTTCTATTAGATGTAATCAATATTAACCTAAATTATCCCTTGGTTCTGATACCACTTATTAGGTCACCATTCTATCACATCAATATGTATTTCTAGAAAGAGAAAGTTTTAGAGAGAGAAAGTGGAAGGAACTAATGAAGTATTAATGAAAATGATACTTGCAATTAGAACCAACACCCTCTCCCTTCAAGGGAGGGGGTATTTATAGTGTTTACATAAGTAGGGGTGTTTTCCCTTGGTTCTAGAAGAACCTCTTATCACAGCTCATGGGTTTACTACATGAGCTGTAAAACTAAATACAAACATTTATAAACCATAATTGTTAACGACCTATTACAAATGAAATGACCTACACTTTATAATAAAACATGTTCCTAACAGAGTAAGATATAATGCTTGTGGAATGTGTGTTTGCAGTTTTTCTGGATAATTAAGAATTGGGAATTTCAAAAAATTACAAGTTACACAGAAAATGAAACAGACATTCTGTTTATACATTGCCTGAAGTTTTCAAGTGGTAATCCTGACACCGTCAAGTTTTCCTGACAAAAAGTGGTCTACTGCGTTTTTCTGGAAAAATTTAGAAAAATTACCTCATTAACACTTGGAAATATTCCTGTAAAACATCTATTATGACTCGATACAAGCATTTGACTCTTACAAACACACATATATATCAATTTCAATTATTTGTTAATCTCATGTTCATGTTCTTAAAAACATATATGATCTTCCCTACACTTATCTTTTTGTAAAATACCTTTATATGCAATTAAGACGAGGTTAAAAACAAAATAAAGCATTTTCACAAAGTCTAACATGAGAATAAATAATAATGAAAAAGACATATAAACACACAAATGAAATTGAAAAACAAAACAAGCAAACAATTAAGCATGGGTTGCCTCCCACGAAGCGCTTTTCTTTATTTATGAGTTTTGTAGCTAGACTCGAAGTCGTACTCCTATTTTCCGCATATCTTAGATGCCCATTCGAATGCTTTGACTCTTCCTTCCCCGACAGCGGCCCCAAAAACTTGATATGAAGGGTTCGAGGTTGAGAAAACGTCCTTTTCTACAAGCAAGTTTTTCAACCCTCTAGGCAGTGAACCTAATCGTTGTAGTGTTGCATGTGATAAGTCTAGGGGATTGGTTTCGTTCTCTAGAGGGATAGGAATGCTAGAAAGAGATATGTGACGAGAAGGTGGGGTTGAGGAAGATTCTTTTTAGTCTTTTTTATGTTTTTTAGAAAGCAAGGGTAAAAATCTCGGTGTGTAAGATTGGGGGGTGGTAGTTCTACCGATTTCTACTATGTTTACTACTTATCTAATTATCTAATTAACTAGTGGATAGATTATGTTAATTGTAGATGTGCTCGTATGATGATTAAAGATGTGTTTACTTTGATACTATTACTCCCTAGTTATCTCTTATTAGTCGGTTGAATTGTCACTTCTTTTATCTTAATTGGTGCGTTGTATTCCGTTTGGTCGTAGAGTGGTGACTAATTCCCTAGTTCTATGAATTGCAACTCTCCTCTAGAATGCCCGGGATCGACAAGTACAATGGTATCTCCCCCGAATACTCTAGTATCCTAAAGCTACAATTCACGCAAAAAACACAACAAATGGCCTAAGTGCACTCAAATGCTTTTTTGCTATTTAGGACGTTCAAGCTCGAAACAATGAAAGAAAAAGCCAGTTTTCCTTTATCTAGCGTCTACCAATTAAGACAAGAGACAACCTAACAATAATCAATAACTAGGTTTCATAGATCTAAGAAAACACAAGAATAATTTAGCTAGACATGTTAAACAAGCAAGCATACACACATACAATTTAACATGGGGTAGACATAATGATAAATTGGATAAATAAACTTATCTTGTGATCTAAAATAGGGTATGAGACCCTAGAATACTGTCCAAGTCAGACTACAACTGTATTAGGGTTTGCTCTTCAAAGTTTTATCTCTTTTAAAACAGAAAAATCGAATTCTATATATAGATTTACATTCGCGACGGCAACACCTTTTGCTAGTGATGCCGTCAGGTCGCCATCATTAGGGTTTCGTTTGGGCCAAGTCATCGTTGGGACGGCGTCAGTTTATAAGTGTGACGCCGTCAGTCTTCAATAGAGACGTTGTCTGAATCTTGGTTTTTGGGCGTCTAGTGTAGATTTTGTGAGTGACGCCTTCCAGAATTTAGGCGTAACGCCGTCTGGCTTTAGGACCAGAAATTCCGTTGAGCCGTCGCGCGAACTTTTGATCAAGTCTTCTGTAGAGGGACGGCGTCGCCTTTTGGTTGGGACGTCATCAGGTGTGCTAGAGTGCCTTTGATCTTGACTTTGCCATTTTTTTCAGGTTTTCGCTCCTTTTCGTCCAAATGTGCTTCATTTAGCATTTTGCTTCCAAAAGACCTAAAATGTGAAAAGGAACGATTTTGAGTAGTAACGGATATAAAATATGTCAATTTAGGGGTTAAATGACCCCCTAAAAACGTATGTTTTAAATCCTTATCAACGATGGAGGCGTAGTTTTGGAAGAACTAGAGATAACTTCAGGAGTACACGTAGTGCCAATCACAGGTTCCAAAACCGAATCTTGTTCCATAAGCACATCAAAACTGTTCTTCAAATCAACAAGATTGGTATCATCCACCCAATTATAATTCTTACCTTGGACATCCCGGAATGGATTCGTACTACTAGTAGGATCAGTAGTAGGTTCGTTACAAGAATTAGAACCTACATTAACCGTTGAAGAACATGTATTCGATTGGACAGAAGACTTAGACGTCGATGCTCCTCCATTCTTTGGCCTAGTAACCGGCCTATAGTAATACGAAACTTTAGGCTTTTGAAAACGAATCCCATCAACATGACGATTAGTACCCTGAAGCTTACCTTTTCCTCTCATCTTATAAGCTTCAACGAAACCCTCTTCATCAACCAACGATTTATCCTTCACAATCGGTTTCACTCTCTTAGGATATCCATCATTATTGTGATCAAATACTTTACAAGTCTCACATCTTGGCGACTTCCACTCATATTCAATATCAATTTTTTCCAATGAATACCCATTAGGGTAATGGATCGCAACTACAAGAGAGTCAAGTAAGGCTTCCTTCGACGACACTTCCATAAGGGCTCTAGC
Organism: Chrysanthemum lavandulifolium; assembly: GCA_022545495.1. Lineage (NCBI taxonomy): Eukaryota > Viridiplantae > Streptophyta > Magnoliopsida > Asterales > Asteraceae > Chrysanthemum > Chrysanthemum lavandulifolium. Next base: position 205,136,760 of record CM040240.1, on the reverse strand, counting down.
ATAGTAATTACGACCCCACGACTTAAGGCACATCATACTCGTGTAGGAATCAAGCATGATAGGATGACCAATTTGCGTTGTAATCAAACTAAGACAAACCTTAGAATACACAAAAACCTGAATATTATGGAGTTTGACCCAAACAGGAGCTAAAGTTATATTATCTTTTGTAAGTTTAGTGTTCGGAGTCCAAATATTCAAAAAGATAGGCACCAATCGTATCAACTATGGACCTCCTTCCAACACCCTTTCCATACCCTCTTTGGTTTCAAATTGGAACAGAAAAAGCCCATTATTAAGCATAACCCTTTGTAAACCAAACTTCGCCCATGTATTTCTAACATAATTTTCAACTATTGGAAAAGTGAGTCTCTTACCAATGAAATAACGATACAAAGTATTAGTGAATCTAGAACTTAACTCATCTATAACTTCCAAAGGAATGGTGACATTAGCACCAGGCACACGATTTTCGTTTCTGGTCTCCGAAATCTTAACGGTCTTCTTGAGTGTTTTTTCCTTAAACATATCCGCAAATGATATAGGAGTAGAACCTGATTGAGGTACCAAATTTGGCACACTCGCATCACTTGTACTCGTACTGATAAGGTTTTAAAATGTACCTTTTTGTGGGGTCGTTTAAGCCCTTATTTGATCACTTTTGTATCTGTTATTACTTAATATCGTTCCTTCTAACTTTTTAGGTCTCTTGAAGGCAAATTGCTGGAATGGCACTTATTTGGACGAAAAGGCGCGGATATACGAAGAAAATGGCCAAAGCCAAGATTCGAGACACTCAAGTCTTTGAAACACAAGGGGCGTCGGTGTTATCTGCGATGCCGTCGGAGCACATGTTGTGACTATCTGATTACCCAAATTGCTTATTTTCAAGTGACGGTGTCGGGCTTTAAAAGAGTAGGTCGTCGCAACTCGGACGGCCTAGATTTGATCGAGACGGCGTCGAGAGGTGAAGAGGACGGCGTCACAAGCATAAGGTGGCGCCGTCGCAAGACTAACGTGGCCAAGACGAAACTCTAATAACGGCGACCCGGCGGCGTCACAAATTAAAGGTGGCGTCGTCGCGAATGTAATCTTATATATAGAATCCGAATTTTTAGTTTTCGGTGTGTAGTATTTTGGGTAAAACCTAAACCGAACCAAGGCTGTCTTGTACGGTATTTTATGGTTCAAACCCTATCTTACATCAAGATAAGTGTTTTACTTCATTAATTCAATTATGTCTTAAATTATTTGTGTGTATGCTTGCATGTTCTCCATGTCCGGCTAATTTACTTGTGTGTTTGCTTAGGGAATATGAAACTTAACTATTTAATATTGATTGGTTGTCTCTTATCTTAATTGTTAAGGATCTAGTAATGCGATAGGTCATTCGTTGTGTAGTTAATGCTTGATTAATCTTTGTGAACCTTAGACTATAACACCTAGAGTAGTTGTAGGCTAAACCATCCAAAGAGTACCTTAGAGTTAGAGTTTATAAATCCTAGAGATTTTGTAGACGAGACCCTTTGGTAGTTTCAAAGAGTTAGGGATAAACGCATACCCTACGACCTGAGACACACAACGCAATTAAGAATAAGGACGTGATAATTCAACCATCAATAGGAGATAATTAAGGAGTAATAAAACCTAAGTAAGCACATCTTTAAACCATCATACGAGCAAACAATAATTAGACATATACTACCCTCACCTTAGTTAATTAGATAATTAGATAGTAGAGTAATCGGTAGAAATACCAACCCCCCAAATCCAAACCCCGAGATTCGTACCTTTCCATTTCCTAAAAAAATATAAAAAGATAAAAAATAATCTTCCTCAACCCCTACCTTAGCGTAATAACCTCTCACTAGCATTCCTATTCCGCTAGAGAACGATATCAATTCCCGTGGCTTACCCTAAGGGCTCGTTTGGTTCGCAGAATGTTTTTGATGGAATTAAAATCTGTTTAAGGAATTGGAATGTGAAGGAATGGAATGTTAGAAATTGAAATCCTTGGGATTTAAAATCTGACGGAATTGAAATTTGCAAATACTAGCGCATGTTTGGTTGGAAGAATGAAATGAGAAAAAACAATTAATATTAAAATATTTAAAATTTAATTTTAGCTTAAGATTAATAAACTAAATATTATTTAATAAATAAATTACTTATCAAATTATAATAATAATTTTTTAAATAATACTAAATAAACTAATATACTAAATAAATATTTTTTATATAAAATACAATTGTATTTTTTTAAAGTACAAATTAAAAAAATAAGCTATAAATAAATTATATTTAATTTTAAAAAAATAATAATTTTTAAATACAATAATAATAAAATTTTTAAATAAATAATAATTTTTAAATCTTAATAACATGGTTGTTTATAAAAAATAATAATAATAACAATAATAATTAAATGATCATTTATAATAAAAATAATAATAATAAAAATAATAATAATAATAATAATAATAATAATTATCGGATTGGGTGGAGAAAGGGAGCAAGTCTTACGGCCAGCAGATATCTTGCTCTATTCTTGGGATGGAGGCGGGGCGTATGTGTAGATTTGACGGTCGTCCCCCACACAAACCGGTATGATGGATTTTGTGCGGGTTGTGTAGTGATTGACGCCATAAAACGTAAGCGCATCAAATCTGGAGCCAAATGCACGGACATTGGATATGGGTTCATCCTTTCTCATTTTCCTCCTTAGGAGAACTTGAGGTCGACGCGGTGACCTTACTTAAGCGGATCCGGAAGTTCTCCATAACTCAAGATATTGGGCCTTGTGCTCATATCTTGATGGGATTAGTTTTGCTATTGCTAAAGGTGTGGGAGCCCAGTTGTTTGAGGCTTCCCACTAATTTCTTGTAATCCTCGGCTTTGTTTCTAATAATAATAATAATAATAATAATAATAATAATAATAATAATAATAATAATAATAATAATAATAATAATAATAATAATAATAATAATAATAATAATAATAATAATAACGAGAAAATGGAGACCGACCTTTTGGGTAGCTCTTGTGAAATTGCGCCCCAAACTCATGAAGAAATTGGCGGTTATATTTCGTACGTGTCACCAAGAGGTGAATCCACCTTCGCTTATCTGCTGGACCGATGGCCCTATGGAGATCGCATATGGAAGACCATACTTGATCGGCTCGGTCGGTCCCGATAGTTGGTGGGACGGACTATGAATGCCGAACTTCAGATGTGTATTATGTTATCGGCTAAGCGTTCCCTCTTCTCGATTCGGATGCCGTGTTGACTTGCTCCAAGGTTTTCACGAGGGATATTCTGGGGACCATCTTTGTATCATGTCTTGGCACCATTGGTATTAAACATCGGCACAACATAGTGCGTGACACTTTGATTGATATCTGTTCTTGATCCGGGGTCTCGGCTCGTAAAGAGGTTAACATCGGATTGGGTGGAGAAAGGGAGCAAGTCTTACGGCTAGCGATATCTTGCTCTATTCTTGGGATGGAGGCGGGGCGTATGTGTCGATTTGACCGGTCGTCCCCTCACACAAACTAGTATGATGGATTTTGTACCGGTCGTGCGGTGATTGGCGTCGAAAAACGTAAGCGCGCCATATCACGGAGCCAAATGTACGGACATTGGATATGGGTTCACCCTTCTCATTTTCCTCCTTAGGAGAACTTGAGGTCGACGCGTGACCTTACTTAAGCGGATCCGGAAGTTCTCTATAACTCAAGACATTGGGCCTGCGCTCATATCTTGATGGGATTAGTTTTGCTATTGCTAAAGGTGTGGGAGCCAGTTGTTTGAGGCTCCCACTAATTTCTTGTAATCCATTGGTTTTGTTTCTAATGAAAGTGATGTTTTATAAAAAAAAATAAAAAAAAAAATAATAATAATAATAATAATAATAATAATAATAATAATCATAATAATAATAAAAATAGATAAATAAATAAATAAATAAAAATAAAAAAATAAAAAAATAAAAATAAAAAATAAAAATAATAATAAAAATAAAAATATAAATAGATAAATAAAATAATAATAATAATAATAATAATAATAATAATAATAATAATAATAATAATAATAATAATAATAATAATAATAATAATAATAATAATAATAATAATAATAATAGTAATAATAATAATAATAGCAAATGACAATGATAAAGATAATATGAATTCCATTAAATTGTAAACAATCCTTCTCATATTGCCATGGAATGTTGAATTCCATATATATGGGATTTTGAAGGAATTTCATTCTATTCCGTTTGCCAACCAAACACAGTAAGGAATGGAATTCAGATTGCAAATTTTAAAAATTTTTCAACCAAACTTGTTATGAAATGAAATTGGATTCCAATTCCACCAGAATCCTTATAATTCCGCCGAACCAAACGGGCCCTAATACTACACTACAATGATTAGGTTCACTGCCTAGGGTGTTGAAAAACTTGCTCGACGAAAAGGAGGTTCCTTTGACCCCGAACGACGCGTGTAGCTTTATCAAGTTTTTGGCGCCGTTGTCGGGGAATAGAATAGCTAGCTAGGAGTTCACTTCACTTAGGTTTCTTTGCTTGATTCCTATCAAGTAAAAAATTTTCTAATTTTTTTTAGCTTCCTCGTAGTCTATCCCCCTTCTTCGTGACCTTTGTTCGTAAAACCCTATTCATTTGTCGCTATGGCAAGTGAAGTTGCATTTGAATCATTAACAAATGAGGAACAATTGAATTTCGCAGATTGGATTGCTTTTATTGTTCTAATGAATTTGTGAGTGATCTTAGAGATATCCAAAAGGAGACAGGTGTAAGGTTGGATGGATTTGATAAATTTTGTGCTTGTGTGGCTTCTATTCAACGATCATTGTTAGAATCAACTCCTTTTAGTGAGACTCTCTGGAAAAGTTTTGAAAAAAGCCTCCTAAGCATAAACCATCAGCTGTCACAACTTGAGGAAATGGATAAGGAGGATTTATCCAACCTTAGGCATCATGATCAAAAAGACCTAGTTTTTAAGAACATGTAACCTAAACCCGAACAAGATTGTGAGATGGTTATAGTTGAACTGCCTAGTTGCATGCGTGGGATAGATTTCAAAACATATGACACGCGTGAGGAATCCTATAGGCAAATAGAACATAGTGATCAAAATTTTGAGAATGATTCTTATGAATCGGACCAAGAATTTGAAATGGCTAAAGAAGGATTTGAGATACTTAGGAGTGTATTTGGGTTAGATCATACTAAAACACATGATGAACTTTTAGGAGATCTAGATATAATGGAGAATGAGGTGGAAACTCCAAGCCCACAAGCCCTACCATCACTTGAGGAACACACATCGCCTATAACTTACCCTAAGAAGTAGAAGAGACTATAGGAACCACGATTGATATAGAACCTTTGGACCAAACGCCACTAAAGAATGTAGGTTTAGATGCTTGTTGTCATGACTTCTCTCTTAGTCCTAGGGAAGTTCCTAATTTTGATGAACCGAGCCTCGACCAAAACCTTACCCAATTTTCCGTCTTTAGATGTGAATCTTGGAATTGAATTAGGCCCCAATCCACCCATCAAAATAAATAATCCGGGTAGTTGCTTGATAAAGGTGGTAGACTCTAGGCCATGTAGAGTGGAAGCTAATATAGGAGTAACCCATGACCTTACAGTTATATCACCCATTCATGGTTGATAACAAGAAACATTATGGGTTTAAACCGGGTTTATTAGGTCAAGATGGATCCTTAACTAAGAATCTTTTGAAGTTGATAGAAGATGATCCATTTTTAAGAGAGAGATTTGATTCACCCGCTACACCAATAGAATTAGGTAAGGTTATAATGAATGGAGCACACTCCTTTGAGCATATAAATCACCCATCACCCTCTCCTCACGTAGCAAACTTCCACCCTAAGGGTGTGTATCGCTACTATCACCCGCACTTAAGCTTAAGTGTTGGAAAAACTTCCCCTTTATCCGTTAAATAAGGGTAGAGTCAAGCTCGTGAGTCGAACAAAAACAAGCGCTTCTTGGGAGGCAACCCATGTGTATTTGTTTTTCATTTTTATTTGTGTGTCATATATCTTTTCAATATTGTATGTTCTCATGTTTGAATTTGTGAAAATGCTTTATTTTGTCTTTAACCTCGTCTTAATTACATATAAAGGTATTTTACAAAAGGGATAAGTGTAGGGAAGATTACACGCGTTTTAAAAGAACGTGAACATGAGAACTACAATTATTGAAAAGATATATATGTGAGTCAAATGCTTGTATCGAGTCATAATGGATGTTTTGCATGAATTTTCCAGTTCTAAAGATATAAATTTTCGAATTTTTCAAAAATCGCACCGAGTTTGTCATGATAACTGACGGCGTCGGGATCATAACTGACGGCGTCGGGAGGAGCGTAAATTGACTTATCACTTTTCTCGTTTTACGAGCTACTTATAAATTTTGGAATTTTCGGGTCTTAATTTTCGGAAAATTTGTAAACATCCATTCCACAAGCATTATATCTTATTTAAGTCTGAATTACATCTTGTTTGTGATTTTTCTTTGTTCGGTTTGATGCTTTGGGTTGTCTGTTTTCTTAAAGTGTGCAGGTTTTATTTATCAAGAAGAAGAAACATAAGATTGGAAGGAGCTTTTCACGCATACATTCTTCTTGGGAAAGATTTAACCACCACTTTACACGGATCCTACCGAGCTAATCAGGGGAGTATTAGTTTCTTTCGTTTTTAATTACCTTCCATTATCATAACTTTGATACTTTCGGGGAACATTGGGGACAATGTTCAGTTTAAGTGTAGGGAGGGAAAATAAAACGGGAACTTTGAAACTATGCTTATCCTTGATTATTTGCTTTATCCAATTGCATTTGTGTAATAAACCATGAGAAAATGTCGGATAGGGTAATTTTGGCACCAAATTAAAAAAATTTCATGACATATAGGAGTGGGCCATTAGTCTTAATAAAGCGTCTCATGGATAGGAAGTTATATGACTAACACGAAAACCCTTTACCACTTAAATTCCACCCAAAATGTGAGGATCACCCTTAGATTAGTAGGAATTAAAGCATTCATCTTTAATGCTTAGAGTGTGAACCGGTAGTATATTAGATTCTAGAACTTGTTTTGTGATGCATCCCGAGATCGCTAGTAAGACTACACTTGTGTAGTTAGGAATAACTAAATGATAAGAGGAATTAGGATAACCCTTGTTTGATACCCGTAATATAATTTGTTGATCCCAGTTGAGCAAACAATCTAACATAAAAACAGACTTAGAATAAAAGCTTATTAAGTATTACGCGGAATTTAACACTTAATCTTAAGAAGAAGAACAGTAAACATTCAACACCTCAATATTATTTATTAATACGAATACTCTTACTGTATTAGGGTTTTGCAACCTTGAAGTATATCGACCTTAGATATAAAACATACATCAATCTAATCTAACCTAGGACCTCCTTTTATAGACTAAGGAGTCCTTTACATTATACAATACGTAACCTACAAGATAAATATCTTTTCCATATTTATCTAATACAATAAACTAAACCGACTATACAACACTAGCAGTGGTTACATATCAATATCAGTGGTTACACAATACTACTAGCCGCGGTTTGTCTTCATCAGCGGTTACATTTTTCTATCCGTGGTTAGATCAAACACATCGTGGTTCCGGCAGACTTAGAGTAATTCTTAATCCAAGGAACCTAAAACCCAACAATCCTCCCTAAACTTGATACATTCCAACGAAATTCTCAAGTTTCCTTTAAACTCAAAACATCTGGATTGGAGGATGTAGCCAAACACTTACCGTTTAAGAATATTCTCATACTTTAGCAACAAATTGTAAGCTTGACCATCATAGGGTAACAACATCTTGATAATACCAAGCTTCAACATCGAGCAATAATCACTGGATACTTATTCGGTTGAGGATAATCACCTTCTACTAGCATATGAATAACTTCTCCAGAAACAGTTAAAACATGAACTCCACAAGTTTGATATACAAACCATCTTGTAACTTGACTATTGTAGAGTCCTTTCTGTAGGATATTAGTTTTCACATACACATCAAACCATAACAACAAGGTGGCGTATAAGTGGAATTCTAGAGAGAGAAAGTTAGAGGTTTAGGGAACTTAGTGAGAGAAAGTGAAAGATATTATTATGAGCTCCAACTCTCTACCTTGGGAGGTAGAGAGTATTTATAGTCTTACATAAATCGCCACACATCGGTGTGGATCGGGCATACGGTGGGTAAAGACCCGTCCGTCCTCTACGGTGTTACTTAACTAAATACTACTTAACTTAAAGAACTACGACTACGAGCTTTCTAGCGATTACATATACTTGAGGTGACCGACTCTTTAATACACGGAATTTCTAATTCCTAACAATCTCCCAAAGGAGGTCACCTCAATCATGTACCAAACTTACATTGAATACAAATAGATATTACATTAACAATTGATCTTGCATTCTTGATGTAGTCCTTTGCTCCTAAGCTCGTGACATTGATTCTTCACATTGCATGTTTGGTTACTTCAGTGGAGGTCTTTCAGCGATCCACGTGATAATAATTTTGTGCCATCTTTTGAGATCATCGACAATCAAAATCTCTGAGACATCCTTTGTGGTGTTGGTATTATGTGATGTTGTGACTTTAGGACCGACATGCTCACATTCGGATCATGATATCTTCTCATCGAGTAGCGGAAGCATTTGTTGAATCATGATATTGGCGGCAGCGTAGCGAAGCATGGAGTGAAAATATCGAGTCATTGATGCACTAATCATGATTTCTTTTAAGATGAATGTGTTAAGTGAGCATGCGGCTATGGATTGACCGCTTCATTACGATCACCGCAAGCGTCGGGTGTACACGCACAACGATTAGCAATAAATCGCACGAAAGTGTCTTTGATCACTTTCGTTGAATTGAGTACCGACCCACGGTTCCCGTTGATCGATACATGTCTTGCTTGTGATCGGTATAATTTGAAGAATTTCCTTGACGGGGTTTCACAATTTGTTCTATTGTTCTCAAACCGGAACATCTCAAAGAAGACAACACGGAGTGAGTGAACCAAATAATTTTAAGTCCACCGATTGATGAAAAGAGATTTGAAAAACAATCATGTATTGCTCAATAGAAATTGTTTTTGCAATACAACGAAGGTTTTATTGAAAATCAATTATCAATCATAAAACACCTTTTGGTTTGAAAAATGAGTACACGGTCGATGTGCTAAAGAAAGAGTTTTTAAGCACAAAGACCGGTTTTCAAAGGTATCCGTCAATCCATAACTTTGAACCAGATTGATTCAAGAGATTGAATCGCCCCATTGTTTCTGTTCGGTTGTCACATGGTTGATCTATATAATAGATCTCACATGCCACCTACCGAGAACTTGTTTGATGTTGGCTCGAAGGCTTTCCATCTTCATTGTGAATATGTAAACACATCACTCGGATGTTACGCAATACCACAAGGATAATCGTGGGACTCAAGATATAATCTCTTTCCACTTTGTGTGAAGCAGAGAGTCTTCATTGAAAGTGTCCTAATGAGATTTATTGATGATCTCGTGGCTCTAGACTCAATTTGTGCATATTTGGATCCCGTGTTGGGAGACTAGGGAGAGGTCTCCTTCTTCAATATCAACAATCTCTAAGAGAAAGTCGATAGATAATGTCGGTTCCCGTGAGAATGAAACAAGTCCTTTTAAGAGGAACTTGAGTGGTTTGGAAAGTTGAAGTGCGATCGTCCATTTGGGTCCATGACGTCTTTGTCTTCAATACCGATGTTACCATCGGTAGCATATGAAGTGAACCCGGTTTACGCCCTAAGGTTGAATAAATGGAGGCTATTTGTTTTCACCCTTTCTCATTCAATTCTTTTTAATTCTTGAACCCTTCGGTGCTTACCGAGACTTCATAGCTAGAACCTTGTTGGGTTTATTCGATACTAGCTCGGTCTCGATCGCACTCTTCCCATATCTCACTTTTCTCCTTTTATCATCATACCTAAGGACTTCTACACTAACTAGTGGATTGTCCTCGGTAGATCCCTCGGTTCGCGGATCATGGGAACAAAACCTAACCTTATCATCCTTATATCACCGTACATAAAGTAAAGTTGGTCGGTCAATTTGGTATTGTTCATACGCCATTGGATCCAATTGAAAACCATTTGAAAATCAATTCGGATACTTGTGATATATTATCAAAGCATTTTGTACCGAATTGTTTTGATATTTTAGAACGAGAACTCCCCTCAACATGTGCATCAAGTATTTGAAAATGTTTAGCACACGGAGGCAAGAGAAAGAATTAACTTCTTTGATTACCATTTTCTAAAGATATCAACATCACTTCCCATATCAAATCAAGTAGATATCGCATTTCGGGAAGGATGAGGTTTCCATAAATTTGCTCCCCTCAATATGTGCCTCGAGGTTTGAAAAGAGTTTTGCACATACTAGAGGACCCCACATGGGATGAATGATCACGTTACAAATCAAAGGTTTAAGATAGATGCTCCCCTCAACATGTGCATTGAAAATTTGAAATCGTTTGTCACATGTGGGAAGGACGACATGTACATCCTTATAAAACCATTTACCGAATTATCGGTTTAAATCCAATTTAAATCACACATTCTCCCCGATCACAATTATCAAATCATTTGAGATTTTGATCTCTTATTGATTTAAATTGATTTTGAAAGCTTTTAAGGGAATTGTGACTTGATTATGAAGGCGTTTTAAGCGATAAGGATCGGATTTTAAGACTTTAAACTCCATTGATAAAACATGCATGTATATCTTTTGAAAACAATTTAATGCCAAATAACTTTTTAATTTAATTGAAATCATTCTCCCCTCGATCAATGACATAGGTTGTTGATTGAGAGATAGATTTTGACAAATAAGTCCGATGATTATCAAAAATAGAGATCGAGTTATTTTTCAAAGCATTTAGTTTCGATAGATAAATGTTTATAGAATCAGAGCATAGAATTTTGAAAACATGATAGAACATGGCTCTGTTCTTTCTTTTAAAACCGGGTTATTGCCTGAAAAATGACAATAAACCATTTCTCTTTCTCCCAATTTTTTTTTTTTTTTTAAAGAATTCGAACAACATCTAAAGTCCCGTGACATTCTTTGAATGACAGCACAAAGACCGTAGATATTATCGAACCGAGAAAAAAAACATGACAAAATGACAATAATTTTTGAAGATTTTTCGAATTTTTCAAATTTTTATGGATTTTGAAAGTTTTATAATTTTGTATTTTGTTTTTCAAATAAATATATATACAAGAGATAGATGAAGATAGACCTTTACTCCTCGTCTTCCTCTTGAAGGCGTTTGAGAGTTTCGGTTGAAGGCTTTTCAAACCAAGTCGTGGAAGAATAAACTCAAACGTTCTCTTGGAAGAGCTTTGGTGAAGATGTCGCTAACGATGTTCGAGACCTCACAAAATATAGTTCCACCACACCTTTTTCCACTTGTTCCACGATGAAATGATGTCGAATGTCGATATGCTTTGCTCTTGAGTGTTGAGCGTTGTTGCATGAGAGAGCAATAGCACTTTATTATCACGATGCGAGGATTTTGTTGAATACAAAGCCATAGTCGGATAATTGAGATCTCATCCATAAGATTTGAGCACAACAAGATGACATGGCTATGTATTCAACCTCTGTAGAGGAAATAGAAGTACTCATTTGCTTCTTTGAAGACCAGCTCACAAGCTTATCACCCAAAAACCGAGCACCTCTGGCGTGCTTGACGAGTATCTTGACACCGCATGATCGCATCGCATATCTTTGTTAGTGACATACCGGTGTCTTTTGGGTACCAAAGTCCCATATTGATGGTTCCTTGGAGATACCGAAGACCCGTTTAACCGCTTCAAGGTGCTTTTAGTAGGCTTAGCACGGTATCTAGCACACATGCAATCTTTTTCCCAAATTTGGAAAAATTAATTAAATAATATTTTCCCTTAAATTTTAATTTAAAAGGGGATTTTGAGAAAACCCCAAATCAAAAAGATTAAACCCAAATTTTAAAAAAAAGAAAAATAAATTCCCTAAAAAAATTAAAATGAAAATTTTAAAAAAAATTTTAGAAAAACCCTTTTAAAAAAAATTTTTGGGTTAAAATTAAAAAAACCCCCAAACAAATTGTTTTCCCTTTTTTAAAGGGTTTAAAAAAACCCCCAAACCCAAAAAATTCCCCCCAAAAAAAAGAAAATTAACTTTCCCAAACCCCAAAATTTAGGGTTTTAAATTCCCTGAACCGAACCCCAACCCCGGGTTTCCCTTTAAATCAAACACATTTTTGAAAACCCTTCCATAAAATTTTAAACCCCCCCAAATTATCAAAACAAAAAAACCCTTTAAAAAACCCTTTAAATCAAAATTATTTAAGTAAAAAAAGAAACAAACCCCAAATTTTTATTTGACCGGTCACCATCAAACGAACGTGAATTGTTTCCATGATATTTCGGGTTCTTTTGTTGTAGATTCGGTATCCCTTTTGTTTGATGCATATCCTACAAATACTCCAATGTCGCCTTTGGCCCTAAGTTTTCCTAAGTCTTGACCCTCATTAGTTGGATAGCACAATGCACCAAACACACGAAGGAAAGATAGATTAGGTTTTCGTTGTGGACAAGTTCATATGGAGTTTTCCATGAACAAAGGTGAATCGTGAACGATTTTGTGTGTAGCATGCAATGGCGATTGCTTGACCCGAGAAACATTGGAACCTTTGAGTAAATCAAGATTGTTCTAGCGGCTTCAACCGAGTTCGATTTCGTCTTTCAACTACACCGCTCGTTGAGGAGTTCGTGGAACACTTCTTTGATGACTGATTCCAACGCTTTCATAGAATTCATTAAGTTGTTTGTTGACAAACTCGCCCATTGTCTCGCTCGATAATTCGACGGTTTTGTTAAGTCGAACCTGCAATGTTTGATGAGTTTGATGATGATATCGAGTTTCATCCTTTGTCCTTAAGAACTTGACCGGTGAATCTAGAGTAATCATCAACCACAACTAACACATATTTCTTCCCAAAGATATTCTCGCACCCTCATTGGTCCACATAAATCCATATGAATCATATGAAGAACTTCGTGATGTAGTTAGTAGGTTTGGGTTTATGGGCATACTTCTTGCTTTTTCCCAATTGACATGCTGAACAAAGATGATCCTTTTCATACTTTAGTCTAGGTAAACCTACAACTAAGTCCTTTCTCGAAAGATCGTTGATGGTGCCAAGTTCAAGTGATTGAGACGACGATGCCATAACCATGACTTTGTTTTGAAGCCTTTGATAACAAGCGATTGGAGAAGCCCTCATCATGTCATCGATAGAGATGGTGTAAAGATTTGACCCACGAGTTCCTTTTAACGCTTGCTTACCATTAAGATATCTAACAAAGCGGTATGTTTTCAAGGCAACTTCTAGATCGTAATCACGTAATTGACCAACAGAGAAATGATTATGACCCAAACCTTCTACATAGTAAACTCTAGAGATGACACTATCACCAACAACATAATCTCCATAACCCATAATAGCAATCGAAATGATCATTACCAAATCTAACGGTCCCGATGAATTTGCTCACGAAGTTCATGAGCCGCGATCGTCTCCAAATATATGTTTGGAACAAATGAGTCCGGTACCACGTAACGATTTGAACGATCCGCAGTTGAACACGCATAAGAATGGATAATCGATAATTGGGATCCCCATGCAAGAATGGGTTCCATTTGGTTAGTAACAATGTTTGGAACACCCACATCGTAAATAGAAGCATTCATATCGAAAAGTGAGGCAATGGAATCGTTGTGAATAGATGCGAGATTAGTGTCGTAGATAGCCTGCTCACAAGGTGATCACTTCTTAAGGAATAGTTCTACCAAGAGGCATCCATTTTCTAGTGGGCATTATCTCGATTAGTCTTAAGACCAACAGTGTCCAATAAAAGCCTATTTTATCAATGTTCTTCCTGGGTTTCCACTGTTTTCTAACTTTCTTTCGCTTTTGCCTTTTAGCCTTCTTAGCATGAATTTTAGTATTAACAATATTAATCGGACAATTAACATCACTAGGCGTAATAAAGAACACCACATTCATGATTAGAAATGAATTCAAGCGTACATCGGTACAAGGTTTGCAAATAGTATCGAATTAATTAATTACAAGACGCCTATGGCTAATACTAGAATCAACACGATTCGCTTTATTCAATTCAAGCTTAAAGTTCCTAGATTGTTCTTCTACTCTCTTCCAAAGGCACATTCTTAGCTTGAGAGGTCCTATCATTCCTTGTATTGTCTTGAGACTTTGACATGCTCCGCTTAATGTCACCGATTACTCTGTAGAGGAATGGGAACATTAGTTGGTTTAACTACTCTTTGCATCACCGCTTAGATGTACTTGGGTCCGAACTACATGCGGGTGCACTAAGGTTCACTTTCTTAAAACTAGAGGTACGTGTGATTTGTACTCTAGAAGGCACACTGAGTTCTCTTTCTTAGCATCGATGATCTAGAATCAACTACTCAAGGGTACACTACGGTTCACATTCAAAACATTGGGAATCGAGTGCATATCATATTTGGCATTAGGCATCAAGCATGGAATCAAAGGGTTAACTCTCTCACCTAATGTCTTTGGGCATATTGTGATCAAACATTCTAAGATTTCTTGAGATCGTTTGGCATATAAGCATGCATGTCCAATTGCATTATCATGAGGTTTCTCTAGCTTATCCTCTTCAACAATCTCACGCAGATTTCTAAGCAATCCTTAAGAGATGAAAATATGTTTGAATAGCTAGTTTGTTGTTTCTTAGATGAGGAGGACATATGTCACGAGAAAGCATATTTATTACAAGAGTGAACCTTTGATACACCATTCTCCCATTGGTCATTGGCATTTTCCTTTTACCCGACTCTTCGATTCTCAATTTCCTTTTGCAATGAAGCTATTTGTTCGTTGTTTTTGTTACTGAGTGACTTTAATTGATTCAAATAACTCATTGAAATGACGCTTAACCTTTTCATTTTCTTCTAGAAAACTTTCGCTTTCCTTTTGTAAAGCATTTACTAGGTTTTGAAGATGAAACGCTTGAGAATTTCGAGAATCTAAAGGAGGAGGCATTTGGGAGCCCGTCATATTGTTTGTTTAACCTTTAATTGAGAGATTTGGGCTTTCAACTTTCGATCGTGTTGCACCGAGCTTGAATCTGCTCATCACGCTTGTTAATTTGAAAACTCGCTTCAAACTCGAGCATCCAAGATGTCTTGACATTTGAAGTTTTGACATTTTCTTTAAGATGTTGATATTTTAGTTGTAAATTAAAATGCTCAACTTCTAGTTTAGAAAATGTTTAACGAAATTGTCGTGATCATCCATTCAATTTTCTCGCTTAGTTTAGAATTAGTTTTTCAAGCTCAATGACACGATCATGGAGACTTTCGTACCACAGATAGTTCATGAAATTTGGAAGCATTAATAGAGCAATTTGAAGCGTTGAAAACACATCTTGAGCAACACATTCAAGAATAAGATTCTCATTTAATGTATGCAAGTTCTTTCTCTCAATCTCATTATATTTCAAAGGCACGCTCATAGTCACTAACTTCAACAACCATTGCATCAAATTCCTTTTCCATTCCCTTAATATCGCTTTCTATCCCCTTTTAAGACTCTCAAAGTGATCTTTTAGAAGTTTAAAGAAGGGCATGACCTCGCTTAAATAACATTCTTTCATTTGTTCAAACCCTTTCTCCTTGCTTATACCGGTGGGTGTGATCCTTTTCTTGCAAGTTTTCTCAAAATCAACAAATAGTTGAAATATAACGATTGGCTAATTAATGTCTTGCTTTTAGTGGCAATTGTTCTAGGTACAAGATGCTTTGGTGTATTAGGAGGATACACAATCGCTCTAGGCATTTTCCAAAGGGAGGGTTTGTTTCAACAATATTTTCCGCTTCGCTTATCTAAATCCTTTTTCCGTAAGACTTGTTCGGAGTCAACAATGTCTCGAGGCTTAAACTTGTTCAAGGAAATCCAGCTTTTCCTTCTTGTAATCATGAGGAGTGATAATTATGTTTTTCACTTTGCATTTGGGATCATTTTGTTTCTTATTCATCTTTTCCTAGTGATTTCATTTGATTTCTTATCTTCCTCGCACTCAACGCAACTAGGTTTCGCCAGGCTTAAGAATTTCATTACCATCATAAAGCACCTTATGAGCATTTCTAGCCTTTTAATTACCTCGGATTTGGTTCCTCAACAAGGGAATGCTATGCTTATCGCTTAAGACTCGATGTTTGGTGACCATGTGAGCATCGAATGGTGTTTCCTTGTATGTACAACTTGTTTTCAAGTTTGTTTTCAAAGTTTTCGATTAGAAAATCTCTCAAGAGTTTTGATTCCTTTGCATTAAATTCTTGCTTAAGCATTTTCACATTTTCTTGAAGTTCTTGTTTTTGCTTAGTTGTTTTAGAAAGTTTTTCTTGCAAGGAATGTAATTCTTGTTTCAATACTTCTTCTCTAAACTTACTTTTTCTAATTATTGTACTCACTTGGTCATCCATTTCCGCTTCACGAGTGGTCAACTCAAATTTTGCACGTTGTTCATAAATAGCAACACGCCCTTATAGGCATTTAGTTCGAAATTACGGAATCATCGGAGCACATGCGGTGTATTCATCAAAGACATAGTCATTGTTGATCGCAGAAGATGCATCACTTGGTACAACTTCACTTTCACTTTGTTTCACGATTGATCGTATGGGACAATATTGTTATTACCCATATTTTCAACATTTGATTCAATAGTTTCAGCTTGATTGTACTTTGTCATGCATCCTGCTGCACATCGGCATCATCGTATAGTTTTAATACCTCCGAGATGAGTTTGTCCTTGGATGGGCCACCTTGTGGTGAAGAAGAGATCTTGGGAGAAACCATTGGAGAAATGCTAGCCATAAAATTGTGTATGCAGAGGTCCATCATCTACATCGAATCGTATGCATCACAATCGACTTGAAAGGCATTCGATGATTGTGACCTATCTCCTGAATAGGTCGCTCATCCACATCTCGCATCATAGGTCTTGGCATTGCCCTCGAAGAAACAAAGAATTCCTCTTCATCCAAAGCAAGACCATTGTCCCGAGCTTGTGCCAGACATCTTATCTCTCAAGTAATCAAGATTCGTGGACGCTTTGGAGATGTGCGCCTTGCAATGTGTCCTTCACCACCACGCTTATAACATTTGATTGGCTTAGCTTGACCTTGGTTACCATTTCTTCCTCGATTCTCGTTGCCAACATAACCTCTCCCAGCTCCACCTCTTCCCCGATCATTCTGCCTTTCCCGAATCGGTTGCACCACGATCCTTCCATCTTTAACAAAGGCTTGATTGTGTGGGTTAGATGCGCTTCGAGGTTGTTGTTGGTTGTGGGAGAGAATTCATGTTTTGACTAATGAGAAGAGCTAGTTGATTAATGAAGTTACCCACGTGAGCATCAAGATCGCCTTGTTTGAACATAGGATCGTGAATGAGTTTGTGATTACCATTACCCAAGGGTATGACTTGTGATGCTTTGGTTGTGATTCCGATGTTTGAGTAGAAAGTCATTGAGTCATTAGAAGAGCTTGTCTCTCCCGGTTGGTTTTGAACCGATTGAGAATCAATTTTTCAAACATAGCATGTCTCTCATTCTCAAGGAGGAAGGCATAGAGTTGCTCATAGTTTGTATTCTTCAATCCTTTAGTGAGCTTCACGGGTGACAAACTTGTGCCATTCGGATTCATGTTGTTCACAAATTTTGAGTTCAAATGAATGTTAGGCATAGTCATTCGATGTTCCTCATGTCATTCACTAACTTATGAAATCTCACATAGTACTCATAGACATTCTCATCCGTTTCATCTTGAAGTGCTCAAATTCGTCAGAGTCGATTCTCTGTCTTCCATAGTTAATTCAACCGAGAGAAGCATCTTAACATTATCCCAAACCGCCTTTGCATCGTTGTTATGATTGATCGACTTGTAGATGTCTTTAGGAAGACCTTGAAGAACAATGTTTGAAGCCCCGATATCTCGCATCGAATCTCTTTTATCCTTATCATCAAGCTCATCATACATCTTAGGTCCGTCCATTCCGTAAAATGGAGTACCATCTTCATTAGTATCAAGTATGTCTCTAGTCGTCTCAACTCGATATGGTCCTTCATCAATGGATTTGAGAATGTTGACACCATTTTCCTTTCCAAGGCAATACAATCTGATTCGTTGAGCCCAAGAATCGTAGTCGGCTTCATCAAGCATGGGTGGATTTAGTATCCGAGCCACCGCTTGTACATCCTCGAATGATGGAGATGATAGTAGGGACGTTGGTAGACATGTTAACAGATTATACGGATTTTATAACTCTATGATCAAACCGGAAATAGATTCTTTCACGGATTTTACTAAATCAAGAGAAAACCGTAAACAATCACTCAAGTCGCTAGAAGATAATGCACTAAGTCGCTAGAAGATAATGCACTAAGTCGCTAGAAGATAATGCACTAAGTCGCTAACACTTAATTCGCTACACCACTAAGTCGCTAGAGTCCCAAGTCGCTAGACAAAAGCAAGTCGCTAAGTAGTAACTCGCTAAGCCTCAAGTCGCTAGCAAAATTTTGGCAGAATTGCCACTCAAGTCGCTAGAGATACAAGTCGCTAAAGAGCAACTCGCCATGCACTGTCGCTACCCGTAGTGGAGAGTCCACTACTTGTCTTTGTTAATCGCTAGGTCTAAGTCGCTAGCTCCAAAATCAGAACTCGCTACAAACTTGTGAAGCAAGTCGCTCTGAAGAAATAAATCCGTATATCAAGTCGCTAGCAAGAGAAACCACATAAACATCACTTTTAATCCAAAACAACCCAACCAAGATGATTCAAGCTACCAAATGAAAACCTAAACACCGTGATGATTCTAAACATAAAAGTACTAACAAAATCCAAGCTTTAACACAAGAAATCAACCAAATGATGCAAAACCACTAAACTTTTTCAAACTCAAAACCACCTAAAACCACTAGAAATCCAAAGATGTGCAAGATATGATCTAACCATGGCTCTTGATACCAATTGTAGGATATTAGTTTTCACATACACATCAAACCATAACAACAAGGTGGCGATAAGTGGAATTCTAGAGAGAGAAAGTTAGAGGTTTAGGGAACTTAGTGAGAGAAAGTGAAAGATATTATTATGAGCTCCAACTCTCTACCTTGGGAGGTAGAGAGTATTTATAGTCTTACATAAATCGCCACACATCGGGTGTGGATCGTGCATACAGTGGGTAAAGACCCGTCCGTCCTCCACGGTGTTACTTAACTAAATACTACTTAACTTAAAAGAACTACGACTACGAGCTTTCTAACGATTACATATACTTGAGGTGACCGACTCTTTAATACCTGGAATTTCTAATTCCTAACACTTTCCATTCAGGTTCATCATGAGTAGGCTCAAATAAAATCTTCAAATGATGATAAACCAGTCTCTCATGATAATCCGTTGGATGTACTTCACCAAACTTATTCTTGTAAAGTATTTAAAGATTTATCAAATCATCTCTATCAAAATACTGAAGCATCTGTGAAAAATTATTATACTCATAAACTTCATTTTTTAGTCTTTGAATTTTCCAAACTTCTTCACTTCCAAATTTAAGCTTAAACTCGTAAGAAATAATTTGATTAACATCTTCAACTACTTTCAGTCTTTTAGAATCAGATGTCTCTTGAACCTCAGATTTTCTCTTTCGTTTACTTTCAATCCACTCTTCATCCTTTTTAATCCACTCTTCTTCCTTTTTAGAATTCATTGGACAGAAATCATCATTATTAATCCTCATACATCTCTCATAAAGCTCATAAATTCTTTCAAATGAACATCTATTAAGATTATCAGGAACATGTATGCCCGAATTCTTAATAATCTTAATCAATACATTCCTCATCTGTGCAATTGAAGGAGGTTTCTTTCTTATAACTTGCTTCCTTTCTTTACCAACCTTCCTTGCCCATTCACCTAAAAGTCTAGCTTTTTCCTCATCATCCAACAAAGCCCATTCTTGTGCAGTATACTCATCACTTATTAATTCAGATCCTTGAAGATAATTTTGTGATTCATACCATGTAGCTAACCATCTCTGACTAGCTTCCTCTTCATCTTGCTTCCTTTTCTCTAAAGCTGCTTGTTCATCAGCTATAATACTTTTTGCATACTCTGCATCATAAGCTTCTTGTTCTGCTTTAGATTTAAACTTCAGCTCTGGTACTACAACCCCTTTACCTTTTCCAATATCAGATTGAACCACTTTCTTCTTCAAAGGTTCACCAATAACTAAACTTTTTCCTTTGGGTTTAGTTGCAGTAGATTGAACAGATAAAACAGGTGCAATGATGGATGTAGAAATAGATGAGGTTTTGCTTAGATTTATCAATGTACTTGCAGCTTCTTTCTCAACTTCTTTAGATTTAGGTGGTGATACAGAGAGAGTTGTGACAACAGTGGAAGTGGTGTAGATAGCAGTGGGTATGATAGTAGTGGGTATGATAGTAGTGGGTATAATTGCCATGTCTGAAACTGCAGCAGTGGTTACAAGAGTACTAACCGTGGTTTCAGACATACCATTAGTGTTTGTGTCCTGCACTACATCTTCTACAACATTCTTCACATTTTCAAGAACTGCCTTATTCCCATCTTTATCAGATACCAAAAATTCTTGATCTCCACTATCTTTTTCCATAGATCCATCAGCAGCCTCCCCTGAATTTATGCCTTCACTCCTCCCCTGTTTGGATACATCCTCCATATTCAAAGCTGGAGAGGAGTCCACCTTCTTTTTCTTTCTTCTCATAGCTTTCAAAACAAAGAACCCTGTGTCGCCTTACTTTTTCCAAAACCAACACTCGTGCTTCAATCTCCTAATATCCTTACCTCGAAACACACCCAACTCCTCAGACACAAATTGTAGCTCCATTTTAGCACATTTAACCGTCAATTCATTAAAACGTTCAAGAATATCCTCCCACTCGACTGTGTGAATCGGGTCCGAGAGGTGGTTCATTGGAAAAGTCATCATGTACCGACTTAGGATCCATCAATTCATGTTCATGTTCCAAACTATCCTCATCACTTGAGTTGTGTTAACGCGCCCGAGAGGTGAATCCTGGATATAGTAAACATAGCATCGACCTTGCTCGATCATCTATGCACTTCAGCGCGCCAGTTGGCTAGGATTCCTCCACCGTGTTAAGTTCCAAGGAACTCTCCACATTAGGAGTTGCCAATGGTTGGGTCTTATTTATGTTTCCACTATACCGACCAAGATCTAAGCATGAATCAAGAGTGAAGCCCTTCCAATCATGTCACCTCCACTCCATGCGATGCCCTCATGAACAACACCACTAACACTAGCCCCGAGGAAGCTTAGTGCCCTTTTGTCTCCTAGTCCATACAATTGGTGTAACAATGGTTTGGGTTTGACTAGAAGTAGGTTGAGTTTCACTAACGGTGGTTTGAGGTGTATTATCGGTGGGTTCGGATGTACTAGCAGATGGGTTCAATGACTATAGGTCGATTCAAGACCTTCATCAAACTCGGGATCGATGAGGCAAAATAAGCATATGGGAAACAAAGGAACATCTCTTAGCTGCACATTTGGCTTCTGATTCCTCATATGTGCAAAAAACTTAGGAAGCATATGATGAACTTCATATTCTCTAGAATGCTCAACAGGGTCATGGATTTGGCTTTCCACAATAAGTTGAACAAACCTAGGATACAAATAGTATTTACCCTTCTTTCTAATGTTTTGTAATAACCCCTCATAAATCATCCTAGACCAATTGAACTTTCTTCCATCAGATAAACAAATAACAACAGTAGCAATTTTGGAAGGAAAGTCATTAAAGCCAGTGGTCTTATTACTCATACACATCAACAAAGTATGAATAAGAAACTTCCATCTTGGTGAAAACAAACTCTTAAAAAATTGTACCTTTTCACCCCTGTGTGTATATCCTAACCTTTCTAAACCAGCCACAATCTCAGCATCTGAGAGATTATCAATACCATCAGCATCATCAAACTTTAAAACATCCCTAATGATCTCCTCAGTAACAGAAATAGCATGCTCATCCACAACAGTGCTAAACACTTCGACTCCATCAACCTCTTCAAGCGTAGCATTCCTCCAGAACTGATGTATATAGGCTTTAAAAATGGTTGGTGTGACAGTTAAGGCATAGTGAATAAGACTGTGAACAAGGAAATCAATCATTTGATGAAACCCTTCAGATCGATCGTTCTTGGTGAGAATAGCAACAAGGTTATGTGTAGTGGAATAATTTTCCGCCATTGTGATTAAGGATGTAGATTATGTGGGGTTTGTGAATTATGCAAAGGAAAAGGGATTAGGGTTAATGTTGAGCGCCAATTGGAAGTGGTTTGAAGATCAAATAAATGATCCATCCGTGATTTGGGGAAATAATATACTTTTGCTAAAGTTACCAATCAGCCCCTGTAGTATCCAACACTAATCAAAATGCTATCCGCGGTTTCAGAACAGCTATCCGCGTTTAGACACACACCATCCGTGGATACATAGTAGCACTTCAACCAAACGTCCAAGAGTTATAGCAAAACAAACATATGCCTTCTATGCCACAATTTTGACTCATCTACAGATGCCTTAGCAAACAAACATGTTAAGGACCTATTTGGAAGGACATCTTTAAGATCAAAACAATATATATTTTCCTTCCTAGGTACCCTAAGTTGTATAAACTTCTCATCGTGCATCTTAAACTCGGGAGACAACACCACACACCTGGTTTCACCAAAAGTACCCGTTTTCTTATCACACATTTGAGAAACACCGAATAAATTATACTTAAGTCCTCAGACTGATAGACTTTTCAAAGTCTAAATTCCCGCCTCGATTGTTCCTCCGCCAAGTATCTTTCCTCCCTTGGATCATTGCCAAATGCCACATATCCTCCATCAAAAGCTTCAAAATCTTCCGTGTTGCTCCCATCCCAAGTCATGTGCCCAGAGCAACCACTATCAAAAACTCATTTATCTTTTAGCTCGATGTAGATTGCCTGCACATGAAATTAAACAAATTAGTTCTTTTGTGGACCCAAGCCAATCATCGACTTGGGTCCGCCTGTGCATCAAAATATTCGAATTTCTTTAGGTCCATTGATGCACAGCTGACATGTGGTAAAACCTTGGTCTTAGGCTTCCATTGCCAACTAATGAGGCCTTAACAACATAAAATGATTTCCAACCAACGTGTCGCTTATTACCTTTGGAATTTTAAAACTTCTTTTGTATCGGTGGTGATATTTTGCTTAATGAAGGTTTGATTCGCTTAGCCGTGTTTACATTTTGCTTAGCAAAGGTTGGAACCCATTTAGGTGCAAAGAATGACTATAGATTTTGTATTCCCATTCCTCATCAACACCGCTCTTGGAATCATGTTTTTGTTTGGATGAGGGTTTGTTTTCTTTGAAAAGTTTTGATGATTTACCCTCTTCCAATGATTCCATACTTGTGGTTTGTTTTATAACAATTTCTCCGTAAGTGTTCAAAACTACCACATTTAAAACAAGCCTTTTAACACATTGAAACTCATCTCCTAACTCGTTAGAAATTAGACCATTAAAGTTTCTCCGGTTTCCCTAGGTATGTATCTTTTCATCTGCTCCTAGGTACTTCCTTGTACTCAACTACTCTCTTAGCAATTTGAGCTCCAAATCTAGGTACAAGGTTGACTTGCTAAGAATCAACTTTCTTAACTTTCTCTATCTCTTCGCACTTAGTTGATTCAGTTCTATCTTCCTCGAATCGATTCCCAATCTTCAATTGTGGGAGCATCGATGACTTATCGAACTTATCTTAGATGTTTCACCTTATTTATCCCTTCTACAGGTTTGTTAAACCGAATTCACTACTAAATGACAGTTCTTTAGCGGTGGTGCATGTTGCATAAGAGTGGGTGGTGGCATATTATTGTATCCTATCCCGAACCCTTTTTCATTAAATGACTCTCAGTAGATTTATGAACCGATCGAAGCAAATTGTGTTTTAGCTACCCTAACAACATGTTTTTCTTTTTCTTCAGGCCTTTTGTTTTACACTCTCTCGCCTCTGCTAGTTTCTCTTTAAGCATTTTAATCTCTATTCTTAAGATCAATTTCACCACCTAGTATATTGATCTTATCTACATACTCAAACTCACATTTAATCTGATGATTTAAGCTTCTCTTCCACACTCTAGACCAACTCTATAACCTAAGTTGTCCATAGTCGGTCTTTCTACTTCTTTCCTCATACTCTCGGTGATAGCTTTTGAGATTCTAAGTTATCATGACATGATTTAAAAGAACAAGTAGAATCATTAGATACCTCGAATCTGAACCGTAAGATGAAGCATAGGCCATTAGAGCAAAGTTATGTTGTTTTGAAGCTTCACTAGCAAGAAAAGTCGCATTGGGACCTTCTTCAACTGATCACCCAATCATAATCACCAATTCCATCTTGAGCAACCAAGGTCAAGAAGCGATGCTCTTCTCGTGGTCTTCTTAATGCCTTCAATTCTCTTAGAGCTCGACATTCTCTAGCAAAGTGACCTTTCTTCTTGCGCTTAAAGCACTCCATCTTGCTTTTGTCAAATCCAGCCTCCTTTGACCATCATACTTAACCTGCCTTCCGTTTCTCCTTAGAAACTTCCTTGCTTGGAGAGTTAACATTGCCATTTGCCATTGAAGATTAATCTCATCAAGATCATCATGATCAATTTGATCTAGATCTTGATTCAAAACATTAACACCGGTAGTTAAATCGATAGAAAAGCACAAATTGCACCATCATCGATGTATCACTAACAGTGGTATTGTTTGCGATAGCCGTGGTTACTCCATATGCAGCAGTGGTTACATCTTGTGAATTCATGTGATTAGTGGAAACAAAAGCAATGTTTTGTTTAGCAGAGGATGCATTAGCAAAGTTACTCTCAGACTCATAAACCTTCAAGTTGTTGAAGAGATTGTCCAGAGTCATCTTATCAAAGTCCACCTTATTTCTCCACACAATTGTATGAATAGCCCAATCAGATGATAAACTCCTAATGAACTTCAAATTAATATCTTCTTGAAGAACCTTATAATCTCATCGACTTGATTGGTCGATAAGTTTTGAAGTCTATTATATGTGCCATCAATCTTTTCTCCACTAAGAGCAAAAGGTTTCAAATTGATGCTTGAGCATATTCATCCTTGACTTCTTAGTAGCCTCATTACCAACAAACCTTATTTCAAGAGCATCCAATAAATCTTTAGCAGACTCATATTGTTCAAAGTCCAAAGCATAGTCATTGGGTATTCCCATGGAGAGAATATTGTGAGCTTTGATCTCCATTTTCCTTTTTGCTTTATCAAATTCACTAACAATAGCTATCTCTTGACCATCCTCACCCTTCTTAGGAAGAGTGTCTCCCTTTCAACGACATCCCGAGAGCATAATCAATCATACGAATGTATTGCCTCATTCGCATTCTCCAGATTGATACTCACCATGCTTGAGCATGGGTACCTTTAAGCGCCACCATGTGAGTTTCACGACATCTTTACTTATTTGAATAAAGCTTAACAGAACTTCTTCTTGGTTACGCTTCTAAATCACAAGCTCGATACCACTTGTTGATCCCAGTTGAGCAAACGATCTAATATAGAAACTGACTTAGAATAAAAGCTTATTAAGTATTACGCGGAATTTAACACTTAATCTTAAGAAGAAGAACAGTAAACATTCAACACCTCAATATTATTTATTAATACGAATACTCTTACAGTATTAGGGTTTTGCAACCTTGAAGTGTATCGACCTTAGATATAAAACATACATCAATCTAATCTAACCTAGGACCTCCTTTTATAGACTAAGGAGTCCTTTACATTATACAATACGTAACCTACAAGATATATATCTTTTCCATATTTATCTAATACAATAAACTAAACCGACTATACAAGACTAGCAGTGGTTACATATCAATATCAGTGGTTACACAATACTACTAGCCGCGGTTTGTCTTCATCAGCGGTTACATTCTTCTGTCCGTGGTTATATCAAACCTGTCCGTGGTTCCAGCACTTAGAGTAATTCTTAATCCAAGGAACCTAAAACCCAACATAATTACTTCTTCCACATCGGTTGAGTAATTCCCCCACACCTTTGCGTTGTACTCATTTTTAGTACACGATACCCCTAGTTAACCCCTCAGAGCCTATCCTTTTCGCGGTTCTCGTGATGTTTCGGTTTTCCAGAATATCAATGAAGAGCATTGTTTACACCCCACCCCCAAATGTACACCCAAATCGCCGTAGCCTACCTTGTATGCACTCACTTTTAGTGCATTATTGTTATCACCCTAAAAACCCTTAGTTCAATTATCTAGTTGCTTGCATAAGTTGCTAAGTCGAGTCATATCCTTTGTACATAGTTTTGGGACGATTGGGACTCATGGGAAAAGTTAAAGTTTATGAAATGACGGGAAGGGAACGTTAAATTCAAATTCCCTTTATTTGCGTAATAATGTACTCCAAGTGTTTTGATCTTTTCATTTCGGGTCAAATTAGTGTTAGAGTAATAAAAACTCAAGTGTAGGGATGTGCCTATAAATCCCTATCATTTTGATGTTACTATAGAGGATGGTAGAGTAAAAGTGTATGAAAAAAAGAAAAAAAAAAAAAAAAAAGTAGAGTTAAAAAAGTAGAGTTAAAAAAAAAAAAAAAAAAAAAAAAAAAAAAAAAAAAGGGCTACCATCCTACATCTATCTTTAAATTTATGTATGTTTATTTCAGTTATCTAGAGTTTAGAGTGTCGAGTCTTGGCTTAGCAACGCCATTCTTCGCATTTCCCTACCGTAAGCCTATCATTACAACCCTTTAAAAGACCTTTTGGATAGTCTTTCCTAGGTGCTTACGCCAAAGCGATGGAGGTTTGATCTAGTCTCAAGCCTATGGTAATCTATGTACTAGGACCGGTTAATGAGTGTTTATCTTCCATTTCCACTTTGATATATTTCATATACACCGAGAGATGCGAGTATCCAAACACCCCTTGTGAGGTGCTAGTATGTAATTTCCGTGCTTGTTATGACTTTCATGGGGCTTATATGTGTTGTGGATTGTTCTAAACCAATGCTTCATGACCCCTAACTTATAAATTAATTGGCTAAAACCACATTTGCTTGAGGACAAGCAAATACCAAGTGTAGGGATATTTGATAAGGTTTTAAATGTACCTTTTGAGGGTCGTTTAAGCCCTTATTTGATCACTTTTGTATCCGTTATTACTTAATATCGCCCTTTTCACTTTTAGGTCTTTTGAAGGCAAATTGTGGAATGGCACTTATTTGGACGAAAAGGCGCGATATATGAAGAAAATGGCCAAAGCCAAGATTCGAGACACTCAAGTCATTGAAACACAAGGGACGGCGTCGTGTTATCTGCGGCGCCGTCGAGCACATGTTGTGACGATACAAGACCCAAATTGCTTATTTTCAAGTGACGGTGTCGCCTTTAAAAGAGTAGGTCGTCGCAACTCGCACGGCCTAGATTTGATCCGAGACGGCGTCGAGGCGGAAGAGGACGGCGTCACAAGCATAAGGTGACGCCGTCGCAAGACTAACGTGGCCAAGACGAAACTCTAATATGGCGACCCGACGGCCACAAATTAAAAGGTGACGCCGTCGCGAATGTAATCTTATATATAGAATCCGAATTTTTTAGTTTTCAGTGTGTAGTCTTTTGGAGTAAAAACCTAAACCGAACCAAGGCTGTCTTGTATAGTATTTTAGGGTTGCAAACCCTATCTTACATCAAGATAAGTGTTTTACTTCATTAATTCAATTATGTCTTAAATTATTTGTGTGTATGCTTGCATGTTCTCCATGTCCGGCTAATTTACTTGTGTGTTTGCTTAGGGAATATGAAACTTAACTATTGAATATTGATTGGTTGTCTCTTATCTTAATTGTTAATGATCTAGTAATGCGATAGGTCATTCGTTGTGTAGTTAATGCTTGATTAATCTTTGTGAACCTTAGACTATAACACCTAGAGTAGTTGTAGGCTAAACCATCCAAAGAGAACCTTAGAGTTAGAGTTTATAAATCCTAGAGATTTTGTAGACGAGACCCTTTGGTAGTTTCAAAGAGTTAGGGATAAACGATACCCTACGACCTTAGACACACAACGCAATTAAGAATAAGGACGTGACAATTCAACCATCAATAGGAGATAATTAAGGAGTAATAAAACCTAAGTAAACACATCTTTAAACCATCATACGAGCACACAATAATTAGACATATACTACCTCACCTTAGTTAATTAGATAATTAGATAGTAGAGTAATCGGTGAAATACCAACCCCCAAATCCAAACCCCGAGATTCGTACCTTTCCATTTCCTAAAAAAATATAAAAAGATAAAAAATAATCTTCCTCAACCCCAACCAAAACCTCTCACTAGCATTCCTATTCCCCTAGAGAACGATATCAATTCCCGTGGCTTACCCTAATACTACACTACAACGATTAGGTTCACTGCCTAGGGTGTTGAAAACTTGCTCGACGAAAAGGAAGTTCCTTTGACCCCGAACGACGCGGGTAGCGTTATCACGTACCGACATCAATCTTAGGACCCTTAACCATACTAGATGATCTCGCACCTTCACTCCCACCCACCGATTTACCATCAGTATTCAAAGCTTTCGACGCACTTTTATTAATCGAAAACCCTTCTCCATCATAAAAACCCCCCTACACTAATAGAATAGGTAACAAAAAAAAGCATGCAGCAACAACCAATGTAAAAGGAAAACCCTAACTCAAAGTTAGGGTTTTAGACGCTAGAAGCACGAAACACTAACCCATCACAATGGTCATAGCAGGTGAAGATATAATCGATTATAACAAACCCACGATCTAACAAACCAAAAGTGAATGAATGAAGAATTAATTCAATAAAAATGTACCATGCACGAATATAACCAATTCAATAAAGACAACAAAAGCGAATGAATGAAGAATTAATTCACCGACCCATGATAAAGTTAACCAATTAATTATTAACCATCCACGAAGTGAACAAGATTAAAAAATCAAAAGGTTAAAAGTCGATCGACGGGAAGATGTTATAGCGTTTTTGTCGCTAGTTGATCAAGTACTTGATTATCTAAGAACACGATTCGAGCAATACAAAGAGTATGAAAAAGTTTTTGGCTTTTTATTCACTTCTCACAAGTTGAATTCCTTTGATAATTAAGTCCCATTGTGCTCATCTTGAAGCTGGACTCAAGAATAATGAACAGTCTAATGTTGACGCGAATGATCTTTTTGTGGAGTTGAGGTTACTTAACAAATATTTGCCTAACAAAAATCTGGGACCTTCTGATATTTTGAATTTTCTTAAAGAACACAACTTTTTCCCCAGTGCAATGATTGCATATAGAGTATTGCTCATGATCCCGGTAACCGTGACATCAGTAGAAAGAAGTTTCTCAAAACTGAAATTGTTGAAGTCTTACTTGAGGTCCACAATGTCACAAGAGAGACTTAATGGATTGGCATTAATAGCAATCGAGAACGGACTATTGGAGAGCATTGATTATGAAGCTTTAATTAACAACTTTGCTTCAAATAATGCGAGAAGAAGTGCATTTTTCAAAAAATAAATTGCACTATTTATAGCTATTTGTTAGTGATTCACTAATTTTTTTTATTTTTTTTATTTATTTTTTTATTTTTTTATTATTATATTTTTTTATGTCTTTCTCACATGTTTCAACTTTTCAATGTTATGAATTTTTATACTACTGTAGTATTTAAAGTATTTGTATTTAAGAGGCCCAATTTTTTGTAACTGAACACGGCACCCAAATTTTATAAGAGGTCCCTGATTCGAAATCCATCAATGATACTCTCATTATATCAATAAATTAAATTATGAGAATTTACTATAGCAAGTAATCGACAAAAGCCAACTAACCATGGCGAAATTAGTAATCGAAAGCATGTCGTCGACACGTCGAGCAGCTTTTTGCCGCCATTAGCTAATTTTGGAAACTCGCTTCTTCTGTTGCCGCTTTCGGTCTCTTTTGTTGCCTCTTTCGTTG
Organism: Chrysanthemum lavandulifolium; assembly: GCA_022545495.1. Lineage (NCBI taxonomy): Eukaryota > Viridiplantae > Streptophyta > Magnoliopsida > Asterales > Asteraceae > Chrysanthemum > Chrysanthemum lavandulifolium. The sequence goes on along the minus strand of CM040240.1, from coordinate 205,106,430 downwards.
GCAGTTCTTTCACTTAAACACACCCACAGTGGGTTTATTTTTAAGGTTTTCATTTTCTTTAATGAGGTTGTATCAAGTTCTATATGAAGCATTAGTGGTTGTTAATCTCAATCAGTGTTATAAATGGTGTATGCATGCATGAGCATTATCTTCTGTATCATATGTTTTTCATGGATCATTGTTATAAATGGTAAAAAAATTATTCATGAACTGTGTATCAACTTTTTAACTATATGTTAGTCCTAAGCTTCAAAACCATGTTCTTATGTGCGTGTATCGATGTTTTTTTTATTTGTATATTATCAATATCATAGCGTAAAGTTAACACATAATTGTATTATTAATATTTTAAAAGCAAATGAAGGATCCAACCAAATCGTGTGACTTCACAAATCAACAATGTTGTATCAATATTATGTATATTTTCATCGAAGATTCAAGTGTATCAATATGATTTTTAATTTGTACCGAAGATTATAATGATATAATTGTCGTAAACTCATGCATGAGCTAGTTGTGTATTAATTTATGTTTTCATGTTATCATGTATCGACATTATAACCTTGTGTATTATTATTAAAATAGTATCAAATCTTGTAAGTTCAATCAGTTCATGTGTCAATTTATTTTATTTGTGCCTCAATATAAAATAGTCGATTGGTCTTCAAGTGTAAAGGAACGGTTGCAACAGTAACGAAAATTTTAAATTTAAAAAATGGTGTTGAAAACCAAAGAGGAAAATGATAAGCGCGTTGTTTTGGTTTATATTGGGCTAAAAAATTGACATCAACTTTGAGTAAATTACCACATTGACCATTTCACTTAATTGGATTTAATCACATCGTTATTAATACATACGGTCTATATTAGTTCTTATTCTTTTTTACTTTAAGTATACACACACAATTGTGAGGAAGTTAAAATAAAAATACACCTTAATTTTATCATGGAGAAGTTTGATACGACTCTTACGGATAGTATCGAGATAGGGCACCACTTTTAGCGGGTGCTAGCTCCTTAATAATTGAAGAAGAAGAATAAGAGAGATTTAATTATCGGTTCATAACTTTCATTGATAAATAATGGGGTATAAATACCCAAACAACCCTAACTTGTAAACAAAGACATTCCAATAAACATTCCTAACAATTAGATAAAGATAGATAACTATCCAACGACATAATCTTTATGCCAAATCGGAATAGTTGTGGACCTCTTGGGCCGACCTTCTTGTGGGCCTTCTTGCAAGCCGGTCGTAACATTCTCTTCTCCTTCGGAAACTACCTTGTCCTCAAGGTAATGAGATGGATAAGCGGCCTGGAACTCGGACAACCATTCCCAAGTAGCTTCCTCGGGCGAACCGCCACTCCATTGAACCAAAACCTGACGAGTTTTCTCCCCATTACGCAAAACATCACGCTTTGCACATATCGCTAGTGGCTGCTCCAAAGGTTGACCCTCATGTTCTTCCTCCGGTAGTTTAACAACACCCCCATTATCGATCCCTGTAAATGGTTTAAGAAGAGACACATGAAAAACCGGGTGTATTTTATTGGTGGGCGAAGGCCTAAACGATACGCCACCTTCCCAACACATTCCAACACCTTAAATGGCCCATAGTATCTTTTGGCTAACTTGTTGGAAAGCCTTTTTGCTAACGTGACCTGTCGATATGGCTGTAATTTTACAAGCACCTTTTCACCTACGTTAAATTCAACGTCGCGCCGTCTACGGTTAGCCTGCATTTCCATCCGACTACGTGCAGCCAACAAATTTTGTCTAAGTTGTCGTAGCAACACATCTCGCTCCACCAATACCTCTTCAACCGCTGCTACTTTGGAAGATCCTGGTGGATACGGAATTATGGCAGAAGGTACGCGTCCATATAAAGCCTGATAAGGAGTCATCTTGATACTACTATGGAAACTTGTATTATAACTATATTCGGCCCAAGGCAACAATCGTACCCATTGGTGGGGTCGATCTGAAACCATAGCCCATAAATACTGCTCAAGACCACGGTTAACCACCTCTGTTTGTCCATCCGACTGCGAGTGATATGCCGAGCTATAGTTTAACCGCGTGCCACTTGCTTCAAACAATTGCTTCCAAAATTTACTAACAAAAATTGGATCTCGATCAGATACTATAGTTTTAGGGTACCCATGAAGCTTAACAACCATATCCATAAATAACTCGGCCACTTTTGTTGCATTAAAGCTGGTAGGCAAAACACCAAAGTGCGCATATTTAGTAAAACAGCCTACCATTACAAGAATAACTGTTAATCCCTTCGAAGCGGGTAACCCCGTAATAAAGTCCATGGAAACATACTCCCATACCCCGGTTGGAATTGGCAGAGGTTGGAGCAAACCGCCTGGAGCCTGGGTCGAATATTTAATTTGTTGACAAACCACACACCGTTTAATAAAGTCCTCAACCGCCCTACGCATTCCTTTCCAGTAAAATAATGCCGCCAAACCAACTAGCATCTTCTTCGACCCCCCATGGCCTGCACTTGCTGTAACATGAAATTCTGAAAGTAAAGGTTCTTTCAACTTAGAATCCTCTCCAATAAAGTACCTACCACGAAACAAAAGCAACCCCTGCTCACGATGAAAACCCTCCAAGACTTCACCCTCGTCCATCCGTTGATGAATCTGACAAAGCTCGCCCAAAGTCTCATTCTCTCGTTTCAAATCGTCAAGCAACCCCACAATGGGTCGACTAAAAGCCATAAAAGCTGCTATGACCTCTGCGGCCTCTTCAAACACACGGGACAACGCATCCGCTACAAGATTCGATGCCCCGGACTTATATTCAATATTAAAATCAAACCCCATAAGTTTCCTTACATATTTTTGTTGAAGAGGTGTTTGAATCACTTGTTGCATGAGCTCCTTGATACTCATGTGGTCGGTACGAATGGTAAACCGACGCCCAACCAAGTATTGACGCCACTTATAAATGGCTTCGACAATAGCAAAGAGTTCTTTTGATAAGTCGCAGCAACCCTCAAGCGAGGTCCCAATTTGCGACTAAAATAGCCTAGTGGCTGACCTTTTTGAAGTAGTACAACACCAATTCCCACAGCTGAAGTGTCGGCTTCAATTACAAAAGGCTCATTAAAATCAGGAAGAGCTAAAATAGGTGCCTGAGTTAACTTATCCTTAAGTGCAGTAAAAGCCTTGTCTTCTTGTTCCCCCCACTTGAAGCCATTTTTTTTAAGAAGGTCAGATAAAGGTGCGGCCACAGTAGCATAGTCTTTGATAAACCATCTGTAATACCCCGCGAGCCCGAGGAACCCACGTACTTTTCGTTGTGATGTAGGAGTGGGCCAATCAATTACGGCCGATACCTTCTGAGGGTCTACCTCAACACCTCGACCCGAAATTATATGCCCCAAATATTCAAGTTTCGCCGCTCCAAACACACATTTGGATTTCTTGACATAGAACTCGTGATCCTGTAAACACTTAAAAACACATTGAAGATGTTCCAGGTGTGCCTCTAAAGAAGTACTATAAACCAATATGTCATCAAAAAAAACGATCACGGATTTGCACAAGTAGGGAGAGAATAATCGATTCATAGTTGCTTGAAAAGTGGATGGCGCATTCGTAAGCCCAAATGGCATCACCAAAAATTCATAGTGTCCATCGTGCGTACGAAAAGCCGTTTTGTATACATCCCGATCATGTACTCGAATCTGATGATAACCCGCCCGCAAGTCAAGTTTGGTAAAAATCACAGCCCCTCCCAACTCGTCAAACATCTCATCCGTGATTGGAATTGGAAATTTATCTTTGACCGTGGCTTCATTTAACGCCCGATAATCCACACAAAAACGGTAGCTCCCATCTTTCTTTTTCACTAGTAAAACCGGCGATGAAAAAGGACTATGACTCTTACGAATTATCCCTTGGCTTAGCATCTCACTAACCAACTTTTCCATCTCTCCTTTTTGATAGTGTGGATAACGATAGGGTCGGACATTAACAGGTTTTGTATTGGGATATAAATGTATTCGGTGATCAATACTACGGTGTGGTGGCAGAGTGGTGGGTACCTGGAAAATGGATGCGAACCGAACCAATAGTTCGCTGATATCAGGGTGCGGATCAACATCAGCTTCAGTTGAGCTCCCCTCTTTATCCGTAACCTGATCAAAGTTATGTAGTTCATATACCCCATAAATGTCCTCCGTCTCCAGTAATGTCCGCATGTGGTGCAAACCAATACGCTTCATGCGTAAGGATTCCTCACCACGTAACGTATACGCTTGACCTAACCACTTCAACTCTATTGTTTGCTCTGAATAATCATGGGTCACTTTTCCAAGTTGCTGCAACCATTGTATACCCAACACTATATCGGGACCCTTCATGGGTAGTACATACAGATCCACATCCACGCGTAACCCCTGGATGTTGATTGATACCTGAGCACACTTATTTTCACACAAAAGAGTCGCACCACTACCAATAGAAACTTTAAAAGGTTTTGTACCAGTGAGTGGCAACTTCATACGTTCCACGACTTCTGGTTGCATGAAATTGTGAGTACTACTATTATCGATCAGAATATGCACCTTACTTGCCCCTATCGTGCCCCATAACTGTAGTGATCGCGGACTGCCGTAGCCCACCAAAGAATTCAAGCATGATATATCCCCACTTTCCACAGCATCATCCTGCTCCTCTTCTGTCGACTGTTCCCCAACCTCCTCCTCATTGGCCATAAGCAACAAAAATTTGCCAGGACATTTATGACCCCGTACCCACCGATTATCACATTTAAAACATAAGCCCTTACTAAGCCGCTCCTAGCGTTCCGCGGGCGAAATCCATTTAATAGCTAATGGTTTGGCAGTAGCATTGTTCATACCTGATGTTGGAGTGGGTAGCAACGGGGTTTTACTCGGTTGGGACACCGCGGTTGGTTGAGCTACCGTGGCTGAAATTCGTGATGAGTAAGCCCTTTGCGATCCTCCACCTAATGTGACAGTAGTCGTCTGGCCAACATGGGACACCCGCTGATCATCCAAACGTGCCTCAGTAACCCTGGCTAATGCAAACGCATCTCCCAAGTTCGTGGGTTTTGCAACAAGTAATTCCCGTTGTAGGTTTGGTTTAAGCCCAGAAACATAAAACGAAATAAGCAAATTCTCGGATATACCAGTAAACCTATTCATTAATTTTTCAAACTCACTTTGGTATTGAGTGAATAAACCAGTTTGTAACAATTTTGATAAAGCCCCATGCGGATCCTCATACTTCGAAGGTCCGAATCAATTCTTGACACTTTCTACAAACACATCCCAGTTGGTGATCAACCCATTCCGCGTCATCCAACGAAACTATTCCGCAGCTTCACCTTCGAGGTTGAATCCCACAATCCGTAACCGTTGATCAACTAGAGTATTTAGCAAAGAAAAATACTCAGTGATAGAAAAAATCCAGCTTTCTGGATCGGTGCCTGTGAATTTAGGGACATCCAACCGCATTGAACGTGGCAACATCGACCCTGCGTCACCACCTCCCCCCTGACGGTTTTGGATCAAACTCTTTGTAGCCTGTAACTCTAACTGTAACGCAACAAGCTGAGCTTGCAGGGCGTCGGCCTGCTGTTGATTAGCCGTTGCCTGCTCTTTAAGCAGCAACCGAATTTCCTCCGCGTCCATGACAATGAAAGCACCAGTTGATACGACCCTTACGGATAGTATCGAGATAGGGCACCACTTTTAGCGGGTGCTAGCTCCTTAAGAATTGAAGAAGAAGAATAAGAGATATTTAATTATCGGTTCATAACTTTCATTGATAAATAATGGGGTATAAATACCCAAACAACCCTAACTTGTAAACAAAGACATTCCAATAAACATTCCTAACAATTAGATAAAGATAGATAACTACCCAACGACATAATCTTTATGCCAAATCGGAATAGTTGTGGACCTTTTGGGTCGACCTTCTTGTGGGCCGTCTTGCAAGCCGGTCGTAACAAAGTTACAAAGATTCGTAATAAAGGTTTCCGAAAAGTTCCACAACAAAGAGAAAACCGTTAAAATAAGTGATTAAAAATGTGAAAAATTATTTTTGTGACCAAAAAATTGCGCACAAAATTTTAAGCATAAGAAGAATGTTGCATTAGGTTTTTTATTTTTATTTTGTGCAAAAATAAAGAGCTAAAGAATTACAAGTTCTAAAAGCTTTTTCACTACTTTTATATATTTTGAGCCTCATCTTTGTTGTGAGAATTTTTAAGACACTTCCCAAAATTGTCCCTTTTCGATCCTTGATAGCATTCCCACTACAAAAACGCCTTTATCTTAATTTCATCCTATTATGGTAATACATAACTTTTTGTAATTTTTAAAGGCTATATTATGGTAACTGTAATATATAATATGTAATATATAATATACTAGCTTATAAGACCCGTGGAATCCACAGGTTTTTAGAAGAGATATTGCAAAAAAATGAAAAATTAGTCTCTAAACAAAATAACGAAAAGAACGAAAGTAAACATAGTGAATCATTTATTCGAAAGTAATATGAAGTAATAAGTCAATTATAGTATATAGTACAATGCTTGTAAGTAATAATGTAATAAACGCCCATGCACGTGAGCTCCAATCTTGACCGCCTTTAAAAAGTAAGTGTATGTAGTGGGGATAAAGTGATAAGCCAATAAACATTTATTGACAACTTAATAAAGTATAAAAATAAGATGTAAGTAAAATATTTGTGTGACTGATAAAACATGTAAAAAATAATGGCATATCACATGATATGAATATTCGTACGTACCTCTTAAAACTTAATAAAAGACCGTGAAGAACCTCTTTGTAGACTACATTTGTAGTACTCTTTGATAAATTACCATCTACATCAAGTAGATCCCACAAGTAGTTCCAGTTTTGATAATCATATACGTAGTAGATCCAGTTCTGCTCATCAAAAACAATCATCTAAAAAATAATAATTTATCTAAAAAATGCCAAGTAAAAAATTTAATATGTACTATATAGGAAGTAAATTCTGCTCATAAAAAACAATCATCTGAAATAACAAATCATCTAAAAAATGCCAAATTTTTAGTTTTTATATGAAACATATAGGAGTAGATCCAGTTCTGCTCATAAAAAACAATCAACTAAAAAATAAGAATTCATCTAAAAATGTCAAATAAAAAGTTTAATATACACCATATAGGAAGTAGATCCAGTCATACTCATAAAGAAAAAATCATCTAAAAAATAACAATTCATCTAAAAAATGCCGCACGAAAAGTTTATATGGAGCATATAGCAAGTAAATCCAGTTCTGCTCATAAAAAACAATCATCTAAAAATAACAATTCACCTAAAAAATGCCAAATTTTTTGTTTTTATATAGACCATATTGGAGTAGATCCAGTTCTGCTAATAAAAAACAATCATCTAAAAAATAAGAATTCATCTAAAAAAATAAGAATTCATCTATAAAATAAGAATTCATCTAAAAAATACAAAATAAAAAGTTTAATATGAACCATATATGAACTAGATCCAGTCCTGCTTATAAAAAAATCATCTAAAAAATAACAATTCATTTAAAAAATGCCGCATAAAAAGTTTATATGAACTATATAGGAAGTAGATACAGTGCTGCTCATCGAAAACAATCATCTAAAACAATTATATAGGAAGTAGATCCAGTTCTGCTCATAAAAAACAATTATCTAAAAAATAACAATTCATCAAAAAAATGCCAAATAAAAAATTTAATATGGACCATATATGAAGTAGATCCAGTTCTGCTCATAAAAAACAACCATCTAAAAATAACAATTTATCTAAAAATGCCAAATTTCTAGTTTTTATATTGACCATATAAGAGTAGATCCAGGTTCGCTCATCAAAAACAATCATCAAAAAATAAGAATTCATCTAAAAAATGCCAAATAAAAAGTTTAATATGGATCATATAGGAAGTAGATCCATCCCGCTTATAAAAAATCATCTAAAAGTGCCGCAAAAAGTTTATATGGACCATATAGGAAGTAGATCCACCCCGCTCATCTAAAACAATCATCTAAAACAATCATATAGGATGTATATCCGCCTACTCATAAAAACAATCATATAAAAATAACAATTCATCAAAAAATGCCAAATAAAAATTTAATACCATATAGGAAGTAGATGCGATTACTCATAAAAACAATCATCCGAAAATAACAATTCATCTAAAAATGCCAAATTTTAGTTTTTATATGGACCATATAGGAGTAGATCTAGTTCGCGCTCATAAAAACAATCATCTAAAAATAAGAATTCATTTAAAATATCAAATAAAAAGTTTAATACGGACCATATAGAACTAGATCCACCACGCTCATAAAAAATCAACTAAAAAATAATAATTCATCTGAAAAATGCCGCATGAAAAGTTTATATGGAGCATATAGGAAGTAGATCCAGTTCTGCTCATAAAAAACAATCATCTAAAAAATAACAATTCATCTAAAAAATGCCAAATTTTTAGTTTTTATATGGACCATATAGGAGTAGATCCAGTTCTGCAAATAAAAAACAATTATCCAAAAAATAAGAATTCATCTAAAAAAGGCCAAATAAAAAGTTTAATATGGACAATATAGAGAGTAGATCCAGTCCTGCTCATAAAAAAATCATCTAAAAAATGCCACATAAAAGGTTTATATGGACTATATAGGAAGTAGATCCAGTGCTACTTATCGAAAACAATCATCTAAAACAATCTATAGGAAGTAGATCTAGTTCTGCTAATAAAAAACAATCATCTAAAAAATAACAATTCATCTAAAAAATGCCAAATAAAAAATTTAATATGAACCATATAGGAAGTAGATCCAGTTCTTCTCATAAAAAACAATCATCTAAAAAATAACAATTTATCTAAAAAAAATGCCAAATTATTAGTTTTTATATTGACCATATAAGAGTAGATCCAGTTCTGCTCATCAAAAAACAATCATATAAAAAATAAGAATTCATCTAAAAAATGCCAAATAAAAAGTTTAATATAGATCATATAGGAAGTAGATCCAGTCCTGGTTATAAAAAAAAAATCATCTAAAAAATAACAATTCATCTAAAAAATGGCAAATTTTTAGTTTTTATATGGACCATATAGGAGTAAATCCGGTTCTGCTCATAAAAAACAATCATCTAAAAAATAAGAATTCAACTAATAATGTCAAATAAAAATTTAATATGGACCATATAGGAAGTAGTTTCAGTCCTGCTCATAAAAAAATATATAAAAAATAACAATTCATCTAAAAAATGCCGCAAGAAAAGTTTATATGGAGCATATAGGAAGTAGATCCAGTTCTGTTCATCAAAAAACAATAATCTAAAAAATAACAATTCATCTAAAAAATGCCAAATAAAAAGTTTAACATTGACCATATAGGAAGTAGATTCAGTCCTGCTCATCTAAAACAATCATATATGAAGTAGATCCAGTTCTACTCATAAAAAACAAACATCTAAAAAATAACAATTCATCTAAAAAAAGCCAAATAAATTTTTTTATATGGACTATATAGGAAGTAGATCCAATTCTGCTCATAAAAAACAATAATCTGAAAAATAACAATTTATCTAAAAAATTCAAAATTTTTAGTTTTTATATAGACCATATAGGAGTAGATCCAGTTCTGCTCATAAAAAACAATCATCTAAAAAATAAAAATTCATCTAAAAATGTCAAATAAAAAGTTTAATATGGATCATATAGGAAGTAGATACAGTCCTGCTCATAAAAAAAATCATCTATAAAATAACAATTTATCTAAAAAATGCCGCATGAAAAGTTTATATGGAGCATATAGGAAGTAGATCAAGTTCTGCTTATAAAAAACAATCATCTAAAAAATAACAATTCACCTAAAAAATGCCAAATTTTTAGTTTTTGTATGGACCATATAGGAGTAGATCCAGTTCTGCTAATAAAAAACAATCATCTAAAAAATAAAAATTCATCTGAAAAATGCCAAATAAAAAGTATAATGTGGACCATATAGGAAGTAGATCCAGTCCTGCTTATAAAAAAAAATCATCTAAAAAATAACAATTCATCTAAAAAATGCCGCATAATAAGTTTATATGGACTATATAGGAAGTAGATCCAGTGCTGCTTATCGAAAACAATCATATAAGAAGTAGATCCAGTTCTGCTAATTAAAAATAATCATCTAAAAAATAACAATTCATTTAAAAATATGCCAAATAAAAAAATTTAATATGGACCATATAGGAAATAGATCCAGTTCTGCTTATTAAAAACAATTATCTAAAAAATAACAATTCATCTAAAAAATGACAAAGTTTTAGTTTTTATATTGACCATATAAGAGTAGATCCAGTTCTGCTCATCAAAAAACAATAATCTAAAAAATAAGAATTCATCTAAAAAATGTCAAATAAAAAGTTTTATAGGAAGTAGATCCAGTCCTGCTTATAAAAAAATCATCTAAAAAATAATAATTCATCTAAAAAATGCCGCATAAAAAGTTTATATGGACCATATAGGAAGTAGATCCAGTCCTGCTCATCTAAAACAATTATATAAGAAGTAGATCCGGTTCTGCTCATAAAAAATAGTCATCTAAAATATAACAATTTATCTAAAAAATGTCAAATAAAAAATTTAATTTGAACCATATAGGAAGTATATCTAGTTCTGCTCATAAAAAACAATCGTCTGAAAAATAACAATTCATCTAAAAAATGGCAAATTTTTAGTTTTTATATGGACCATATTGGAGTAGACCCGGTTCTGCACATAAAAAACAATCATCTAAAAAATAAGAATTCATCTAAAAATATCAAATAAAAAGTTTAATATGGACCATATAGAAAGTAGATCTAGTCCTGCTAATTAAAAAAAAATCATATAAAAAATAACAATTCAACTAAAAAAATGCCTCATGAAAAGTTTATATGGAGCATATAGGAAGTAGATCCAATTCTGCTTATAAAAAACAATCATCTAAAAAATAACAATTCACCTAAAAACGCATTTATCTTAATTTCATCCTATTATGGTAATACATAACTTTTTGTAATTTTTAAAGGCTATATTATGGTAACTGTAATATATAATATGTAATATATAATATATAAGTAATTAATATGTTACACCTAAACATTAGTTAACTTTATTTTGCATTAAATAGGAAAAACAAAAATTTGACCCCATAAATTTGAAGAGAGCCATATTTTAGTCTTAGTCGTACTATGTTCTTGTTCAATATTGTGGGTCCGATTATGGTTTCCCATCTAAGACTTGCAATCCTCATTTTGTTTGTGGTTCAATTAGCGATAGCTAAACGGCAAAGCTTATTAGATACCTTGAGATATACTGGCAAACCACATGGAAATAGCACGACATGGGCTGTTTTAATAGCTGGTTCATTTGGGTATGACAATTATCGTCATCAGGTAGACATTTACTCTCGAATTTCTTATAGTATTTCAGAGCACACATATCTCTTGGAGATTTGAATTGATATAAATTAATGTCATACATGTGTTATTTCAGGCAGATATTTGTCATGCGTATCAAACACTGAAAAAGGGCGGGTTGAAGGATAAAAACATAATAGTGTTTATGTATGATGATATTGCCCATGATCCAAACAATCCACGACCCGGTGTCGTAATTAATAGGCCCAAAGGATCAGATGTGTACGCTGGTGTGCCAAAGGTACATAAACATCTCATGTGATAATTCTTTTAGTTATAGCATTTAGCCATTTACTATGATAAACTTTTGTAAAAGTATGTAAAAGTCATATCTATACTTACTACTTATAATGGAGGAAGATACTTCCCGCCTATTTATGATTTTAAGACTACCAAAAATAAAATTTTAAGCAAATACTATCTTATGAGCATAATTTACAAATATCTAAAGCAGAAATACAACTAAAAACACACTATTCATATAATACAATTAATACACTATTAAAAATGCCCTTCATCAAAAAATACAACTTTTTAACAACAAAGTACAATATAATTAAGCTTTCACACATGAATAAATTAAAAATAGATTTTTAAGCAAATACAAGTAAATAAGCATAATTTATAAGTATTTAAAGCACAAATAAAACTAAAAAAAAACTATTCAACACATATAATTAATGCACTGTTAAAAACACCCTTTCACCAATATAAACAACTATTTAACCACAATTTACAATCTAATTAAGCTTTCAAGACATAAATCTGAAATCAAGCAGTCCAAAAAATAAAATAACATTTATTCGCCAAAAAATTTAATCACAGGGTACCCGCTGCCGCATCACGCGGGTACCCTGCTAATAATATATTACGTAGTCAATTAATTAATTATTATTTTTTCTAATTCTTTTAAAGGTATTTTTACGATGTGTAGAAGTTTGAAACCTTTATAAATAAACATAAATGTAACAATATCACAATGCTCGAGGGATATATGCTAAAATTAATGTTAATTACTCAATGTGTCTCACCTCATTTATTCACAAATATAAAAGTTGAATTAATTTTTTTTTTTTATATTTTCATATTTTGTATAAATACATCTTTTTCCATACACATATACCTCCTATCTCATAGTATATTGTAGCTCAATATGTCTATTTTACTCTCAAATTATTGGTATTGTTTCGAAAAACTTGCCTTGTATTTTAAGTGTAGTTATTGTTAAAATTGAAAAATTAGTAATTTATGACCACCATTTTTATAAATTGGATAACTATTTTTGAAACATATAAAAACAAAATTAGTAATATGAACAACAAAATTCAATATTGAATAAAGAAAGGGAAATTGATTAAAAAAATGCCATATTTTGAAATTAAATCTATCTTTAAATATATGAATTAAAAATATTCGTTATAACTCATTTGAAAATATTTTAGTTTCCTTTTGAAACTGTTATTCTATCTTGTAAAAAATTGAGGCATTTATATGTTGGTTTTTTTTTTTCCTTTTTTTTTTGAACGGTGAACTTATTAAAACACTCTAGCAAGGAGCTAGAATAAAATTACAAAGGCTTCATAAGCCAAGAGTTCCAGTAATTAACATTACGCACTATACTTTTAAGCCAAGAAAAAGAAAAAGTACGAATGGAATCGAAAATGTCACTTTTCCTCAACGACTGAGTGGAGAAAATATATGTTGGTTTTATTGTGAGATGATTATATATAGTGGCTCCGTTTATTATAGTTAGTTGATTTTTTCTCGACATAGCTAGTCGTCTGAGCACAACTAGTCATGTATCGTTTCCACACAAAAATCTATACCAAGAAGATATATTGTGCTAGGATTATACTGGTGCAAATTTGACCACGGCCAATTTCTATGCGGTGCTTCTCGGCAATGCGACAGCGGTTAAAGGAGGAAGCGGGAAAGTTGTAGCGAGCAAACCCAATGACAAGATTTTTGTGTACTATTCGGATCATGGCGGCCCCGGAATGTTAGGTCCGTGTTTCTATATCTTGTTTTTGCTGATGAATTATAATGTCAGTACGTTACATATCAAAGTAATGTCTTTTGTTAATTTCTATAGGGATGCCTAGCCCCCCTTACATAATAGCCGATGAATTTATTCAAGTTCTTAAAGAAAAGCATGCGAGTGGCACATATGATGAGATGGTAAAATACATATAAATTCTATTGTTTTATTGTTGGTTATTTGATCGCTAGAATAAAAAAAAATCATTCAATGATGTATGTAGGTGATCTATTTAGAGTCGTGTGAAAGCGGAAGTATTTTCGAAGGTCTGTTGCCCGATGATATGAACATTTATGTGACAACTGCATCAAATGCAACCGAGAATAGTTGGGCCACATATTGTCCAGATATGAAGCCTCCCTCACCTCCAGGATTTGGCACTTGCTTAGGTGACTTATACAGTATTTCATGGTTGGAAGACAGGTATTTTTTCTACATTGTAAATTTAGTGACATTTTTTCGTCATTGCGTCGGATGTTGGCATCGAAAAAAGACTATTTGTTTTCTATAGTTGATTAAGCTATTGATTTAGTCATTTTTTTACTTGGATTCTTAGTGACAAAAATGATCTCCGGCATGAAACTTTGGAACAACAATACTTAAAGGTTGGATTTATAAGTTTTGCGAAAATCAGACAATATATTTCTATATTTGGATTTATAAGTGTTTGAGCAATATCGCACAAAATATTTTCAGGTGAAGAAGAGGACTCGAAATACTGATTATAATGAGGGATCTCATGTGATGCAGTACGGTACTCTATGGATAAGCAATGAGACTGTTTCAGTTTATCAAGGCTCTACTACTAAACATTCTCCCATGGATCTATCTCCATCTTTCGACTCCATGGGTGTTGTCAACCAACGAGATGCAGATCTCTATTCTATGCGGCAAAGGGTACTTAATTTAAAAATAGATGACAAGTTAATCTGACTTCTACTTTATATAAAAGTTGATTACTGATTTCATATTCTCTACAGTACAAGAGATCAACTGGAACACAACAACAAAAGGATGAACTACTTAAAAAAATAAAGGAAGTAACGGCACATAGGGTACATTTGGATAGCAGTGTTAACATAATCAAACAAAAGTTGTTAGGTAATGAAGATGGACCAGTGAGAGCTCAAGGATATGCCCTTGTGGATGATTGGGGGTGTCTCAAATTTATGGTAAATAATTATAACATAAACGATTCTACTTCATGTTACAATGATTTAATTTGTTTAGTTTTTTAGTGAAATGTTAACTGATGAATTTATCTTTTGATTGATTTATAAGATTCGAACATTTGAGACATATTGTGGAACCCTGACTCAGTATGGCATGAAACATACGCGAACATTTGCTAACATATGCAACAATGGTGTTACCGAGAAGGCCATGGATGAAGCTACAAAAGAGGCATGTAGCACGCATGAAATGGGGAAATGGAATCCTGCGATTGTTGGTTACAGCGTGTGATCTATTTGTAACAAACAAGTGGTAAACTGAATGAATGAAGAAATGGTTTGATTTCTTTTGTTTTTATGTAAGAAAATTTTGCTTGCAATCAAGTGCAATTGTGCAAACCATTAAATTTTCGGTGCCTGTCTATCTTTGAATAATGGTTATGTTTGCGGGATATAGAACAAACAACATACAATAAACAGATCTCTCTTTTTGCCTTATCATAAAGCACAATATACACATTATTTTTCTATTGGTCCAAAAATTTGAGTACGAACATGAATTTGTTAAAAAAGTAAACAATTTTAACCAATACTTATTTGATAACTAATAATACCATTCGTAATTTTTAACGTTTATAATTTTATTAAAAATGAATCAAATAGTTATAAGGGATAGTTGGGTCAAATTCTTAATAGGAATTAGAATACTCACTGATTTTTAGTGAGTAACTTACACTATTTTATGTTCAAATATTTGTCATAGACAATTGGGTTAAAGTTGGACCCAATGATCTCCCCTATTTTGAATATACAATAGTAAAGTTTTGAGGTTGCCGAACTTTGTTCAAACTTCATGTTTAGGGACTTTGTCAAGGTTGATGGACCTTTCCATCTACACAGGTTCAGGGACTTTGAATGTTGAGTGACCTACTTTTTTTTCTTCAGGTTGAGTGACAATGCATTTTTCATAATATACCTAAAAGTACTCCCTGCTTCACATCATGATATGCATGCATACTCCGTGATGACTCCCCTGATGCATAGATGCATACTCCCTGATGTACATTTTACTCCCTATTGTTTATTTTATGCACACTTCTTGATGTACATTTTATGCACACTCCCCAAAACCATTTTTAACTATATAATTACGAGAATGCCATTACGATAAGTTGACTGTGCCTTTTATGAGTCGGGAGACTCGATATTATTGGTTAGTCGACGGAGATAAAGTTAGTAGTCAAATATAAAGTTAAATGTGTTAAAGTTTATCATAAGGTGTTAAAGTTTAACAAAATGTGATAGTCTATCAAAATGTTTTAAGTCTATCAAAATTGTGCTCTCTAGGGAGGGGGCCAAAATAAAGAGAAATGAACTTGAGAGGCCAAAGGTGTTAAGTAACCAAACTTGTACCAAAGAAATATCTAGAATTCCAAAGTTTCTTCTATAAGCTTCTCATATTTTGCTATACTTATCTTAAGTCTTCCACACACTTTTCATCTTATAAGTATGTGTGTTTGTGCCGTGAGTTTCCAAGAGAGTGAAAAGAACAAGGGTTTTGCTATGGATCATTTTGAAGGAATATTAGTGCTTATTTCAAGTAATGAATCCCTAGCCATGTCCATATGTGAGTCTTCATGATTTTAGATAGGTTTCAAGTGGGATTGATGATGGCGACAAGTCATTGGTAACTTGGCTATGGATCCAAGGTAAGTAATCTTGGTTATAATATGTTTAATATTGATGTGTTCATATTTTGTGTGATGAACAAAGGTATTAAGGACCTAGATTGGCTGTTTTAGAATGAATATAATACGTGGAGACTTATTTGAATTAGTGTATGTTAGCTATTGGTTATGAACTAACCAAGGTACGTGTAGTAATAGTTATGCGTATGATTTTGTTATGTTATGTTATAGTTGACATGTTAAAGCTTGATATGTTATAGCTAATATGTTAAAGCTTGTTATGGTTAAAGTGTTATAGATGCGTATGATGTATGGAATGGACTTGGATTAATGGTGTATGTTTATGAAGCAAAAATGAATGATTGATGTATCATACATGTTCTAACCCGGTTACTTACTAAGAGAAAGCTTACGTTATGGTTGTTAACGTTTTTGTAGGTTGTACGGCTTAAGTAAGGTCTCGGATAGGGCCTATGAATGTGAAGTAGAAGGTTTCAAAGTGCGGTGGATTTATGCGTATGAAATTAGTATTAAATACCGGGCTTGAACGAGTTGAACCCCATTGAATTGTTGAGTTACAGTCTTTTGTAAATGTAAAGTGTATTTAATGTCTTTTTACAGTGTGTATTTACAGAAGTTAAAGCACGTCAAACTGTTGTGTTATTGATATGTTTAAAAGTGTTTGTAGAGTGGGTCGAACGGGTGTTGGGTAACCCCGTGAAGTATGTGTTCATGGGTCATTTAAACCACAAATACTTATGGAAATGAAGTTATATGTTATTGGAATGAAATATGGAAGTTTTGGTGTCTTTTCGAGTTATAGAAGATGTTTTCCAGAATTTAAACGAACACAGAAAATTGTTTAAAAGAACAGGTCAAGACCATACGGCCGTATGGTATTCTTCCATACTGCCATATACTCAGAAATGTGGTTTTGGTAGATTCTAATAACATGGTAATACAACGGTCACTACAAACAAAATGACATTTGCTGATTGAAGCTTTTAATGACTAAAAAGTGAAAAGTCAGTAAAACCCTCGCTTTCAATTTCTTTTCATAACAAAAAAATAAGTGCGCAATTATTTTTAATTTATCACCCTCCAACTAAAACACACATTTATACTCTCACTTTTTCTCTCTCTAGATAACACACACTCCGCCTCTCAAACACCGCTACCGGACAATGAGATCCGCCATTATCACCTACGAAATCTCCAGCGAAGCCTCGTGTCGTAGCTCCTCCGGTGCGGACGTTTCTCCTCCGATAATCGAATCTCCGACGGTATATTCCGTTGACTTTTTCTTACAGTTGTTTATGATCGAATCTCCGACGGTATGTTTTTTCTTATTGTTTGTCATGTTTCGTCACAGATTCTTGGTAAAACAAGAGTGACATTGAAATGGTGTAAGTTGTATACCATGAAATGGTTTAGTTTTAACATTCGTCAAGTATAAATGTCACCATTCTGAAGGTTATGTGTGTATTGTGATGGAAATTCTCTTCACAAGTTACTTATTATGAAACGCCAATACACATTATAAGAATTGATAGAATGGTTTAAAAGTGGTCTTTAGTTATGGTACATGTCAATATGCAAATATATAATTCCGAGGATCAAATATAGGTTGAAAATTTGTGAAAATGATATTTGCATAGTTATTATGTAATATGGTAGTTTTACAATTCTTCAAGCTCGGGAAATAAGTCTAACGCAAAAAGAAGTTTAGTAAACGGAGGACCGTCTTTAGGTCAAAAGAGTCTGAGTTTGTTTATGTGGTTTATAGCCCTTGTTTTACACTTTCAGACTTAAATTCCTATGCTATCTTATGTAAAACATCATTCTAGACAACTTTTTTGCTTTACACTTTTGCTGATTCGGACCAGAAATGGGTCAAAATATCATTTTAAAATTGGATCAGAAACCTTTTTGTCCACCATCAATTTTCTTCTAGTAATCTTTACCTAGCCATATCTTTCTAATCACAAGTCCTTTTAACATTAATCTTATGTTAATTTTTAGCATACATCTCTAGTTTCAAACTAGTTATCTCAAAGGAGTTTCTAAACAAGTTTTATCCATCTTTTCCTCTATTTACAACATCAAATCCTGTCATATTACACATATAACTTGTACAAAGTATATAATATACCAAAAGGAAGGAGAAGCATGAAATCTAAACATAGTCTTACAACTTTCTTGGATGGAAAATACAATAATACAAGAGCCACTATCCTAATCTTCTAGTCTTTAACCTTGGTCTCCAATCTTTAACCCAAGTTGTTATAACCTTAATAAACCTTGTGCTTGGTCTTATATCTCAGCCTTTAACCTTGCATACCTTCCAACTTGCTCAAGTATTCTTCAAAACAACCCTAGGATCATGTAGTACACACTATGGCCTTTTTCTTTCTTGTATAATTTGTGTCTTGAATCAAAGCTTATGATGGTGATGCTGAAGTTGTGGTGTACGGATGGAAGAGAGAGCAAAAGAGATATTGGTAATCAAGGCTATTAGATGATTATATATTAGACAAGGGTTTACACATGTTTCATTCATGTGTTATTAGATTGTGTATGAGACATGTGTCTCTTGTGACTCATATCAACGCCCACCTCATGCTTGAGGGGTGGTGTAAAACCCTAAAAACCGCAAACGTGTTAAATGACTAATTTACCCTTCAAGTTTAATAATTATGAGAAACGTAAAATATGTCGAGCTCGTAAATTATATATTAACACCTAACTCATAAATGGTTTATGAAAAATATTAATGAGTCATTTATACTTGTAACTACAATATAAACATCACACATTATGTTGTTATTTGGATCATTGTATATTCAAATTTACCAACCTATTAAACTAAATAATATGACTAACAATTAATTAAATATGGAAACAAAATTATCATTGATTAGATCAACCCAATCCCCCTAATTCAGCCTAAACCCACGCCCAAATTAATCCCAATTATTCTCCTTAATCTCTCATTTGGTAACTTCCATCTAAATCCAAAATAACACACACAAAATTCACCACGACTCCATACGAATTTCGGAAGGGATCTAGCATTTTTCGGGTTCTTCATCATCAAGAGTAGCTGGAAAAATAGTTTTGGTTTGTTGGAGGCTTGGTTCGATCGGGGTGATTTTTCTTTGGTCGATTCTTCATCCGATAGGTATGAAATTCATACGCTTGATCCACACGTCCTAAAATCGATTGGGTATTTTTCTCATACTATTTATATCATATATGACCTAAATAAAATGATAAACAAAGAATCATGCATGTTTAAATAGTCGAATGGGAATTACATGCTTAAAACATATGAAAAACTATAGATCGGATTATATGAATTCTCTGGGTGATGTACATAATTTTTATGGGTGCCTTAGTCATCATAAAGGTCTGGAAAAATGGTTGTTTGAGTTGTTATATCTTGGATCAATCGTAATAATTTTTGAGGATAAAAACGTGTATAAAATCTAATCTAATTGCAAATTTAATTTTTCCGGTGTGAAACCCATTTTATTTAAGACCTATACGACCCATATGATACTGGAAAAATGTTCATTCGAATTGTTATTGTCTAAAATGTCCTTGTCTAATTATTGTTTATAATCGGGTTTTATAAAAAATGTATAAATGGATAAACAAAATTGGAACGATCGACCTAGGGTTTATGTTATGGTCTAGATCTGATCTTAATGATGAAATAATGATGGAATAATGATTGTTTTTATTTGGGGAATTAGGGTTAGGGTTTGATGATTTTATTGTATTGCCGATTGAGTTTTCAAAATAAAAGGGGTTGTTTCAGTAAATTATAAAACTTGTGGACTATTTTTGTAATATACTTTGGACCAGGGGTGTTAGTATAAAATGTAACATGAGGACCTTTTTCGTAAAATATGTGACTTAGGGGTTATTTTGTAAATCGGTAAATTTAGAACCGAAATGTAATTATTAAAATAGAGGGCTTGTTTGTAAATTCGGAAACTTGGGGTATTTCGATAAATAAGGATAATGAGGGTGTAATATGTAAATGGGACACTTAAGGGCTTGTTGTGTAAATATGCTAAATAAGGAAACTTTCTAAAATGGAAACCTTATTTTGGAAACCCGCTAATATGGAAAGTTACTAAACCGAAAGCCGACTAAAATAAGTAATCTGAATTAAATAAGTTTTTAATAAAACCAGTCATGAATTCGTGTAGATTCGCCGGAGATGGAGTTTGCTTCCGACCTTGGTATTTCTGTTGTGTTTCGTTTGCGGTATAAGGTACATATATTCTATCCCTTTTCAGTAGGGATTTCTCATAACATTCGATCCTTGACTTTACTTCACTTATGATATCCCTTTGCTATGATTTCCTTATGCTATGATTCCTTTGATATGATTCCGACTTATTCCTTTGATATGATTCTATTCGCTATGATATTAGTTTGTTATGATTATGAACTCCTGATTATGAACTTCTGATTATGAACCTCTAATTATGAACCATCTGATATGCAACTTTGATATGAACTTTGATATGAACTCTGATATGACTTTGATATGAACCATTATGATATGAGTATGCTTTGACCCTTCAGTTTGATACCCGAGCCAAATATGTTTCCTAGTCAGGAAGGTAACCTGACCGTGTCATTGATGCACCAATGGCATGACTTTAGTGTGGTTGAGTGATGTTCCACACCGTCCCCATTATGATATGATTATGAGCTCACTATATGTATATGATTTGGCCACTATGTTTCCGGGGCGATGGATGCATCCTAGATATGATATGTTTCGAGGATTTGATCGATTGGAGCTTTATATGGTGAATGATGTCGGTGCAATCCGCGTCTTCACAATTCCGGGAGTTAGCTACTCCATTTGTTACCGAGGTCTCCTCCTATTATGTATGGTATTCCGAGGCCACCCTCCGAATACAATGGGTACTTATAATATGATATGATATGATATGATATGTTTCGGGCTTGGGTAGATTTCGATAACCCTTACACTTTTGATAAACCTATATTGTACCTTCCGTATTCCCCAACGCACCATAATCAGATTACTTGTTCATTACTCAATACCCTATATGATTCACTTTACCAAGATATAGATACTTCATTATATTGATCCGACACACTTTCATTCCGTTACTTGCACTATGGTTCCATTCACGTCTTCGGGTTATTATATGTCATTGGATTGATTATGATATTCATGTTTATACGACTCACCGATTACTCGTATGATATGTATGTATGCGATGTAAGATTACCGTTGTCATCGATGATATGCTATCTTCTCGTTATGTGATCCTTTGATTTGTCCGCAACCATGCTTGTGTGCAGTCGATTGTTGATCTGTTTACCTTTTGTACCTCGTTCGATTTAATCTCGTGGACTATGACTATTCGTGGTATCCTTATCTGCTTGTTGTTGACCTGCCATGTTTGCATTCCTGTTTATGTTACGATTTGATTGGGTAAATGATTCAACTTATGAGGTCTAGCTTGTTAACTTGTTTAATTGCCCTGCTATGTATTTAATTCATTTAATTATAATGTTCATACTGTATTCCTACTTGTTACGTGTGGCTGCCATGTTTTGACTACCGTTATGATGCTGATTATGTCTTCAACTAAGGGTTTTGACCTGTGTGAATTGCCATGCTCACTTATTATTAATTGCTTCCGCTTTCCTGTAGACACTTGTTTGGCTTATATGTCTCTTGATTTCTTGAATTGATTGTATGACATATATGTTGTGTGGATGCTACGTCTGCTATGTTGCTTATGTTTCAGTTCTTGTATGTCTGGTTTGTAGGTGCTTGTTTATATGTCATCGATGCTTTGCTTTGCTTCGTTCTCCTTGTTTAGCTCGCTTTGGATATCTCAGATAATTGTGTTCTGCAGATCCGCATTGACTCATTGTTCTCATTTCACGCGACTTTGTTATCCGTTTCCTTGTTTCATTTCGCATTTGATTTTATTTAGCTTTCGTTTTGTTATATCTGTTCACTGGGCTTTTTAAGCTCAGCCGCATTTCTTTTCCTGCGGCAGGTGTTAGGTTGAAGATGGGCTGTGATGCGCTGAGAGTTGGATTATTTGAGTGGACCAACCCTAGATACCTTATTATTCGGATATATTTTGTTGGGCTATTGTTTGGAGATTTCATTTTATTTTAGATATTTTTGATTTCGTAATTTCCCTTGTAAATCTTTGTTATTATGACTTGGTACGTTATTATTTAAAGACTTCCGCTAGTAAAATTTTACTTGTATGTTCTGATATGACACCAGACTGTGACACTTCTACCCTCGTCGGGTTGGGGTGTTACAATTATGGTATCAGAGCTAAGGTTTCGTCTTGTTGACCTTAGGATTGACCTGTGAGGACTTGGGTAGACACTAGGCTTCCGTCTGTTATGATATATTCCGATTCTTTTTGATTGTCGTTCGATTGACTTGATAATCTTTTGTCTTCACCGCTTTGGGTCTTCTTCTTCACATTTGATTTTATTATTTTGTCTTCGCACATCCGCTTATCGATCGTTAGATGGAGACTACCCGTGGAGCCGAAGATGATGGTGCCGAACTCGCGTTCTTTGCAATGTCCTCGAAATGGAGAGGTTCGTGAAGCGTGGCCACGCCCGCCGCCGTCTTCTTGGAGGCATCGGGATGTTCTTTGGAGGAGTTGGACGGATCAACCAAAGGCGCAAGGATGGAGAAAAGGTTCAACCGGTGTCTGAGAAGGTTCATCTACTTCATGTGATTTGGGCGCGACTTGTGTTACTCTGATTCGTTTGTCACGCGTTTTGAGGCGGTTTGATATCTTGCTACGTGATTTTGATCGGCATTACTTTTCTTTGATTCGTTCAGAACTCGGTTTGAATCGTGAAGTTTTATCGTTTAGCATTCTGGTATATCTCAGCTCTTCTTTTTGGACCGACAGTAATGAGTCATGAGGAACCATTTCATGCAAGTTGGTGGCCTTCTTCTTTGGTGATATGGTAAGTTGTTTGATGTAGTATATGTTGTATGTATGTGATCCGTGCCTTTGGTATGTTACTTGATATCCGTATGTGATATGTTTTGTGTGATTTTGGTTATGTGGTTTGTCATGACCGGGACGAATATGATGACAATAAGGGCTTGTTATGTGATGCAAGTATTATGACGCCGATCAACGTGATAATACCGAGATCATATAATTTGAACTTATTGAAATCATACGATGTGTTGGGAAATGCCCGGGTTGGTACGTGAATGGAATAAGGCTTATATCCGTTATTTGGCACTCTTCATGATCGTTTTGAATTCGCATCCGCTTTGAGAGAATTCGCATCGACATCCGTTATGTATAAGTCCAGTGCGTTTGGAAATCGAAATCGGTATGATCTATGTGGGACTATGAATTGCTACGTCGCTTTAAACTCGTTCGCCTCTCTGTACCCTGCGATTTCAATTTTCGAGGACGAAAATTTTCTTTTAGAGGAAGAGTTGTAAAACCCTAAAGACCGCAAACGTGTTAAATGACTAATTTACCCTTCAAGTTTAATAATTATGAAACGAAAATATGTCGAGCTCGTAAATTATATATTAACACCTAACTCATAAATGGTTTATGAAAATATTAATGAGTCATTTATACTTGTAACTACAATATAAACATCACACATTATATTGTTATTTGGATCATTGTATATTCAAATTTACCAACCTATTAAACTAAATAATATGACTAACAATTAATTAAATATGGAAACAAAATTATCATTGATTAGATCAACCCAATCCCCCCCTAATTCAGCCTAAACCCACGCCCAAATTAATCCCATTTATTCTCCCTTAATCTCTCATTTGGTAACTTCCATCTAAATCCAAAACACACACAAAAATTCACCACGACTCCATACAATTTCGGAAGGATCTAGCATTTTTCTGGGGTTCTTCATCATCAAGAGTAGCTGGAAAAAATAGGTTTTGGTTTGTTGGAGGATTGGTTCGATCGGGGTGATTTTTCTTTGGTCGATTCTTAATCCGATAGGTATGAAATTCATACGCTTGATCCACACGTCCTAAAATCGATTGGGTATTTTTCTCATACTATTTATATCATATATGACCTAAATAAAATGATAAACAAAGAATCATGCATGTTTAAATAGTCGAATGGGAATTACATGCTTAAAACATATGAAAAACTATAGATTGGATTATATGAATTCTCTGGGTGGTGTACATAATTTTTATGGGTGCCTTAGTCATCATAAAGGTCTGGAAAAATGGTTGTTTGAGTTGTTATATCTTGGATCAATCGTAATAATTTTTGAGGATAAAAACGTGTATAAAATCTAATCTAATTCGTACGAATTTTTCCGGGTGTGAAACCCATTTTATTTAAGACCTATACGACCCATATGATACTGGAAAAATGTTCATTCGAATTGTTATTGTCTAAAATGGCCTTGTCTAATTATTGTTTATAATCGGGTTTTTATAAAAAATGTATAAATGGATAAACAAAATTGGAACGATTGACCTAGGGTTTATGTTATGGTCTAGATCTGATCTTAATGATGAAATAATGATGGAATAATGATTGTTTTTGATTTGGGGAATTAGGGTTAGGGTTTGATGATTTTATTGTATTGCCGATTGAGTTTTCAAAATAAAAGGGGTTGTTTCGTAAATTATAAAACTTGTGGACTATTTTGTAATATACTTTGGACCAGGGGTGTTAGTATAAAATGTAACATGAGGACCTTTTTCGTAAAATATGTGACTTAGGGGTTATTTTGTAAATCGGGTAAATTTAGAACCGAAATGTAATTATTAAAAATAGAGGGGCTTGTTTGTAAATTCGGAAACTTGGGGTATTTCGTATAAATAAGGATAATGAGGGTGTAATATGTAAAATTGGACACTTAAGGGCTTGTTGTGTAAATATGCTAAATAAGGAAACTTTCTAAAATGGAAACCTTCTATTTTGGAAACCTACTAATATGGAAAGTTACTAAAGCTGAAAGCCGACTAAAATAAGTAATCTGAATTAAATAAGTTTTAATAAAACCAACATGAATTCGTGTAGATTCACGGAGATGGAGTTTGCTTCCGACCTTGGTATTTCGTTGTGTTTCGTTTGCGGTATAAGGTACAAATATTCTATCCTTTTCAAGTAGGATTTCTCATAACATTCGATCCTTGACTTTACTTCACTTATGATATCCCTTTGCTATGATTTCCTTATGCTATGATTCCTTTGATATGATTCCGACTTATTCCTTTGATATGATTCTATTCGCTATGATATTAGTTTGTTATGATTATGAACTCCGATTATGAACTTCGATTATGAACCTCGATTATGAACCATCGATATGCAACTTTGATATGAACTTTGATATGAACTCGATATGACTTTGATATGAACCATTATGATATGAGTATGCTTTGACCCTTCGGTTTGATACCCGAGCCAAATATGTTTCCTAGTCGGAAGGTAACTGACCGTGTCATTGATGCACCAATGGCATGACTTTAGTGTGGTTGAGTGATGTTCCACACCGTCCCCATTATGATATGATTATGAGCTCACTATATGTATATGATTTGGCCACTATGTTTCGGGGCGATGGATGCATCCTAGATATGATATGTTTCGAGGATTTGATCCGATTGGAGCTTTATATGGTGAATGATGTCGGGTGCAATCCGCGTCTTCACAATTCGGGAGTTAGCTACTCCATTTGTTACCGAGGTCTCCTCCTATTATGTATGGTATTCGAGGCCACCCTCCGAATACAATGGCTACTTATGATATGATATGATATGATATGTTTCCGGCTCGGGTAGATTTACGATAACCCTTACACTTTTGATAAACCTATATTGTACCTTCCGTATTCCCCAACGCACCATAATCAGTATTACTTGTTCATTACTCAATACCCTATATGATTCACTTTTACCAAGATATAGATACTTCATTATATTGATCTGACACACTTTGATTCCGTTACTTGAGACTATGGTTCCATTCACGTACCGGGTTATTATATGTCATTGGATTGATTATGATATTCATGTTTTTACGACTACTGATTACTCTGTATGATATGTATGTATGCGATGTAAGATTACCTGTTGTCATCTGATGATATGCTATCTTACTGTTATGTGATCCTTTGATTTGTCTGGCAACCATGCTTGTGTGCAGTCGATTGTTGATCGGTTTACCTTTTGTACCTCGTTCGATTTAATCTCGTGGACTATGACTATTCGTGGTATCCTTATCTGCTTGTTGTTGACCTGCCATGTTTGCATTCCTGTTTATGTTACGATTTGATTGGGTAAATGATTCAACTTATGAGGTCTAGCTTGTTAACTTGTTTAATTGCCCTGCTATGTATTTAATTCATTTAATTATAATGTTCATACTGTATTCCTACTTGTTACGTGTGGCTGCCATGCTTTGACTATTGTTAGTACTTCATTGTTATGATACTGATTATGTCTTCAACTAAGGGTTTTGACCTGTGTGAATTGCCATGCTCACTTATTATTAATTGCTTCCGCTTTCCTGTAGACACTTGTTTGGCTTGTATGTCTCTTGATTTCCTGAATTGATTGTATGACATATATGTTGTGTGGATGCTACGCCTGCTATGTTGCTTATGTTTCAGTTCTTGTATGTCTGGTTTGTAGGTGCTTGTTTATATGTCATCGATGCTTTGCTTTGCTTCGTTCTCCTTGTTTCGCTCGCTTTGGATATCTCATAATTGTGTTCTGCGCAGATCCTCATTGACTCATTGTTCTCATTTCACGCGACTTTGTTATCCGCTTCCCTTGTTTCATTTCGCATTTCGATTTTATTTAGCTTTCGTTTTGTTATATCATTCACTTTGGGCTTTTTAAGCTCACCGCATTTCTTTTCCTGCGGCGGTGTTAGGTTGAAGATGGGCTTTGATGGGTGAGAGTTGGATTATTTGAGTGGACCAACCCTAGATACCTTATTATTCGGATATATTTTGTTGGGCTATTGTTTGGAGATTTCATTTTATTTTAGATATTTTTGATTTCGTAATTTCCCTTGTAAATCTTTGTTATTATGACTTGGTACGTTATTATTTAAAGACTTCCGCTAGTAAAATTTTACTTGTATGTTCTGATATGACACCAGACTGTGACACTTCTACCCTCGTCGGGTTGGGGTGTTACAATTATGGTATCAGAGCTAAGGTTTCGTCTTGTTGACCTTAGGATTGACCTGTGAGGACTTGGGTAGACACTAGGCTTCCGTCTGTTATGATATATTCCGATTCTTTTTGGATTGTCGTTCAGATTTGACTTCGATAATCTTTCGTCTTCACTGTTTTGGTCTTCTTCTCTTCACAATTGATTTTATTATTTTGTCTTCGCACATCCGTTTATCGATCGTTAGATGGAGACTACCCGTGGAGCCGAAGATGATGGTGCCGAACTGCGTTCTTTGCAATGATCTACGGTGGAGAGGTTCGTGAAGCGAAGCCACACCCGATTGCCGTCTTCTTGGAGGCATCGGGATCTTCTTGGAGGAGTTGGACGGATCAACCAAAGGCGCAAGGACGGAGAAAAGGTTCAACCGGTGTCTGAGAAGGTTCATCTACTTCATGTGATTTGGGCGCGACTTGTGTTACTCTGATTCGTTTGTCACGCGTTTTGAGGCGGTTTGATATCTTGCTACGTGATTTTGATCGGCATTACTTTTCTTTGATTCGTTCAGAACTCGGTTTGAATCGTGAAGTTTTATCGTTTAGCATTCTGGTATATCTCAGCTTTTCTTTTGGACCGACAGTAATGAGTCATGAGGAACCGTTTTATGCAAGTTGGTGGCCTTCTTCTCTTTTGTGATATGGTAAGTTGTTTGATGTAGTTATGTTGTATGTATGTGATCCGTCTCGCTTTGGTATGTTACTTGATATCCGTATGTGATATGTTTTGTGTGATTTTGGTTATGTGGTTTGTCATGACCGGGACGAATATGATGACAATAAGGGCTTGTTATGTGATGCAAGTATTATGACGCTTTGATCAACGTGATAATACCGAGATCATATAATTTGAACTTATTGAAATCATCGATGTGTTGGGAAATGCCAGGGTTGGTACGTGAATGGAATAAGGCTTATATCCGTTATTTGGCACTCTTCATGATCGTTTTGAATTCCGTACCGCTTTGAGAGAATTCGCATCGACATCTGTTATGTATAAGTCTGGTACGTTTTGGAAATCGAAATCGGTATGATCTATGTGGGACTATGAATTGCTACGTCTGCCTTAAACTCGTTCGTCTCTGTGTACCCCTGCGATTTCAATTTTCGAGGACGAAAATTTTCTTTTAGAAGGGAAGAGTTGTAAAACCCTAAAGACCGCAAACGTGTTAAATGACTAATTTACCCTTCAAGTTTAATAATTATGAGAAACGTAAAATATGTCGAGCTCGTAAATTATATATTAACACCTAACTCATAAATGGTTTATGAAAAATATTAATGAGTCATTTATACTTGTAACTACAATATAAACATCACACATTATATTGTTATTTGGATCATTGTATATTCAAATTTACCAACCTATTAAACTAAATAATATGACTAACAATTAATTAAATATGGAAACAAAATTATCATTGATTAGATCAACCCAATCCCCCCCTAATTCAGCCTAAACCCACGCCCAAATTAATCCCATTTATTCTCCCTTAATCTCTCATTTGGTAACTTCCATCTAAATCCAAAATAACACACACAAAAATTCACCACGACTCCATACGAATTTCTGGAAGGGATCTAGCATTTTTCTGGGGTTCTTCATCATCAAGAGTAGCTGGAAAAAATAGGTTTTGGTTTGTTGGAGGATTGGTTCGATCGGGGTGATTTTTCTTTGGTCGATTCTTAATCCGATAGGTATGAAATTCATACGCTTGATCCACACGTCCTAAAATCGATTGGGTATTTTTCTCATACTATTTATATCATATATGACCTAAATAAAATGATAAACAAAGAATCATGCATGTTTAAATAGTCGAATGGGAATTACATGCTTAAAACATATGAAAACTATAGATTGGATTATATGAATTCTCGGGTGGTGTACATAATTTTTATGGGTGCCTTAGTCATCATAAAGGTCTGGAAAAATGGTTGTTTGAGTTGTTATATCTTGGATCAATCGTAATAATTTTTGAGGATAAAACGTGTATAAAATCTAATCTAATTAAATGCAATTTTTCCGGTGTGAAACCCATTTTATTTAAGACCTATCGACCCATATGATACTGGAAAAATGTTCATTCGAATTGTTATTGTCTAAAATGGCCTTGTCTAATTATTGTTTATAATCGGGTTTTTATAAAAAATGTATAAATGGATAAACAAAATTGGAACGATTGACCTAGGGTTTATGTTATGGTCTAGATCTGATCTTAATGATGAAATAATGATGGAATAATGATTGTTTTTGATTTGGGGAATTAGGGTTAGGGTTTGATGATTTTATTGTATTGCCGATTGAGTTTTCAAAATAAAAAGGGGTTGTTTCGTAAATTATAAAACTTGTGGACTATTTTTGTAATATACTTTGGACCAGGGGGTGTTAGTATAAAATGTAACATGAGGACCTTTTTCGTAAAATATGTGACTTAGGGGTTATTTTGTAAATCGGGTAAATTTAGAACCGAAATGTAATTATTCAAAATAGAGGGGCTTGTTTGTAAATTCTGGAAACTTGGGGGTATTTCGTATAAATAAGGATAATGAGGGTGTAATATGTAAAATTGGACACTTAAGGGCTTGTTGTGTAAATATGCTAAATAAGGAAACTTTCTAAAATGGAAACCTTCTATTTTTGGAAACCTACTAATATGGAAAGTTACTAAAACTGGAAAGCCGACTAAAATAAGTAATCTGAATTAAATAAGTTTTTAATAAAACCACTCATGAATTCGTGTAGATTCATGGAGATGGAGTTTGCTTCCGACCTTGGTATTTCTGTTGTGTTTCGTTTGCGGTATAAGGTACATATATTCTATCCTTTTCAAGTGAGGATTTCTCATAACATTCGATCCTTGACTTTACTTCACTTATGATATCCCTTTGCTATGATTTCCTTATGCTATGATTCCTTTGATATGATTCCGACTTATTCCTTTGATATGATTCTATTCGCTATGATATTAGTTTGTTATGATTATGAACTCCTGATTATGAACTTCTGATTATGAACCTCTGATTATGAACCATCTGATATGCAACTTTGATATGAACTTTGATATGAACTCTGATATGACTTTGATATGAACCATTATGATATGAGTATGCTTTGACCCTTCAGTTTGATACCCGAGCCAAATATGTTTCCTAGTCAGGAAGGTAACCTGACCGTGTCATTGATGCACCAATGGCATGACTTTAGTGTGGTTGAGTGATGTTCCACACCGTCCCCATTATGATATGATTATGAGCTCACTATATGTATATGATTTGGCCACTATGTTTGGGGGCGATGGATGCATCCTAGATATGATATGTTTCGAGGATTTGATCGATTGGAGCTTTATATGGTGAATGATGTCGGTGCAATCCGCGTCTTCACAATTCAGGGAGTTAGCTACTCCATTTGTTCTTGAGGTCTCCCTCCTATTATGTATGGTATTCCGAGGCCACCCTCCGAATACAATGGCTACTTATGATATGATATGATATGATATGTTTCGGGCTTGGGTAGATTTACGATAACCCTTACACTTTTGATAAACCTATATTGTACCTTCCACATTCCCCAACGCACCATAATCAGATTACTTGTTCATTACTCAATACCCTATATGATTCACTTTACCAAGATATAGATACTTCATTATATTGATCGACACACTTTGATTCCGTTACTTGGACTATGGTTCCATTCACGTCTCGGGTTATTATATGTCATTGGATTGATTATGATATTCATGTTTTACGACTACGATTACTCTGTATGATATGTATGTATGCGATGTAAGATTACTGTTGTCATCGATGATATGCTATCTTCTTGTTATATGATCCTTTGATTTGTCGGCAACCATGCTTGTGTGCGATCGATTGTTGATCTGTTTACCTTTTGTACCTCGTTCGATTTAATCTCGTGGACTATGACTATTCGTGGTATCCTTATCTGCTTGTTGTTGACCTGCCATGTTTGCATTCCTGTTTATGTTACGATTTGATTGGGTAAATGATTCAACTTATGAGGTCTAGCTTGTTAACTTGTTTAATTGCCCTGCTATGTATTTAATTCATTTAATTATAATGTTCATACTGTATTCCTACTTGTTACGTGTGGCTGCCATGTTTTGACTACCGTTATGATGCTGATTATGTCTTCAACTAAGGGTTTTGACCTGTGTGAATTGCCATGCTCACTTATTATTAATTGCTTCCGCTTTCCTATAGACACTTGTTTGGCTTGTATGTCTCTTGATTTCTTGAATTGATTGTATGACATATATGTTGTGTGGATGCTACGCCTGCTATGTTGCTTATGTTTCAGTTCTTGTATGTCTGGTTTGTAGGTGCTTGTTTATATGTCATCGATGCTTTGCTTTGCTTCGTTCTCCTTGTTTCTGTTCGTTTTGGATATCTGTATAATTGTGTTCTGCAGGATCCGCATTGACTCATTGTTCTCATTTATTTGAGTCTTTGTTATCCGTTTCCTTTGTTTCATTTCGCATTTGATTTTATTTAGCTTTCGTTTTGTTATATCATTCCTTTGGGCTTTTTAAGCTCACCGCATTTCTTTTCTGCGGCGGTGTTAGGTTGAAGATGGGCTTTGATGGGCTGAGAGTTGGATTATTTGAGTGGACCAACCCTAGATACCTTATTATTCGGATATATTTTGTTGGGCTATTGTTTGGAGATTTCATTTTATTTTAGATATTTTGGATTTTGTAATTTCCCTTGTAAATCTTTGTTATTATGACTTGGTACGTTATTATTTAAAGACTTCCGCTTGTAAAATTTTACTTGTATGTTCTGATATGACACCAGACTGTGACACTTCTACCCTCGTTGGGTTGGGGTGTTACAGGTGGGATATGTTACTTCATTGTGAAGTTATAATTCTACGGGGTATAGTTTGGTTCCAGTAATTACTAATGTTAAGCTTTTAAGTCTCAAAAACTTAAAATAGGGTAACGTAAAAATATATACTTACAAAAATATAAAAACTTATCAATATACCCCAACTAAGTATGTTATATGGGTGATAAGTTTAACGGAGTGCGTATACGTTGTTAAAACCTAATAACATAGGTTTGAGTACGCGTAATACGTAAAGAGTATAATGTTTACGTAAAAATGATAATAACATTTAAAATATGACTATTGGTATAGACTCATCCTAGTCTTATGTTGGTTACGAGGAAAGTTTACACGATTAAAATTTCGTAATTATTAATAAAAGTAATAACATTAAATATTAAAAGTAATACTACATCCGTCTCATATTAAATGTTCACTTAGATTTTTTTAAGTCTTTTTTGTTCAACTTTGACCTTAAATTCTATTATTTGTGTTATATAATATATAATGCAAAATATATGAATAGATTGGGTTTTAAATTGTATTTTCATTCGTATAATTTTCATCAAATATTATATAGCACAAATAAAAATATTTACAGTCAAAGTTGAGCAAGAAAGACTCAAAAAAATCAAAGTGGACATTTATTATGTGACGGAGGAGTATTATTTAATATAAAAGTAATAGTAATTAATATTAAATAGTTAAATATTAACCTGAAATTTTCGAGTTGCTACACTTGTCTACTGTGATAATATTAGTTCAATTTATTTGTCTTCTAATCCCGTGCAGCATCAGCACACGAACCATATTGAGATTGGCATTCATTTTGTTCGGAATTTACTTGTTGCTGGACATGTACGTATTTTACACGTCCCTTCTGATTATCAGTTTGCGGATATATTTACCAACGGTCTTCCTTCTACTTTGTTTGTTGTGTTTCGAAACAGTTTGAGTGTTTGTTTTCTACCCGCTCCAACTGCAGAAAGGTTGTTAGTGAACTTAATTATATTAGTTTTGGCTTAGTATTTATATTAGATTATAATTGGTATAACTCAAAGTGTTAAGATATAATTATTGGATCATATGTATTCTTACATTAGTCACTTATTCAATCTAGGTATACAAAATACCTCACATGTTTTATATTTGTATACTCAATTATCATCATCAAATGTCATTACACCTATAAACTTCATTTATACCTACTTTACCAAACAACTCTAAGACAAAAGTTACTACTCCAGCTCTCACAAGCTTGATATCCAACTCTTTACGCCAAATGTCATCCACTTCTTACAAATAGCCCAAAATCCACATGCTCAACTAAATTGGATTGATCGGTTTAACAATCAATGTAACATGTTTTTGATGTAATTTAATTTGATCTCTTGGTCTTTAGGTAATACTTTTCAAGGTGTAGATTATAATAAGGGGTAATTATGAGAATGCATGTTTTGCTCAAGGTGTCAACACTTTTTAGGAAAAAAGTTGGGGTATTTCCAAAATAGACTTTGAGACTTGCGACTTTTCTACTTTTCATATAAGCTTGACAAGTGTCCTTCGAAGTTTGTGTACCCAATCATTTTTTCTGACTTTTACAACTACGATTGTACAGCGACCGAATCTAAGCGACTTTTTTAGGAATCTTGCGAATTTTTTTGTTCTTTAGTAAAAAAAAGTCAAAGTTCTGAGTATTATTTTTATACATTTAGTTCCTTCCGAGGTGAGCGACTTAAGCGAAATAATATAAGCGACTTATTTTATGTACCTTTGTTTGTACCTTTTATCTTGTTTTACAAGATTTTTTTACACCTTTTAAAATTTTACCTGTTTTTAAATTTTTACCCAAACACAAACACACACACTAACACTCACACTAACACTCTACTACGGAAAAACACAATTCAAAATTGTGAAACCCTAAATCAATCCTAATTATTCATCAATTAAACTCCAAAATGGCTTACATTCCCAATATTCGATGATAAGGTAGCAGTTCGTTCCCGTGTTAAGTTGTTTTCGCAAATTAAGTCTAAATTGTTAAGAAATCCAGTTGAATGAGGTTGTTCGAACAACTGCTTTTGGGCCATGGTTAGATATTCCTCGGCTAGGTAAAGGCAATCATATGGTTAATTTCGTTTTACAACACCGGTATATATCGACAAACTTCTTGATTCTTGTCCCCATTTTATACAAAATTGGGAACAATGTATTGAAATTCGCCGGGAAGAGTTTCTATTGATGGTGGATTCGTTTGGTCGTTTGCCTCCCCAGAGAAATTGATCGAAGTCCTTTTGCTGCGTGTCTTTCCTGAAAAACAATTTATAAGAAAGGTAACTGTAAAAGGGAATGAGCTTTTAGATTTGTTTGGGAATGACACATAATTTTCAAAGTTATCAGCTGAGGATGCGGTAAGGGTATGTCTGTTGCTAGTCGCTGAGGTCGTGTTCATAGGTCGTGGACCTTGGTACATTGTTGACAATCATTTGTTGCAATTAGTTGAGGATTTTGGGGCATGGAATGCATATCCATTGGGAGAGTTCTTGTGGACCCGTTTTTACAAAAATTTAGCCAATGTGGTACCCCCGGCATTACAATGCTCACTACAAAGAGAAATTGCAAGAAAACCCTTCTACAATTGCAACATATAATATTTCTGGCTTTTTCTTGGCTTTTAAGGTTAGATGTGTATACATTTATGAACATCTCAGTTTTTGTTTACTAGCAGTTCATACAATGCTTTTATTCTTTTCGTTTATTTTAGATATGGATTCTTGAGAGTTATCCCACTAGCACTTCATGGTGGAACAAAGACCCGTCAAAGATACCATGTTGTCTTTGTTGGTCAAAGGGTAAAACATTTGCCAAACGCCATTATGGCAAACTTTTTGGTCCTGTAAGCATTTCCATTTGTTTGTATTTGTCAAATAAGTTACGACTTCGTTATATTTGTTTTTTACTTTATAATTGTTTGTTTACTAGGGTTGTATTCCAGTATTGGATCTTCTTCCAACAAATGCGGAAATGTTAGAACCATGGTTTGCACCAAGTAACGCATATTTGAGCCAGCTGGATAGTCTAGAAAATCAATTACCTGCCGATGATCCCACTAATGAGGTAAGTTGCCCCGTTTGTGCAAACCATGGTTGCATTCACGTTGACAATTGACCAATGCACATTCTGTTTCGATCTTGCTTTGTAGGTGCATGAAGAGGTGGTGATAACTGATACAGATGTGGCGTTAGGTGATAAAGAGGTGGCTATAGTCAATAATGATGTGCCAGTAAGTGATAAAGGTCAAAGTTCCAATCCGCTAGACATAGATGCCGAGGTTGACGATATTAACAATAGACTTGCCGCTGTAGAGGAAGCTCTAAAGATACAACCCCGAGCCAATGTGGGAGTCCTTAATGATATTAAAAATAGACTTGCCGTTGTTGAGGAAGCTCTAAAGATACAATGTCCAAAGGTGAACATTTTCTTTACATTCATTTTTAGGATATATGTTTCGTAAGAACTTTGAATTTGAAAACGAGACACGTATATTACAACTTCTTTTAAAAACTCGTAAGTCGTAAGTATAATGAGGATTTGTTGTAAATGTACCCACACGTGATTTTCATTCATCCTTGGAGTTGACCTGATAATGTATACTTGGGGGGCTGTTTTGTAAATTTGATGTATCCACTGCTAGCGTCTATCAAACCCCTGCTAGTGGTTTTCAATCCACTTCTAGCAGGTTCCTGTTAATGTATCACTTGAGGGGCTGTTTTGTAAATTTGATGAATCCACTGCTATCGTCTATCAAACCATTGCTAGTGTCTATCAAACCACTGCTAGTGGTTGCAATCCACTGCTAGTGGTTTTCCTGATAATGTATACTTGGGGGGCTGTTTTGTAAATTTGATACATCATTTAGATAGGTATTTTTATTGGTTTTTCACCAACTAATGGATTATATACATACATTATTCAGTATCAATTGCAAATAAGGAAATGTGTTGATGAAAATTTGGCTTCTAATGGATTATACACTTTAATATTTGTTAGTCATTTAGGTCTCGTTTCTTTAGTAGTATAATTGATTGTATATTTTAAATTTCAGACTTCAACTCATAAGCACGACAAATCGGATGAGGATTGTTTTGGCCAAAATGCCATGGAAATTCAGACGTCAAGTCCAATTCATAATGAAAACTGGAATGGTAGTCCTAGTTTGTCTGATCTTCATTCTCGTGATGTTCATTCGGCTGATTATAAAAAGGTTATGTTCCTTTTAGTAGTACTTTTGTCTTTTATCGTTTTTTTGTTACATACCTAAATCAGTTTGATTAACTACAGAATTGCGACAAATTGAGTTGTGTTAATGCTGAAAACGAACAAGGTGGTCTTACTTATATAGACCCTGCCATGTCGCAGCTTGTGGATTATTGTCTTCAAGACGAACCATTGCCGTTAGTTGATCACATTCCAGATCATGATCCCAGTCATTTAAATTTACCTAATTTGAATGAAACATTTTCTCAATCGGCTGTTGAAGTACGTATATATAAATTCCACCTGTACTATCTATACATGTTTGCTAGATTTGGTCATCCATATATTTGTGTTTTTCTTGTATAGTTACAGGGCAAACAATGCAGACTAGATGAGCAGTGGAGCTAGAAGATGATTTCTCTGTTTATGGACTTTCGGAATGTCAGGACAAACAGTGGAGCTAGATGAACAAAAGGTGGCTGCTGAAAACAAGGAAGATAGCGAAACACCAAGTGAGGTAGTGGTAAGTGTTGATGATAAACCCGGAGAGGCGGTTCATGCTACTGAGATACATGCTCATGATTCCGATGTTACTTTGAAAGTAAGTGAATGTGCGTCTAACGTTGATGATAAATCTGGTACTGATAAACAAGGAGAGGCGGTTCAAGCTACTGAGATACATCCTCATGATTATGATGTTACTCTCAAAGTAAGTGAAGGTGCGTCTAACGTTGAGCATAAATCAGGTGAAGATAAACCTGGAGAGGTGGTTCAAGCTACTGAGATACATCCTCATGATTCTGATGTTACGATGAAAGTAAGTGAAGGTGCGTCTAACGTTGAGCATAAATCTGGTGATGATAAATCCGGAGAGGCGGTTCAAGCTACTGAGATACATCCTCATGATTCTGATGTTACGGTGAAAGTATGTGAAGGTGTGTCTAACGTTGACGATAAATCTGGTCATGATAAACCTGGAGAGGCGGTTCAAGCACATGAAATACATGCTCATGAAAGTGTGTTTAATGTTGATGATAAATCTATAAAGGGCGTTCACGGTAATGAAAATGACATTGTTGATTGCAATGCTGCTGATCAACACTCTCATGATCGTGAGAAAGTAGGTGAAGTTTTAAATGTGGATGATAAATCTATAGAGGGTGTTCAAGTTAATGAAAATGACATTGTTGATTGCAATGCTGCTGATGAACACTCTCATGATCGTGAGGCGATGTTAAATGTTCTTGAGAAATCTATAGAGGGGTTCAAGGTAATCAAAATAACATTATAGATTCTCATGATGGTCGAAAAAGCAAGTGAAGCGATGTCACAAATGGCGGGGATGGGGATGAGCATATGAATCATCTTGGAGAGATGGTTACTCATAATGAAGTATACAATGTTGATGGCCACGTTAACGAGAAAGTAAGCGGGGTTGAGTTCTTGGTTGCAAATGAGTTGTCAACCAAGGCGGTATTAGACAAAATTGATCATGATCTTTGTGAAGGCAAGACAGCCATGTTTCATAATTCGACGGACAAGCGGTAAGCCTTTGCCTCTGACTTACGAGGTCTGACTACATTATTTATTAAAGTTACCACATGTAGTTCAAAAGTTTGATGTTATTTCAATGATGAATTTTTTGTATAGGATGTTTTCATGCATGCTAAAAGGAAGAGAAATGCAAGTAAGTTCAGCAACACCTTATAATGGCCTAGCAATAAAGAAAACTAGAAAGGCCAAAGTTACCAAAGAGAGTAATGCCAAAGCTACCCAAGAGAGTACTCTGTTTTGAAAGAAGATGTTGACTCAAAAGGACAAAGCGGTGGGCAAGTGTTTGCAGGACCCATCGTGAACCTCCCTCCCACGACTCCACAGTTGCAAACGACGTTCCAAAAGACTAAGAAAAGATAATCAGTTGGAAACATGGGTAGAGGTATAGCAGAACTACATTTACAAACAGACATCTTAAAGACATATACATTAATTTTGTTTTTAAAATTTTTCAGGATCTGTCACGTCCTGAAGGTTGCGATATCAACAAGATTACTAAACCATCGTGTATGGATACCTTTATAAAAAAAAATTAAGTCATCTCATAGCTTTCCTTGGGGTCTTGGCGACATCGTTGTTCATCGAAAATTTTGGTTGGCTTTGTTGGGTTATGGAAGAGGCAATAAAAAAGGATGGCTTGGAGATGAGGTACCTAATGATATTTAATTTCCATAAAAATTTAATTTTATTTGAATTAGTTTAACGGTATTTTGCTTATAAAAAATTTGCAAGATCCGGATCTCAGGGTTGATCTAATGTGGCGGTTTAGGCGAGCAATGCCGATTGGGCTATGGTTGGACCATTTTCTCTTCTTCTATCCTTGATGGGTCTATGCGTGCCTACTCGCCACCGCCAACGCTATCCATTGCCATGGTCTAGTGTCGACAAGGTTTGTATATAAAGACCATATTTTCTTCTAGATACTTGGGTAAATATATACATGCTCAAAATGTGATGAATTATGACAAGGTTTATTTGTTCACATTTAGGTATACTTTCCGTGAACGTGCCCGACCGCCAATCGGTTTCTCACCGAGTTACAAATTGCACTGAGTTATAACAATTTATGACACACTAGGTACGCGAACTGAGACGAGAGAAAAGAATTTAAAATGGAGGGTCACTTTTGAGAGAATGCTACCACAAGATATCTAAACTTGTGTAAAGTTCTTCAAGCCAAATCAATATCATTTCGATTATAAGATCACATTTCGAGTTGGGATGATGTCCCTATACAAGCCAATGCATACGGTGATTGCGGAGTTTGGGTATGTATTTTTTGCAGTGGGGTAACAACTTAAGTATGAAGGTTGATGACCCTCTTCAAGTTGCTTTAGGCGTATCGAGCATATGGTGGAGTACTTTTGGAAGTATAAGGTGGTTGTTTATACAAGTGATGAATAAAGATGCATTTCATCTCTTTGGGTATGGCTTGTATGTGGGTTTAGACTTTTCTTTGTTCAACCAAATGTAACCAGACATCTTGTATGTACGTGTAGGACATCAAAAGACAACTTCTTATGCATGTCATGTAGTGCAACTTGGTATATTCTTAACACCCATGTAGGCTTTCTTTAAGCCCTAGTTTCTGTATATACGTATTGTGATACTGTTGATTTGCAACAAACATTTTGTGTAAATTGTTAAAATGTTTGTTTTTTACAAACATCCATTTGATTTGAAAAAACGAATACAAACAATCTTATTGCTAAAAGACTATAACATACATATTACATAACACTTATTGCTAAATAGATGACCATAACCAAACTACAGCACTGAAGAGAATAATCAAACTGAAAACCAATATAACTTTGTTATGAACTTTCACTCTTGACTTGATAAAAGTCAACTCATCCAACATTTTCATGATATCATTGTTTGAAACCTCAATAACTTCATCCGAGACTGAACGCTTTCCCGTCTTCATTAAATGTTTCTTTTCCTCATGTTCCTTGTAAAACAAATCTTTGTAATACTGACTTGGCAGTTCCGGGTCTAGGAACCCATAGAAGTTACATTTGGTCTATTTGTCCTAAAAATAAGATTTGTTAAATTCACATATTCAACCTAACAACTAAAATAAGTATAATGCATAATAATATTACATAAATTGGACAGGCTTTGAATCTTCTACCAGGATGAGTCCGGGTCCAAGAGGTTTGTACTTCCACCGGTAATGGTTTTGGACATTCGCAGTGTGTAGCATTGATGTAGTATTCAATGGCTTTCGATTGGATCCGGAAGTAGAGCGCAGGAGGAGCCATTGTTTTATTTTATCCAATGAGTAAACTTGACGCTTTTCTAGTAGAGTGACATCTAATTTGGCGGAAATATACTTTGTGAATGAGCGGGTAATGAATATTGTGGAGGAAAAGTTTAAGCGAATTTTATATTGAGCGACTAAAGGTCCTATTTTCAATAATTTTTTGGGTTTATTGTTTTGTACAATCCCGAACACAAATCCCAAAAAATGACTTGACTAATTCCCAAAATTCAAACTTTATTTGTTCGTGAGTTTTACTTCCGATTAACATCACCTACCTACGGTGATTACCTATCTCACTAAAAATATCGATTAAAGATAAGATCATCGGTTTATGCTACATGTCGCTTCAACCAAAATTCATGTGAGTGACGATGATGATGTTTCTTTCTTCGTTCATGAAATATCTTTGTAAGCGAACACGATCCGACGCTATACATCAAACTTTTCGAGAAATCTTCCGAGGTAAAGCCGTCTACTTCTTCTAAGACTATTGATATTGATCTTAATGTTCGTTTGTTGCCTTAAGAATCGATTTTCAAAACCAAAAGTGAAGATCATAATAACGAGGTGCGGCGCAAACATTAATGTAGATGTGCAACCTAGTTGGTGAAAACCACATTTCTAAATATCCACGATCCACCCGATTCGGTGATCCCATAATTAAAAAGCTAAGTAACCATAAACACCTGTAGTATCTAAATTAAAGGTGGGTAGTCGGTTTGATGATAAGCAAGGATGCATTTATGCAATAGGAATAAAAGCGTTGGTTGATATGTTTGAGTATAAAGTTACTAACTCATGTAAGAAAAGGTGCAGTGTAGCTTGTTTTGCGAGAAGGTTGCAAGCGGTACATTAACGCACGAAAAAGTGTTGTTAGCCGATACTTCTATGTTACTTCCATTAACGATCATCATACATGTTCCGAACAAAATTCATCCTAATCATCGAAATGCTACCCGAAAATTAGTGGGTCACATACTTGTTGATAAATTGAGGAATTACAAAAGGGTCTATACAGTGCGGACATAAAAAGATTTTAATGTTGATTGGAAAGTAGACATTTCTTACTACCGAGCTTGGGGTGGGAAAAACATTGCATTACAGGTTGTTGAGCAGTTGTCCTATGGAGTCTTTTGAGCGATTGCCGTATTCTGCTATAACTTAAAGTTGCAAAATGAGGGACAGAACACACATTGAGACATATGAGACGGATCGGTTTAAGATGGTATTCATTGGTTTCGGTGTTCTTTGTAAGTTTTTCGTAAATTCTATTATATTTTATTTCGATTAATACCTTCATTATTATGTAAATATTATTAATTAAGCAATTTCGATTGATTTAAAATAGATTCGAGCTTCTTACGTTTTATCGACCATTGCTAATCATTGATGCCGCACATCCTAAAGGGAGATACCTTGAGTACGAATCGGTTGTTGTTGGGTCGGGGCGGCAACAACCGATTATACCTATTACAACCGGTGTTTCTCAAGGTGAGACCAATGAATCATGGACTGGTTTTGAGCAAACTTAAAGAATGCATTGGTGAAGTAAAGATTTGGCCATCATCTCGGCGGACATCCGGCAATTGCACATGCATGTAGTACCGTTTTTCCCAACGCGTTTCATAGTTTTTGTTGTCGTCATTTAATGATGAGCGCAATTTGAAAACTAGAAAGTGGAAGGTTATATCTTGGAGGACATGCAAAGCTTACACTGAGCGGGAGTTTGATGCTTCAATTTCGAGATTCAATCATTAAAACTTGATGTGTATAAAAACTAAAAGATGAAGTGGATTTGATAAATGGTCGCGTGCTTCGCCTCGCAAAGCAGTACAATTATTTGACCTCAAATAGTCTTTGAATCGATAAACTCAGTAACCAAAGATGTTAGGAAGGTTCCAATAACCCGACTAATGGAGTACTACCAAGGCTTCTACAAAATGGTATTTTGAGCGTCGAGCAAAATACAAAGGTAACTTAAAAACATCTATTATAATTGGTTTATTACATATTTGGCACATCGCTCAAAAATGTATTATTATTTTTTTATTTCGGATGCTCCAACGGATTAACTTACCGAATGGGCAAATGCAAAAGTAAACAATAGAATGGCAAAGAGTGCTAATTGGGGTGTTAACGGAATTGAGATGCACAAGATTTACCAAGTTCTTGATCCGAAACATGTTCATATTGTTGACTTTGACAACGAGAGAATGCACTTACCGCAAATGGCGATTATCCGGTCTACCTTGTGGTCATGTTTGTCTTTGTGTCTAGAGTTGAAGGATGGCCGACACTAGCAGGTTAGGCGATGGATTGGTTTAAGAAAACGTCACTAAAAATACATACGAAGCAAGAATTTATCCTCTAAAAGATGTATCCTTGTGGCGTACTCGATGACTTGCAAACCGTAAAACCACCGCTATGGATAGCGACAACTGGAAGACCCAAAGAAAAACACGTATCCGATCACGGGGAAGAGCGAAAAGCAAAACACATGGCGGTGTGGAAAGGCGGACACACAAAAGCAGTCATGTATTGAACCGTTGATGACAAGCAAGGCAAGTGTGTTTCTATATTTTATTTCAATGTATATAATTTTGTATGTAATTCTTGATATGGTTGTTTGAACTAATGTCACATGTCGAAACGTAAAAGAAACTCACAATCGTGCACCCCTACAACTAATGAAGAAGCAGTGGAACAAGAACGACACGGAGGACAGAGGACGCGTGTAGAGGTCGAACAGGGAGAAGCAAGTTCTCAATCAAACAATGATTTTGTATGGAAATGTGAATCATCTACTCCTGAAAACAACGTTCCTAACAACATTCAGTCACAACCTATGACTGAAAATGTTGTTCATTTGGACGATTTATAGTTATTCCAATTTGAACTTTAACACAATGGAAGCACAACTTATCAGTCATAGAATTTTCAATGTTTGTTACTTGAA
This sequence comes from Chrysanthemum lavandulifolium, assembly GCA_022545495.1. Lineage (NCBI taxonomy): Eukaryota > Viridiplantae > Streptophyta > Magnoliopsida > Asterales > Asteraceae > Chrysanthemum > Chrysanthemum lavandulifolium. The sequence goes on along the minus strand of CM040240.1, from coordinate 205,062,877 downwards.
TAATAATAGCTACAGGAGTGGCTTGTTTTTATTGTTTTTTTATGTTACTTTGTGAGAATGTTATACAATCAACTGTTGAACATGTGCATATTTTTTGTTCTTTTCTATAAAAACATATATGAGTCAGGCATATAGTGTAACGTCAATGGTATGCATGTGACTATTTATTTACCTTTCAATTTGTCTATTTAAGAGCAAACTTGCAAGTATATTTTCACACAACATCATTCCATAAATAAGTAAGCAAAAAAATGTCGTGCGCCTAAATGTGATGAGATAAGAGCTGCGCTAACACTAACAACCGATGACATGATGATTTACTACCGCCGTATCACGCAATCGAAGATGTTCAATTGGCAAGAAAGGTGAACATCCTAACTCAAGAATTGGCTAGACTTAATCGTGAAAGGGTTGCCGTTATTCAAGAGATGGCAACTGTATGAAAGAAGGTGCCACGAAAAACTTTTGAGTTTAAAGGCGAGAGCAAGCCCTTAGTGAACACAAAGTGATGCAAATGAATATCTTGGCGGTGACTGGGTGAGTGCTCGAAACAAGAATTTCTTTATTCATAAGCTTGAGGGTGCGTTGCGCTATAAGCACCGTGAGATATGTTTAGTACTAACTGTTATATCGTATGTGATCTCCTAGTAACTAAGAGTACTATATGCCCCTAATGTATCTGATTTCCAAGTACTTAGTGTTATATCGTACGTGCTTTCCTAGTAACATACTTTATTCAATAAAGTTTCCTAGTAAGTAGGAGTTTTAATCACCTTTTATCTTGTCTTCAATAGTTGGATGGTCTTGAATCTTACGTCTTTTCATCATATCCGGTATACCTATGGAATCTATGGGATTTTAATTTAAAATGAGGTTGCGAAAATAACAAAATGAACAATCGAAGACATTAACATAACATTGTTAACGTATCGTCGACCTTTTTGCATCCATTTCTTGGTTTCCAAATTTTTGAGCCTAATCCGTTATACTTTACTACTAGCCGCGGTCTAACATCAGCAGTGGATTCAATCTTCTAGCAGTGGTTTAATTACCTCTAGCAGTGGTTCCTTGTATATACGCAATATTCTCTATCTTTTGAAACAATGGATCAATTATAGGATGTGTCTCCTTTGTTCCTCTTGAAGTGAGTTTAGCTTCCATTTGTCTTGCCACATTCTTTGATAAAGGATAATCCCTATCAACAAACATGAAAAACCTTTCCTTTTTTTTAGTTTTTACAGCATGAACCTTGCAGTATGAGAACAATAGCCATTCAACCACCTCACAATCATACCAATATTCAGCCAATATCAGGTTCAAACATGTTCTTTATAGCAGCCCATACAAACTTAGCTAACTCTCCATTTGGACCTAACTTCCCATATCTGAACTTCATTACTTTCCACAACTGGTCCAAATCACTCTTAGTCAAACAATCCAGTAGGAAGGGCTTGCTGCTGGTTCGGAACTCCCCTATCTATTTGAATTGATTTACAGCGCCTATTCCCAAATGTGAAATAAGTGGATTTGCATCCATCACCTCTTGTAATCTCAACTACTTATCTACCTCTTTCTATAACAATCTGCCAATCCATAATAGGATGAACTGCTTTTAAAGGAATATGATTAATAGGTTCAGGATTAGGACTATCAGTCTCCTTAAAATACTGTTTAGTTCTTTCTTTCTTTTTCAACTCTTCATCCACCTTTTGTCTTTTATAACTGGATTGCTTCTTTAACCATTCTGCTTCTTTCACAGAATTCATAGGATTAAAATCATCATTAACTCTCATACACATCGACAAAGCTCCTTAAGCCTCTCAAATGAACATGTTCTTAGATTTTCGATGAACATGTATGCCTGAATTCTTGATAATCTTCGTGTATGTATTTCTCATCTCGCTCTTTGTAGGAGGTTTCTTTCTTTTGACTTGCTTTTTCTCTTTTCTGATCCTTGTTGCCCATTCACCCAAGATTCTTGCTCTTTGATTATTAGACAACAGTTCCCACGTTTGACGAGTGTACTCATTCATAATATTATTAGAAGCTTCAAGATAGGATTGTGTATCCTCCCAATCATCTAACCATCTCTGACTAGCTTCCTCCTCTTCTAGCTTTTTCCTTTCTATTTCTGCTTTTTCTTCAGCTACAATCCTTGCACCTAAGTCATGATCATAAGCAATCTGCTATTCTTTATTCTTAAACTTTATCTCAGGTTCAGCAATACCTTTTCCATTTCCAATATCTGGTAGATCCACCTTCTTGTTCAAAGGCTCACCAATAGTCAAACTTTTAGTCAAGGGTTTAGGTCCAGTTGGTTTAAGAAATATAGGAGCAGGTGCAATGGTAGGTGTAAGGTTTGATGAACTTTTGCTTAAATTTATCAATGTACTGGCAGCCTCCTTCTCAACTTCTTTTGATTTAGGTGGTGAAACAGATGTAGTTGTGACAATTGTAGATGTGGTAGTAATAGCGATGCGTGAGTCTAAGATAACGATGGGTGTGGTTACCTCGGTTGAAGTTGTAGCGGTGGGTTACGAAAAAATAGGCGTGGTTACGAAACGCTAGCCATGGATGTGTCTGCACCACCTCATTCTCTTTAACTTCTACAACAGTTGGTGTGGTTACCTCGATTGAAGTTGTAGCGATGGGTTCGAGTAACTAGCCGTGGTTACGAAACATTAGCGATGGATGTGTCTGCACCACCTCATTCTCTTTAACTTCTATAGCGGTGGGTGTGATTACCTCTGTTGAAGTTGTAGCAGTGGGTTCTGAAAAACTATCAGTGGTTACAGAAACACTAACAGTGGATGTGTCCTGCACCACCTCCTTCACTTTAACTTCTATAACAGTGAGTGTGATTACCTCTGTTGAAGTTGTAGCAGTGGGTTCTACTATCAGTGGTTACAGAAAGACTAGCAGTGGATGTGTCCTGCACCACCTCCTTCTCTATATCGTCTACTACAGTCTTCAAGATCTCGAGTACAGCTTCATTCCCATCTTTATCAGACACCACATACTGCCCTCCATGATCTACACTATCCACATCCTCATCCATATGCCCAATGACCTCCCACGAATCAAATCCTTGATCGTCCCTGTCTTTTTGGTCCTCCAAAACCACATCTTGAGAGGAGCTCACCTTCTTATTATGTTTCCTAACTCTTCTAACAACACTAAGCCCATGTCTCCTAACTTTCTCCATCACAAACATCCTGTGCTTCAATTGTCTGATCGTATTCTCCATTTTTGTACATTTAACCGTCAATTCATTTAATCGTTCAAGATTTTCATCCCGAACTCGACCTGTGTTAACTGGTCCGAGAGGTGGTTCATTGGAAAAGTCATCATGTTGAAAATGGAAATCCTTCTAGAGCCAACATCAAACAAGCTCTTGGTGGGTGACATGTGAGATCTTCTCGTAAGATCAAGCTTGTGACAACTGGATAGAAACGATGGGGAGATTCATTCTTGAATCAACCTTGGTCCAGGAATGGAATTGACGAATACTTTTGGAAAAACCGTTCGATGTGCAAACCTTCTTTTCTCTAGCACGTCGAATGTGTATTCATTTCAAATTTAAAAAGTATCTCTGATTGAAAAATGCTTTTAGAAAACCGTTCGATGTGCGAATCTCTTCTTTTAGCTAGCACGTCGAATGTGTACTCATTCTCTAATACAAAAGTATTTTGATTGAAAAATTGATCTTTCTCATAAAACCATCGTTGTATTGCAAAACTCTTTGTTCAAGCAATACCACGATTGTTTTCAAATCATTTTCATCAATCGGTGAATCTCAATTATTGGTTCACTCACTCCGTGTTGTCTTCTTTGAGGCGTTCGGTTTGAGAATAGCTAGAACATTGCGAAACCACTGTCAAGGAGATTCTTGAATTGTACCGATCACGGCGGATACTTGTCTTGATCAGCGGGAACCGTGGGCGTGTACCTCAATTCAACGAAAGTGTTCAAAGACACGTTCGTATGTTTTATTGCTAACTTGTTGTTTGCGGTACATTTAGACGGTTGCGGTGATCAAAATTGAGGGTCAATCCAAAGCCGCATGCTCACAAAGATCCACACTTAAATTGAAGAATTCATGACCGGTGCATATCTACATAACACGGCTCGATATTTCATACTATGCTTCGCTTCACGCTACAAATATCATGAACCGATGAAGGCTTTCGCTACTCGATGGAAAAATGTCATGATTCAAAAGTGTGAGCATGTCGGTCCAAAAGTCACAACATCACATGATGCCAACACAATAAAGGGTGATCCAAAGATTTCTCGTGGTGATGATCTCAATGAAAGCTCGAAGATCATCAATGATGTGGATCAGTTAAAGGCCTCCACTGAAAGTACAAATCAACGCGGACTTTAAAGAATCGCTACTTAAGCACAAAGATTGCAGAAATGAAGAATTCAAGTCTACGAGCTTAAGAACGAAGTCAAAGAAAGAATGCTAGGATGCAAAATGTATTTCATGGGGTGACCTCCCTTAGGGGGAGATTGTTAGGAATTGGAAATTCCATGTTAAAGTGTCGGTCACCCCAATTATGGTCTAGCATATGTTAGCTCGTAGACGTGTCGTTATTTACGTTATTTAGTAGTTAATTAGTTAGTTTGTAGCATAGTTTAGTTTAGTGCAACACCGTGGAGGAAGGACGGGTCTTTACCCAATGTATGCCTGATCCACAGTCCGATAGGAGGACGCATTGTTTGTAAGTATAAATACCCCTTCCATCCATGGAAGGGGTGTGGCTTCTTTGAATCTAACCTTACATTTGTTTAAGAAACTCTCTTTCAAGAACCTCCTCTCAACTCTCTTCATCTCTCTAAAATAAATGGCTTTCTTGTTTAATCACAATCCTAGACCACCCGATTCATCTAACAACATAAATATTGGATCCTAACACCTTCGTCTTGACACCTTTAGCATTCTTCACTAATGCTTTGACACGGATGATGAACACCTTTCACTAATACTTTCATCTTGACACTTTCGGCATTCTTCACTAATGCCTTCAACCCAACATCTATGGAGAAAGGTAGATCTATCGACAAGAGAACCTTCGTTGTATTGAAGATGACGAAGCATGGCAACTCATGGACTTGAGCTTGCGTCGTCTCAAGAAGTGGTGATCTTTCCTTTAAGAGGAACATAGAAGATCACACAAAACAAAAGACAAAGACTACATAGATCTCTTGGATATGAGGTTAGAGGTTAGAATACTTGAGGGAAGTATGTGTAAAGGGATGAATAGAAAGGAAGAAATGGCTCTCTATTTATAGAGAAAATTTCTCTTGTTTCCCGGATCCCACGGATCCCTTCCACTGGGATCCGCTAGCACAAAGCTAGGGATTCGTGGAACGCTCCTCTTTGCCCATGGGTATTTTTGGTTATGGGTCATGGGTTATGGGTTGATCCATGGTTTTCTTTCTAGATACAATGTATCTTAAAGATACAATGAACTTGGTCAAGTGGTATATATAAAACCATGGGTTATGGGTCAATACCATTTGCTAGTATACAATGAACTTGGTCAAGTGGTAAATATAAAACCATGGGTTATGGGTCAATACCATTTGCTAGTATACAATGAACTTGGTCAAGTGGTAAATATAAAACCATGGGTTATGGGTCAATACCATTTGCTAGTTTTACCCATTTAGTATATACTTGTTTTACCCAACTACATTCAATGTATTTGGTCAATGGGTCAAATACTTAAGTTTCTACCCATTTATATTACCCAATATACTACATACTAGTTATGTGTATATTTTACCCAAATATGTAAACACTAGTTGTTGTACATATGTAATATTAAGTCATAAAATCACTTATACTTGTTTTAGTGTTTTATGTGAAAATGTGAATATGTTAGAAACTATTAGTTCAAACCATTTACGTATTTTATTTGTTTCGTTAAAATGATTTTACGTTTGTTATCGACAAAACATTAGAAGATCGTAAAATATAAATAAACGTTTTACGGCTTATTTGTATTATGATCTCCCTTTTGTTGATGACAAAACATAAAATTATTTTAAGGAAAAGCTAAAATTGTAAAGTTTGAATTTGTAGTTTTACTTTCTTCTCCCCTTTTGTCGAAACAAAAGAGCTTGAAGAAACTAACACATTGTTTTTAGGAAAACATGTGAAATAAAAAAAAGTAAGTAAGCAGGGAACGAATCTCATCTTTACTCCCCTTGACGAGTTCATCCCTATGTAAGGCGTCAAGAAAGTAATACTAAGCTAGTTTGTTTGCAACTAAGTTTGCAAAGATTTCGCCTCTAAGTGACGAATGTGCTCCCCTTGATGATTGCAATTTTGCAAAGGGATGTCGAGAATGTAATCCTAATATTGCAAGTAATTTGCAATGTATTGTTTTGACACAAAGCTCCCCAGCTTTAGGGTGTCAAAGGCTTCAAGTGTAGATTGAATAACTACAAAACAAATGTTAGAAAACAAGTATAATGCACAATTTCACTGCATATGTGATCCAAGTTAGTAGAAAAATAGTTTTACATCTCACGGATCCCACGGTTCCCTCTAGTAGGGATCCGTCTAGGCAAATAAGAGGATCCATCTGGTGATGAATAAATTCAGCAAATGGTGGTATAACAAATAATGTTATCACAAAAGTGAGATATGAATACAACGTAATCATATACTCGGAAAAATAACAAGTAGCATGTATTTTCATAAAGCTAGAGATATGATATACATGACTCTAAAAACTAAGAAAATGATCGATACATGACTTGGATGTTTTGAGGAGGTTCTACAAATGATGGTGGAGGTACATTGAGTAATGTAGGATGAGGTTCTACTAGGAATGAGGGTGGTGGTAATGGAAATTTTTCCATATGATCAAGTCCTTGGTGGTTCCTAGTTTCCAAAAATGGATTAGTTGGTGATGTTGGTGGTTCCCTATTTAACGATAAGCTTAGTGAATGGGAAGTTCTCGGTGGTGAATGCTCTAATGAATAGAGATTTGGGTGAGAGAGAGGCTCGGTGAAGGAGTGTAGTCCATGCTCTAGGAATGAAGGTTTAGACATTTTTCTAGCACTAGCTACATTTGGTTTAGAGCTCGATGATCCCTTTTCTAACCTAGAAGGTTTAATGCTAATTCTTGCGGTTCTCTTGGCAATTGTTGATTGGGTTTGTTGAGGTGGGATTCTAGCACTATTATCTCTTACGGGTGATGATTCGGTGGATGGGAAATCCTAGCATTTGTGGGTTTAACCGGAGATGATTCGGTTGAGGAAATTTCGTGTACAACACGATCAAATTTCTTGGGTGGATGAGTTAGCACTAGGAGCTTTCCTCATGATGAAATGATTAAGGAAAAGGTTTCTAAATGCTGAGAATTATGTTGTGTTTGATGACTAAGGGATTCTAACAAGATGACTTATAAAGGGAAGGATTTAGCAATTGCATTCAAGACTTAAGTCTCTAATATCCTTTGGAATGTGATGATTAGCATGCACAAGAGTCAACTTGAGTTTCTTGATATAGGGATATAATTAGGATGAGGTGGAGTGTTCAAGTTAGCAAGATGAGCTTGAAATGATTGTTCGAGCAAGTTGACATAAATCATCACCCGGATCCTCGGTTCCCACCAATGGGGATCCGTCTAGGCTAATCCTAGGGATCCGGCTCTCGTGACTAGGGCAGGATAGAAGTGATGTTTGAAAGGTCTAAAGCCTATACCTTTTTAGTTCTCCTAAGTGTCTTTCATGGAAGGGTACTTAAATGTTCAAGGGCAATGAGTGATGTAGCTAATGATTGCCTTATATGGAAGAAATTGGAACTTTGTGAGTACCAATGAATGAACAAAGATGACACTAAAATCTTGAGAGTGTCAAATGGAGCTAAATGATCCTAGTGATCAGATAGTGACTTAGGATAATGTCTTGGAGAAGATCCTAAAGGTTTTAAGGTGGAAGAACTAGAATTTGATCCATTTCGACCAATTTTGAGGTAAGGATGATTATGATCAATTTTGACATAATTGAAAGATTTCTAAGTCTAGATGTGAGGGATCATGTGAGAAATAATGAGTGATCTAGAGTGGAAGAGTAATGAGTTTAGGTGAAGCGATAGATCGAAAAGCACTTTGAGTGTGATCCTTAATGAGCTATGAGTGAGTGTGAAGCTTACTAAGCTTGAGAAGGACTTAAGAGATACGAAGGTATTAAGTTCAACTAGTGTGAAGTAGTCTAGGAACATGGTTTGAGGTGTAAAGTTGAAACTCCACTTTTATTTGCCACGATCCCACGGATCCTTCACTTGAGGGATCCGGATAGTTACAAACTAGGGATCCGGCATCAGGGACAATTTTACTTAATAGTGAGCGTTTGTTCTTAGTACCGAACTTAGAAGCTAATGATCTCTACAGTAAGCATACATGTATACAAGTAAAACATACTAAGAGCATGTAGAAATAGCACATAAGCAATTAAATGAGATCTAGCTCACAAGTAACACATAGGTTTATCAAACTTAACAACCGCTATTCAAGAAGCTCAAAATAGATTTACGATCTAGATTAGTAAATCGTTTGTATTAACAATGGCGCAGAGATGATAATGGTGTTCAAGGCAGTAGGGTTGTTTTGGCTAACGAAGCAATGAACTATGTATAGTCATTACGGATGGTGATTAGCATACAATGAACTTCGTCCATGAAGTCATGTAGCTCTTCTCGATCAAAGCAAGATAATCGCTTGATGAGGCAAGTGGTTGTGATTAACTAAAGAAAAATTAATTTTACAACTTGTTTGATTAGTAATCCTAAGACAATGCAAAGTATTTCCATTGTAAACTTACTTTAGGAAAACATAGGAGTATAAATTTCCCAAGTGAGAGAATGAATATGAGACTATTACTAGCGGTGCTCAATTATGGCTAAACACGACCATTTTTACGGGTGATTCCACATACCCAACTTCTATCAAGGAAGCAATTCAACCGTTAGGTCAAATTGAGTTTCTAGTGCAATAAGTTCTCCAATATTCATTCTCAAGTTAGGAAAATTTATATTCCTACAATGGCCTATCGAAGAGTAACAATGATGATACTTTGCTTCGTTTAATATTATACTTGAGACAACTAAGGTGACGAAGGCGTCATGTTAAAAATAAGTTTAAAAGTTGTCCATATGGTAAACAACAAAAAATGGTTGGATGAGCTAGTTCAACATATGTTGTTGGAAAGCTTTGAGTTTGGACTTTCGGATATGAAAAATTATATTTGCGTTGTAAAATAATTTACTTGAGTATATCGGATGAAATAATCAAGTTTTCAATCCTACTATGAAGCTTGGAGAGCGATCATGAAAAGGAAAATGGGATAGTACATCATCAACACAAGTGTAGGTTATGATCCGATGTACATTTTTGTTGTTTTAGAAAAGCGATACAAGAGCAAAAGAAATCATATAAGCACATAAAACATTTATGTTGCACATGACAAACTCAATCAAAATCCATTTAGTGTGTTATATGTTTTAAACATTTTCAACCTATATGACTTATCTAAATATCTTAACTAACATTTTCGACACAACTAGATGTTATCCCAAACACTCCTTCAAATAGCACATTGATTAGTAGAATATTACTAAATCGACAAACAAGAGAATGAATAGCAAGGTAAGGAAACCACATATGCTATTCAATCAAACAAGCACAAAAGCTATTTGAGATAATCAAATAATCAAGTAATGCAAATAAGACAATTTATCATTTAGCATAGCATACGAAAGTTCTTTTCATCGCTTTGTGTTAAATATAAACATGTATACCAAGCTTGATTAGTTTATTTTATATTTATAAATATGATCAAAACCTTAATTTCAATAGAGGACACATTGTTATTCAAAAGCGAAAACATCCGTCTCCAATTGGATCAAAAGTTTGTGCAAAAGTTATGACCGAAAAATAACTTTCTATTATTAATCAATGATTCTGTAAATTATTGTTTTGAATCAATTTATGAAATTATTTTTAAATGAAAGTAGACTCAAATACCTTTAAAACGATAGGTGGCACGACTTCTAATGACTTACGGTTAAAAAGTTATGAATTTTTGAAATTGAGACAAAAGCGTCTTACAGCCTACGGATCCCACGGATCCCTTGCTTGAGGATCCGTCCGGTGTAACTGAGGATCCGCGGATCGACACGAAATTACAAAATGTACATTTTGACCCGACGAAAAGGTTTAGTCTTTGTAGACTTTTAGTGAAGTTATATTACCCATTTTACCTTTATTAAAGCTTGATTAACAAGATATCTAACAACAAAACTTCAAAGAAAAAATTACTAAAACACTTTTCATATTATGCTTATTATAAGATAGAAGCATACATCACCATTTTGTCCACAAGCAATTTAGCGTTTTGACAAAAATTGTAACTAAGAAAACATACCTTTGCTATATCCCCTTTTATGGTTTTAGAAACCATAGATGCGAAATACTTCATGATCTTCTAAGATACCCCAATCCTTTGCTATATTCCCTTTTATGGTTTTAGAAGTCATAGGCGAAATACTTCATGATCTTCTAAGATACCCAAATCCTAGTATGAAGACTTATCAAAGGAAAATGTTAGAATGATCTATCACTATCCAACATATGATGATTTCTAAAACATGACTTTTGTTTTAAGAAATTCCTTCTTTGTAGTTTTCAAACATACGGATCGTATCAAGTTTTCAAAGTACAATATACAAAAAAAAACTTGGTATCGAAGCTCGATGCCAATTATGGAAAACTAGAAGGGGTTGAATAGTTTTACCAATTTAAAACTTCCTTTTAAATATTTAGATCGACTTATGTCAATCTATTTGGTTGTTTATGTTGGACGTTGATAGATAGATATATAACCGTGTAATGAAAGATAAAGAGTAAGTAGCACATCAACACAAGTATTTATAGTGGTTCGGCTACAAGGACACCTTCCTTGCCCTACTCCACTCCCGAGTCACCTACTCGAGAGTTCGTAAGCACTACACCAATCTCCTTATGGCGGAGAAGCCTTCACAACGTCGCTTAACCTTTTTCGGTACAAAGCTAAATACCGAGTTCTTTCACACCAAGGCGAACCACACCTAACACAACGTCGCCTACCCTTTATACGGTGCTAGGCTAACCACCGAGTTCTTTCACACCTTAGGAGAACTAATCCTATCACAACGTCGTCTACCCTTTATTAGGTACTAGGCTAAGCACCTAGTTCCATTACTATGGAGGAACTACTACCCTTCACGACACAACACCTATTATCAAGGAGATCTACTCCTTGTTACAACACCATCAAGGATATCACCATCCTTGTAAATAAACAAATACTTATATGTATAACGATGCACCTCATCGATTATACGACCTAAGCATTCTTCCCAAATGCTACTTTATTTGATTCTTCGGCATCCTTCACTAATGCCTTTGACACAACGCTTGGCACCGTTCACTAATGCCTTCTGTTAGGAATTGGAAATTCCATGTTAAAGTGTCGGTCACCCCAATTATGGTCTAGCATATGTTAGCTCGTAGACGTGTTGTTATTTACGTTATTTAGTAGTTAATTAGTTAGTTTGTAGCATAGTTTAGTTTAGTGCAACACCGTGGAGGAAGAACGGGTCTTTACCCAATCTATGCCTGATCCACAGTCCGATAGGAGGACGTATTGTTTGTAAGTATAAATACCCCTTCCATCCATGGAAGGGGTGTGGCTTCTTTGAATCTAACCTTACATTTGTTTAAGCAACTCTCTTTCAAGAACCTCCTCTCAACTCTCTTCATCTCTCTAAAATAAATGGCTTTCTTGTTTAATCACAATCCTAGACCACCCGAATCATCTAACAACATAAATATTGGATCCTAACAATTAGTATCAAGAGCCATGGTTATGTTGTTTGTGTTGAGTCGAATGGTTTTTTAAGCGGATTGTTTGTTTCATTGATGCAAGTTGATGCAGTTTTCGTTGTATTGTACTGTTGTTGTTACTGGTCTTGATTGAAGTGTCCAAACTGTTTTTAACATGTCTTGAATAAGTTTATATCGCTTTTTAAAATACGATCTTGGTGGTCTAATAACTTTGGTGCGAGTTGAGTTGTGGTCATACATGTTCATGTATTTGGTCAAATCGTCCAAATGGGTATATGTTTTGTAAATCAGTATTTCTGACAGGTTTACGGGTTGATACATGAAATTTGTGAGTGCGAGTTGAGTCACATGAATATGTTGTTTGATATAATAATCTACTATGCGAGTTGACAGTTGGCTACTTCTTCTAAGCGAGTTGGTGCAGTTTGTTATGCGAGTTGTCTCAAATATGTCCATAAGTGCTTTACTTAAAGCGACTTGACCTGAAAAATGTCTAAGGAGCGACTTGGCATAAATTGTCCGGATGCTGTGAACCCTAAGCGAGTTGTGTTAACAGTAATAAGAAGCGAGTTGCTTACACTGGCATTATTTAATGCGAGTTATTTGTGTATGGTCAAAAGCGAGTTGGGTACTAGTTCAGTTTCATGCGAGTTACTTAACTCGCATTTGGTTTATTGCACTTTGCTATTGAGCGAGTTGCTATTGATTTAATGTCAAAAGCGAGTTGTCATCTTTGCATAAATGTTTTGAATGCGAGTTGGTAAAAATTTTGAAAAATATGCGAGTTGTCAAACTTGTTCGGAAGCATGTTGTTATGAAGCGAGTTGCAAAGTATGCGAGTTAACAAGACTTGACGAGAAAAAGGATATGAAGAAGTAAGACGACCAACTCACAAATACCATCGGTTGTATTCCTACATGTGACTTGATCAAAACCATCTCAAACAAGACTTAAAACTCATTCGGAATCAAACTTGGATCTCAATCACAAAAACAAAACAAAGTCTAATCTGAAAAACGTATCAATCCCAAACCAACATCATTCTATACTAATCCTTTCATCCTTCAACTACTTGCACTTTCATGACTCAATCTCAGATTTTTTAGTGTAGGTGTATCTCAATGAATATCAGATCATCAAAGATCGTATACACTATTTAATCCATCATTTATCGTGGTATAAGCATATCTTCCTACTATATTCGAACCATTTAAAGAAGGAACAAAAGCATACCATTTCATTCCCTATTTTGGTTCGGTACATGAAATTGAAAACACATGAAAGCAAAATACTAATGAATCTCAGAATTGTCTCGTGTTTATTCAAAGCCAAATCAAGACTCTCAATTGTCTATCACACGAAACACTTGTCATCACAGATTCTTTTGAAGACCAAGCTTCTCTTTATTTCCAAATACTTAAAATAAATTCGTGTTATAACATTTGTGTTATAAACGATTATTTGATTCGCTCATATACTAAAGATTTCAAATCGTAAATGTATACATCAACATCAAATCAGTGAGTGTCCATGAATGTAACCTACCTGGAATATGTCTTGATTCTTGCCAACCCTGTGGCTATGTCGAAGAGCCTCAAGCCATCCCTGTGGCGAGGTCTTGCTGTGGCTATGTTGTGGTTACAGAAACGGGTGAAAGGGGCGGACTAAATTGATTCTTGAGAAAGATTAGGGCTTGGCATGAGCAGATATGGAATGAGCGGCGGATTGTTTAAGGTGAGATAGAGAGGCGTTTTTCTTTGTGTCTGTGAGATTAGGTTTTATTTTGGGAGTAAAATTAGGGTAACGAGAGTGTTTAGGTTGTTATATACCCAGCTAGTTAGGGCATCAGTTGTGGCATTTGATGGACCGATTATGGACTACAAATGGGCCTTGTTATATCAATGGATCGTGTGGTGATATGGTGGATCTAATGCACATGGGCTTGAAGCGGGCTTGAGCAACACTTGGGAAATATAAATGGAACATGTATCAATAGGCTGCATAATCCATATGGGGTATCTTGAAAATGTATACTTATGTAAAACGTACAACTAGGATATCTCAAATGTGATATTGGGTTCACGCGTTGTTATCAGGCCTCATTCATGATTCGAATATGTTGTCAATTCACATTCTTGAAGATTGTTGTCGGTATCCATTCGTGGACTTGGACATTGTTTGAGTAATGTGATTCGGATATTATTGGTCTATAATCGTGTTATATCATGGATTTAGTTGTTCTTACTTTGAATGGAATGCAGAATGCTATTACTGATGTGACTTGTTTTGTGGAATGCGAGTTGAAAGTTGATGATGCAATTTGACGTTGAGATTTGTGATAATGAGATTTGGATGTTTTGAGTTTTGATGATGAGATCCGATGATGAGATTTGGTATGATGATGATTGATGTTGTGGTATGAGGGTTGATACTTTGGTTTATGCATTTTCACGAAGATTAATGTCGCGGCTTAAAGTGCTTATTGTAAATGTTGACTACGAGGTGGTTAGACGATATTTCTTATTTGGATTTGAAGTGAAGTTTTTCCGGGCGCGTTCACTTATTTCGTCTTCTTTCTTCCTACCCTTCCGCGAAGATGACTTGTTTGGGCTTTTATAGAGGGTGATAAAGACTTGGCTATTTAGTTACGTTTTGTGATTCTTTCTCGCTTAACCCACAATGTAGCTATCACTTCGGTGTCTCACGCAGTTGAGGATACGTCAAGAGGTTTTGTACATTGGGTACACCGTTTCTTTTTCACAAGGATTAGTACAAGCTTAAGTAACAAATCTGGAGAATCTTACATCATGTTCAAGTTTGATATATCGTGTTTACCTTAACAAGTGGTGCGATGAGTGCTTATTCACTCATCATTTTGGTCAATCTGACGCAAAACATCTAAAACACTCGAAATGCATCAAAATCTTGAAAATATCTCAAAATTGTGTTTTATATGTTTGGATGCAAAATTATCAAAACAAATGAAAACGAACAAAGTTTGCATAATTGGCGCTTTCGGTCCCCGATTTTCAAAATTGATGAAATAGTCCCCGAGCACGTATTTTAAAAGAAAAGTCACCAAAGGTCCTTTTGAAATCATAAGTTGTCATAATTAGTCCTTTGGTGAAAAATTTCAAAGTTTGAGAAATTACAGTTTTGATCCTGGATTTTTAAAATTGTCAAGTTCGATCCTTGCATTATTTGAGATTGTCAAATTTTGCCCTTTGATCACTTTTCGATTTTACATATGTGATCCTGGATTTTCGTTTTGGCAACATTGGTCCTAGAATGATTAAATGAACTCAAGTCTAATCCTAAACCTAACCAAACAAGCCCAGTTAAAACCATTGGCCCATTATCCAAGTCCAAACCGGTCAAATCCAAATCCGGACCGGTCAATTGATAACAAAACCCAACCCCTACCCCCTTCTTCTTTCTCTTTGTTTTCCCGCCCACACAAACCCAAGAAACTCAGAAACCTGCTCCTCCTTTTTACCACTCCCCACAAACCCTAACACCTTTTCCTTCTCCCCAAACACTCCACCCCCATCTCTCCCCTTTACCCAACTTCACCACATCCCAAAACCACCTTAATCTCTTTTAACCAGTTTCACCCAAATCCCAAACCCACTCAATGATCCTCATACCACAGTGGCAATCCCACATCTCATAAAACTCCCATGGACGGCTTAGATTAACTCCCATCTTGTACCTAACTGTTGGATGGTGTAGATGGACTTCAAGAAAGCACAAGGATGGATTTTGGCCTGATTTCTCTCAAAAAGAAGCACAAGAGAGTGAAGACCTTGAAGACCTTGGAATAGTAGTATAAATAGATGATGTAGCCATTGTTATAAGGCACCTCTTTTCTTAGTTTCAAAAATTAGTTTTATGTTTTGTAATGTTACTTTCAAATTAATGAAAGCAATCTTTTTTTACTGTTACGAGCTTTTGTGCATTCAGTAGAATATAAATTTCAAAATTGGTGTGAAATATGTTGCTATTCGGTGGTTTTCAAAGTAGTCTCAATTTCTGAGTTTGAAGAATTTGTTAAAGAGTGTTTGGGACAAAGAGAAAAGTGGTCAAAATATTGCTTTTTACCCGTTTGACTTCTGAAGTCAAAGTCCCTTTTCAAGTTTTAAATCATTTGTTAGAAGTCAGAGTTAATGGGGTAGGTTTTGCAAAAGTTTGGGTACCAAAAAAAAAAGAGGTTGAACTACTGTCCTTTGATGCTACACAGGACAGCAGCAGGCTGCTGTTTGTGGGCTTATTTTACAGCTTTTTAGAAGCTCAAATCTCTCAAAATTTGCTTTTCCTAAATCTTTACAAGTCCAACTCTACCTTTGTCCATTTTATTACATCTCAGCTCTCTTTAGCTTGGGCTAAACCAGTTTCAAATACTGTCCTTCCCCAAAACAAGCTGATAACAGCTGATTCAGAGCTGTTATAAACCCTTTTCCACCCCTTATTCAGTCTTTTTAGGGAGCCTACTATGCTAACTTTAATCTTTGCAGCTTTTTCTTGGTTTGGAAGCTCAATTTCCAGCTTATAATTAAGCTCCAAAAGGCCTCACTTAATCGGTTTTGCAACTGCAATTGCGATCCAATGTGTCATGTTTTTGTTTCATTCACTTATTGGCAATGCAATGGATTATTTAAGTAAGTAGTGATTAGTAGTTCATGTAAATTAATGTAGGCTCGACAATTAGTAGCTTTATAGAGTTTATAAACAACCATTAGTGCTTAATTCCATTTAGTAGCTTCCTAGGATCCCTTAGATAGGCTTATTGTGCCAACTGATTTTTCCCTCCATGAATTAGCATAGTTTATGTTTGCTGCTTATTTCAAGTTTAGTGCTAACTTAGATTGCTTGTTCACATGTTTGGAATGCTTATTGCATGCTTAATTTGCTCCCAAGAAAGTCCTTAAGGGTGTTTGGTGATTGAAATAAGTCGTTCCAAACATCTTGGTGTTTGTTTCATTACTATCCAAAGCGATCCGCCAATAAGTCATCATAATGACTTATTGCAATCGGTTTTAAAAGAAGAGTTTTCACAAAATTTGCTTATTACTTTGTACTTCACAAGTTCCAAAAGAAAAAGTTGAAAAAAAAAATAGATTTTCAAAAAGTGAGGAGCCAGGATTCGAACCTTGGTCTCCCCACTCACAGCACACGACCACAACACAACACCACACAACCAACTGCCCTTGGGACTTGTCTCAGTATTGTTTTGCACAATCAAATATATAAGGTACCTCTGGCAGTTTGTGCTTTAAGCTCTTTTGAGCTTATTTCCAGCTTATTTCATAAAGCAAACCCCTGATTTCTTATTTTTCTTATAAGTAGCATAACTTAAAGTAGTTTTTGTGAAATTTTCAGATTTTTCTTAATTAGTTTAGTATTTTTAATAATTTAATTAGTGTTTAATTGTTTTTAATTCGTAGTAATTATTTTAAAAGTCGAAAAATACCGGTCTTTTCTAAAATTATTTTTAGTCAAATAGAACGTAGAAAATTGATTTCACACCGTAGCCCTTAAATTGCAAAACTTTTACGTTTATGGCTCGGGTGGTTGCTTGGGTTTCGTTTTTAGCTTTTGCACCCTATGAGTTAGTGTAGCTTCGTTTTATCATTCCTTAGGCTTAGTGATAGTTTATTTTAGTTTATTAGGGTTCCTTGCCTTAATTACCTTCCGTTCATTAAATTGTAGAATACGTAATCAAATCCAAAATCATTAAAATCCAATTCAAGTTCAAATCACGAAACTCAACGAATCCTTCCATTCACACCTCGTTGGGACACGACCGGAAATCACTTTTCCCAGTATCACTTTATCACACCCGTGAGGTTTGGCACGTTGACCTTTTTCCTAGAGGGTTAATTTGTCGAATTTTACGGTTAATTTGATATATTGATATTGTGTTTGTTTTCACCACTCACTTCACAACGAATCATGGTCACAGCAAATAGCCGACAGAATATGTGAATGATGTGTTTACCATTGTGTTTACTGGATGGGTGATGATATTGTTGATGCTGGACAATGAACCGCTGATGAACCGCTGCATGTTCCCCTAAAACGGATATTCACCAAAACCAAATTTGTCATAACACATTCAAGCTTACATTGTGTACGGTTTTGTCTTGATTTTGTAAAATCCTGCGAAAGAATCTATTTCTCGGTTTAAATCATAGACTTGTAAAATCCCGTGACAATGGAAACATCCTTGTAATTAGTAAAGTGCATTTCGGATCTATCTTACGGTTTATTCTTGGTTTTGTAAAATCCCGAAAGAAACTATTTCTCGGTTTAAGCCATAGAGTTGTAAAATCCGTAATGATAGAACCATCTTGGAGAAAGGAAAGTGTATTTCGGGATATTATTTGATGCTAGTGCTACGGTTTCAGTTTCGAAGAAAGGTGTACTTCATGAATTGGATGTGTGTTTGGATATTCGTCATGGTAGTTTGGTTATTACATGGTTTACGGGGTTATGTGCATTTAACCATGGTCGGGATGAATCCATTATCAAAGTTCGTTTAAATGTCAAAGAAGGCTAGATTTGAGCAGTTAACCCGAAAAAGTGACAATGGCGTTAATTCAGTATTATTAATTTGAGGTTGAAGTGAATTATCACGGGCGAGTGTACTTAGTATCTGAAGGTATCGGGGATGGATGGATGAAGATTCTTCATGATCCTTGATCGAGCTTATTATCAAAAAAAAAAAAAAAAAAAAAAAAAAAAAAAGACGAAGACTTGAAAATCTAGTTATTGTTGGGTGTCTTTTACCTTTCTTTTACCACTGGGAATTGGGCTCTTTCCACCACAAAATAACTATCACTTTAAGGAGTTACGTTGTAGTGCTCGAGTCACATTCAATTGTGGATTTTCAAGAGGTGATGTCGTATATTACTTGATGGTTGGTTGGATGAAGAGTATAGAGTACTTAGAGATTCAATGGAGGATGAAGTCTCGGCACCGCTCTTTGTTACATATGTGTAAGTTTAAGTCACGAGTTCGGGTAGTTTACTTGAGGTCAAATTCATCATATTGATTTTCTCCATCAGCTGTCACTACAAAGAGCCTACTGAATGATAATGGGGTTGATTATTAGTTTGCCAAAAGAGGATGAAAAGAGAGAGATTATGACGTTTGAACAAATCAGTTCAAGCCTCGTACTCTAAAGAAAAGAAAAGTGTACGTTTCAGTGCGCTTTATCTTTTGAAGAAGAGAAATCTTCTTATGACGTATGAACACAACAGTTCATTTCTCGTACTCTAAAGAAAAGAAATGTGTACGTTTCAGTGCGCATTATCTTATGAAGAAGAGAAATCTTCTTATGACGTATGAACACAACAGTTCATGCCTTATTCCTCAAAGAAAAGAAAAGTGTACGTGTCAGTGCGCTTTAGTGCGCTTTATCTTCTGAAGAAGAGAAATCTTCTCTATTATGACCATTCTCATCAACATGCTTCATACTTTTTCCATGCGCTTCACTCATCAAGTGAACTGGGCTTCCACTTTGTTTTCTCATTCCACTTGCTCGACTATAATGAAGATGGCGACATCATGTCTTGATTTTGCGGGAGAAGTGTGAATAGAACATTCGGATAATTTTCACTTATTTAATCAAGAATGGCATCTCCGTATGCAATTCTTGAGGGGGAGAAGAAGTATGATAATTATGCATGGCTGATTGATTTCTGAGAATATATGGTCATACGGCTCCTAACTCATGTAAGTACCGAGCTTCTTCTTATCGGATCATCCTTACATGGAGTTTTTCGTCAAAGAGCCGTTAGTTGACATCTTCACAAGCTGATATGAGTTTATTGACAAAGTGCTTCCGGTTAATGCTTCACGTGCACATCAACATGATGATTCGAACAACCTTCATTCTTTTTTGTATGTGATTGGTAGTTTGGTGTTACCATCTTATGTGTTTGTTGCACTGATTCTTGATTTCCTTGATGAACATCTTTCGTTCTTGTTTGATTGGGAGGATTTTAGTTAAGGGATTTGCAAGATGTAAGGTGATTGGGATGCTTTTGGTGATGTTCTGTTTTGGTGAGTTGAAGATGTTAACTTTCTATTCCCCAACTGGACAATCTTGAAGAAGGTCGAGTCTACAGTTGGTTCTACATATTCTGCTACATGTTAGAAGACTAAAGACGTGTTGCATTTATTTATCTAAAGACTTCTTCTTAATCTGAGCATTTATCAAACAGATTGTCGGTTTAGGGGAGAGCACTAATTGGGGGAGAGTGAAATGCCAAATTTAATCCCCAATTAGACTTGCTCACATTCTGCAGCAAGTTGATTCTCACAGATAAATCTGAGCTAATGATGTTCTTCTCAAAAGATTTCTAGTTTTTGGGCTTACAAAGAGTTGCTGATCCTGAAGTGTCAAAACCAGCAAGGGGAAGGAGACACATCTAAACACAAAGCGAGTAAACTTGATGAACTTAATTCTTCTAAGTGATTGAAGATATCCCGAGAAGACAAATGTTATTACCACAGAGAAACTCAAGGTTTGACTCATGGCGAGTAAACTTGATGAACTTAATACTTCTAAGTGATTGAAGATATACCGGGAAAACAAATGTCATGACCGCAGAGCTTCATAAACATTCATCAGGGACGAAAGATGTGAACATAGGGGAGGTGTTCTTCATTACCCTCATGATGTGTATTCGGGAGAGTTCTTGGATATTGGTGTACTTGGTTCTTGAGCTTCATACACGTTCATCCGGGAAGAAAAATGTGAACATGGGAAGGTGTTCTACATTCCCTCATGAAGTGTATTCGGGAGAGTTCTTGAGCATTATACTAAGAGACAGACTGCATCAATTCAACTACTCGGGAAGTGGTCTCTTGACACCTTTTGGAATGGATTGCGTCGACTTGGTGGTTAGGAAATTTGAGAAGATTATTTAAATATGGGATGATAAGTTGTTGTTGTTCTATTGGATGATATAGCCTCGAGCGAAGAATCACGGTGATTATTCTTAAAAGGAGCATTTGGGTTTATGATAATGGTGTACTTCTTTGTGCACTGCTAAAGCAAGCTTGAAATAGAGCTTAATTTGCTCAACATAAGGATTTTCGGTTTGGGGAAGTCGCCAAAGTATCACTTTCGGATGGTTCAATTTCTCTCATTCAGAGCCTCGAAAGCTTTGGTGGTGGAAGTCTAAGAGATGACGAAGTCTATCTTCTACGACGTCTTGCTTGAAATCCTTATCTCGGTACTCGTATCATCATCTTCTTTAACTATATCATCTTCTCTCTCTTGTATATATCTATTAAAACCAAATACAAAAATATAAAACCAACAAAAACAAAATAGAAAAATATAAAATCAACAAAAACACATAAAAATCGAAAATTTCAAAATACCAAAATATGTTTTCTCATGACATGTCTTCGGTTTCGATAACATCTACGGTCTTATAAATGTCATTCAATAATGGCACGGGACTTTCGATGAAGTTCGAGCAGAGGTGTAAATATTTCTTTCTAAACATGTCACAAACTATGGTTTACGATTATTTCAGATCAGTAACCGGGCTTCAAATAATGGCTTCTGATTATTTGATGTGACCAGCTAAAACCATGGCTTGCTATTATTTCGATAGCAACCCGCTCTTCAAAAGAAGGAAAGTCTTGCACTAAACATATTTTCAAAATATCGTGCACTTATCCTAAAACAATTTGAGGAAAGTATGTCGAAGGATCTTGTTCCTACACAAATGTTTTTCCGTCTAAATTTCTTCAGAAAAATATTTGTTGTTTTCCAAAAATGGTGGTAAAATGAGTTGCTTTAACAACAATCAGTTTCATAGTTTTAGAAAAAATTGAAAACTCAATCAATGACTTCCGCGCTTTTAATCTTTTCATAAAATGAGTCATTGATTGAGGGGGAGAATGTTTTCAAATCTGTATCATCTAACGAGATTATCTAATTATCCTAAATACTTAAATGCTAAACATGTTAACCTATGTTGAAGGACTAGGTGCCTAGGATATGATTGTTAGGATTAGATGATTAGAGTTTGGAAAACACATTATTCCCATACATTTATATGATCTGATTGATATGTTACATTGACTTTTATTAGTCGATTCTTTGTTTGGGTGATGTGGACCACCATATATCTCGTATGTATGTTCACTAACGATGCGTATATCATGGATATAAGAATGTTCCCGATCCGGATCCCACTAATGAAGATGATTGGATGCGAAAGGAAAGGGTAACTATTTCTTGGGTTGACAAATGAAGAAACGGAGCTTAATTGGACTTCAATGGAGTTGGCATAAATGCAACGTAAGAGGTCTCACTTTGCAGCAGATGGTTTTCTTCTAAGTGATTGAAGAAACGGAGCTTAATTTGACCTCGGTTGGCATTTAAAATGCAACGTAAGATGAAGTCTCATTGCATCGCCAGACGGTTTTCTTCAAACCCTACAAAGAACAACAACGAAAGCTTCTCAACCACCTAATATATCTTTGTGCGGGATAATCGTGATGATACCATTTTCTAAAACTTTGAAAATATTGGTTTTGAAAATGGAAAAATATTGTTTTGAAAATATATTGGACTAAATTTTGAAAATCACCGGACTTCATTTTATCAAAATTTAAGTCACTCAATTATCGACTTGGTCATCGATTGAGGGAGAGTGATTTAATTTAAAATATTTTCAAACAATATATCTTCAAAAGAGTCCGTTTATGCGAAATTATGTGGTGATCTAAAGATTTAATGTTATGTCATGGTATGATTTTCTTTTGAATCAAGGTCTTTCGAAATGAAACTTTTACATTCTTGTTTGATTGTGAAATTATTTTGTTTTACTCAAAGATCTCTTAAAACAATCATACGACACTAACAATCTTTAATGTCTAAATCATTTCCTTATTAATCATTTTTCAAAATTAAATTTTGCCACGTCTTTCCCTAAAACTTTTCTAAATAATTTAAATCAGATGGGATCACAAATCTCAAATGGTTTGATATTTTTGATCAAGGGAGAGATCGTGATTTAAATCTCAAATCTGTCTTTATGGAATTGGTTTTAGTCCTTCAAAGGCACTCCTGCCTCCATGTGCCAAACGAATTCAAATACACAATGCACATGTTGAGGAGGACGATTTATCCAAAAACATGATGAGTATTTAAACCAGGCCACATATTCTCCCATGTTTTATAAACCTTATTAAATCACTTGGGATCTAAAATCTCAAAGGGTTTGATATTTTTGATCAGGGGAGAATTTGTGATTTAATAATGAAATTTGATAAAAGTTGATCGTTTTGATTCAGTTGTGCAGGCTGCTCTCTCATATGTGCTAAACGATTTCAAATACTCGAAGCACATTTTGAGGAGGAGCATAACTATCGAGGTACAAAAACACTTTTTAAAGTTATTTATAAAGTACCTTGATTGAGTTATCAAATGGTTTTCTTAATGGTTTTGTGATCGTGGATGTGTTTCAAAGAACTCTTTCCTCTATGTGATAAAATGATTTCAAATATCCTATGCACATATTGAGGGGAGAATTTACCAAAGAAATTCAAATGGATTTTCTAAGGAAATTGTGATCAAGAAATTATTCCAAAGAAATTATTTCAAAGAACTCTTGCCTCCATGTGCCAAACAATTTCAATATCATATGCACATGTTGAGGGGAGCATTTCTAAAATGATCAAAACTATTAAGGTACAAAATGCTTTGATCTTGTATCACAAGTACCTTGATTATTTTCCAAATGATTTTTGATTGGTTTCATGAAGGAAAGAACAATACCAAAAGACCGACCAATTTACTTTATGCATGGTGTTATAAGGATGGTTAGGTTAGGTATTTGTTCCCATGATCCACCGTAACCGGAGGGATCTACCGAGGACTATCCACTAGATAGTGTAGAGTCCTTAGGTATATTGAAAAAGGAGAAAATGAGAATATGGGAAGAGTGCGGATGAGATAGAGCTAGAACCTGGAATAAACCCAACAAGGTTCTAGTTATGAAGTCTCGGTAAGCTCAAGGGTTTGAAGAATGAAAAGAAATTGAATGTGAAAAGGGTGAAAAGAAATAGCCCTCCAATAATTCAACCTTAGGGCGGACAAGGGTTCAATACATATGCTACTAGTGTTTGCTAAGGTAACACCGGTATTGAAGACAAGACGTCATGGACCCGAAGGACGCACTGCACTAAACTTCCCAAACTACTCAAGTTCCTCTTAAAAGGGCTTGTTTCATTCTCACGGGGAACCGACATTATCTATCGACTTTCTTTTAGAGATTGTTGATATTGAAGAAGGAGACCCTCTCCCTAGTCTCCGACACAGGAACCAAATGTGCACTAATTGAGTCTAGAGCCAAGAGATCATCCACAATATCTCATTAGGACACTAAATTATTGAAGACTTGCTGTTTCACACAATGTGGAAAGTAAGTGTATATTAAGAGTCCTCGCTTTATCCTTGTGGTATTGCGTAACATCCGAGTGATATGTAAAAGTATTCACGATGAAGATGGAAATCCTTCAGAGCCAACATCAAACAAGCTCTTGGTGGGTGACATGTGAGATCTTCTCGTAAGATCAAGCTTGTGACAACCGGATAGAAATGATGGGAGATTCATTCTTGAATCAACCTTGGTCCAGGAATGGAATTGACGAATACTTTTGGAAAAACCGTTCGATGTGCAAACCTTCTTTTCTCTAGCACGTCGAATGTGTATTCATTTCAAATTTAAAAAGTATCTCTAATTGAAAAATGCTTTTAGAAAAACCGTTCGATGTGCGAATCTCTTCTTTTCGCTAGCACGTCAAATGTGTACTCATTCTCTAATACAAAAAGTATTTTGATTGAAAAATTGATCTTTCTCATAAAACCATCGTTGTATTGCAAAACTCTTTCTTCAAGAAATACACGATTGTTTTCAAATCATTTTTCATCAATCAGTGAATCTCAATTCGCTGGTTCACTCACTCCGTGTTGTCTTCTTTGAGACGTTCCGGTTTGAGAACAACTAGAACAATTGCGAAACCCTATCAAGGAGATTCTTCGAATTGTACCGATCACGTGTCGATCAGAGGGAACTTGTACCGATCAACGGGAACCGTGGGCGCGGTACAATTCAAGAACAAGAAACCACTTGGAGATTCGAACGATGCAGGCGAACCTTGTGCGATCAGAGGCAAGTGGGCGTGTACCTCAATTCAACGTGTTCAAAGACACGTCAGTATGTTTTATTGTTAATCGTTGTTTGCGGTACATTTGGACGGTTGCGGTGATCGAATTGAGGGTCAATCCAAAGCCGCATGCTCACAAAGATCCACACTTAAATTGAAGAATTCGTGGTGGTGCATATCTACATAACACGGCTCGATATTTCATACTATGCTTCGCTTCATCACGCAAATATCATGAACCGATGAAGGCTTCCACTACTCGATGGAAAGATGTCATGATTCAAAAGTGTGAGCATGTCGGTCCAAAAGTCACAACATCACATGATGGCAACACAATAAAGGGTGATCCGAGATTTCTTGTGGTCGATGATCTCAATGAAAGCTCGAAGATCATCAATGATGTGGATCGATTAAAGGCCTCCACCGAAAGTACAAATCAACGCGGACTTTAAAGAATCGCTACTTAAGCACAAAGATTGCGAAATGAAGAATTCAAGTCTACGAGCTCAAGAACGAAGTCAAAGAAAGAATGCTAGGATGCAAAATGTATTTCATGGGGTGACCTCCTTAGGGAGATTGTTAGGAATGGAAATTCCATGTTAAAGTGTCGGTCACCCCAATTATGGTCTAGCATATGTTAGCTCATAGACGTGTCGTTATTTACATTATTTAGTAGTTAATTAGTTAGTTTGTAGCATAGTTTAGTTTAGTGCAACACCGTGGAGGAAGGACGGTCTTTACCCAATGTATGCACGATCCACAACCGATAGGAGGACGTATTGTTTGTAAGTATAAATACCCCTTCCATCCATGGAAGGGTGTGGCTTCTTTGAATCTAACCTTACATTTGTTTAAGCAACTCTCTTCAAGAACCTCCTCTCAACTCTCTTTATCTCTCTAAAATAAATGGCTTTCTTGTTTAATCACAATCCTAGACCACCCGAATCATCTAACAACATAAATATTGGATCCTAACACATTCGTCTTGACACCTTTAGCATTCTTCACTAATGCTTTGACACGGATGATGAGCACCTTTCACTAATGCTTTCATCTTGACACTTTCGGCATTCTTCACTAATGCCTTCAACCCAACATCTATGGAGAAAGGTAGATCTATCGACAAGAGAACCTTCGTTGTCTTGAAGATGACGAAGCATGGCAACTCATGGACTTGAGCTTGCACGTCTTCAAGAAGTGGTGATCTTTCCTTTAAAAGGAACCTAGAAGATCACACAAAAACAAAAGACAAAGACTACATAGATCTCTTGGATATGAGGTTAGAGGGTTAGAATACTTGGGGGAAGTATGTGTGTAAAGGGATGAATAGAAAGGAAGAAATGGCTCTCTATTTATAGAGAAAATTCTCTACTGTTTCCCGGATCCCACGGATCCCTTCCACTTGGGATCCGGCTAGCACAAAGCTAGGGATCCGTGGAACGCTCCTCTTTGCCCATGGGTATTTTTGGTTATGGGTCATGGGTTATGGGTTGATCCATGGTTTTCTTTCTAGATACAATGTATCTTAAAGATACAATGAACTTGGTCAAGTGGTATATATAAAACCATGGGTTATGGGTCAATACCATTTGCTAGTATACAATGAACTTGGTCAAGTGGTAAATATAAAACCATGGGTTATGGGTCAATACCATTTGCTAGTATACAATGAACTTGGTCAAGTGGTAAATATAAAACCATGGGTTATGGGTCAATACCATTTGCTAGTTTTTACCCATTTAGTATATACTTGTTTTACCCAACTACATTCAATGTATTTGGTCAATGGGTCAAATACTTAAGTTTCTACCCATTTATATTACCCAATATACTACATACTAGTTATGTGTATATTTTACCCAAATATGTAAACACTAGTTGTTGAACATATGTAATATTAAATCATAAAATCACTTATACTTGTTTTAGTGTTTTATGTGAAAATGTGAATATGTTAGAAACTATTAGTTCAAACCATTTACGTATTTTATTTATTTCGTTAAAATGATTTTACGTTTGTTATCGACAAAACATTAGAAGATCGTAAAATATAAATAAACGTTTTTACGGGTTATTTGTATTAACAACTTGTACTAGCAGTGGGTGCAACTAAGGTGGCAGTGGGTTCAGGTTCAGTCAATTGGGGTTTATTTACATCATCAAACTCACGAATGACAGGTAAATTAATCATATGAGGGAACAATGGAACAATTGGGATTGTTAAATTAGGATTTTGGTGTCTCATATAAGCAAAACCTTAGGAAGCATATAATGCACCTCATACTTTGTATTATGTTCAACGAGTTACGCTATTTGGCTATCCACAATAAGTTGAACAAACCTAGGATACAAGTAATATTTACCTTTCTTCCTAATATTCGTACAAACCCTTCAAAAATCATGCTAGACCAATTGAATTCCTCCTTCGGATAGACAAATTAAAGCGATTGCAATTTTGGAGGAAATTCATTAAACCCGATGGTCTTATTACTCGACACACATCGACAGGTGTGAATTAAAACTTCCATTGGGAAGAAAACATACATTTCAAAAATTTTACCATGTCTCCCCTTCTTGTATAACCTAACATTTCTAAACCTTGAAATATATCATTATCAGAAAGATTAACTAGTCCATTAGCCTCATCGAACATCAAAGTACCTCTAATGACTGCCTCATCCACCAAAATCTCATTATCATCCACCACAGTCCTAAACACCTCTAATCCATCTCGCTCAGTATCTCGACTTTACCCCAAAAATCATGTATATAGTCTTTAAGAATTGTGGGTGCTACAGATTAATGCAAACCGAATTTTATCAGTGGTTGATAAAATCAATCATGCCATGAAAACCATCGATTGATTATTTTTGATTAAGTAAGCAACTAGGTTATGGGTGTTGGAATCTGCGACGACATTGTGAGTTGTTATGGAATATGATGTGGGATTGTGAAATTAGCGGTTTGGAGTGGTTAGGGTTTATGTTGAGCGTCAATTGGAAGTGATTTGAAGATCAATTACTTCAACCGGCGGTGATTTGGGGAAAAATACGTTTGCACCAAATTTACAAAATGCCCTTTGAAGTATCCATTACCGTGAACACCGCTAGCGGTGGATTTCAAACCACTAGCGGTGGTTTGATAGACTCTAGCGATGGATACATCAAATTTACAAAACACCCCCAAAGTATACATTATCGGAAAACCACTAGCGGTGGATTGAAAACCACTAGCGATGGTTTGATAGACGATAGCGATGGATACATCAAATTTACAAAACAACCCCTCAAGTGATACATTAACAGTGCACGCTAGAAGTGGATTTAAAACCACTAGCGGGGTTTGATAGACGCTAGCAATGGATACATCAAATTTACAAAACAGCCCCCAAGTATACATTATCGTCAACTCCAAGGAGGAATGAAAATCACGTGTGGGTACATTTACAACAAATCGTCATTATACTTACGACTTACGAGTTTTTAAACGAAGTTGTAATATACGTGTCTCGTTTTCTAATTCAAAGTTCTTACTAAACATATATCCTAAAATTGGCATTGAGATGTATAACACTCTGAATCGTGATTACCAATATAAGTTTTTCCTAAAATAGGTATTATTACATCGCACCCACCGTTATAATAAAAGCCCAACTAATTTCAGTATATATGTCATCACGATCTAACTCTACATCTTGCAAAAATGGTCACGATATATCTAATCTATGATATATTAATGTTAGAGTGCAAGGTGTGAAATAACCAAACATTTCCTAACAAAAGTATGTGAATGATTTGGTACTTTTTCTTTGTTAACTTATAAGTTTATTCGGCAATGACAACCCTACTCGTATTTGAGCCGAAAATCAAACATTACAAGACCGTCACACCAACTTGCCCCTTTTAATGAATACCAAAGTCAACCACTTAATTTACTTCTCAACAACTTATACCTTCCCCATATTAATTTTCTGATTCCATCTTAACTTCTATTTAAGAACCTATAACTCACATACTACCCATATCACACATACCCCAATTATTAACCTCAACTGCTTTCACCTCACCTCCTTCATCTTCATCACTGCACCACCACCAC
Source organism: Chrysanthemum lavandulifolium (assembly GCA_022545495.1). Classification (NCBI taxonomy): domain Eukaryota; kingdom Viridiplantae; phylum Streptophyta; class Magnoliopsida; order Asterales; family Asteraceae; genus Chrysanthemum; species Chrysanthemum lavandulifolium. Next base: position 205,033,673 of record CM040240.1, on the reverse strand, counting down.
ATCATAGCGCCGCCTCCACCACCACTACATCACCGCTGGTATCGTTTATTAACTTTTATAAATACTCTTGACCGATCGTAAAAATCTTCATGGGTTTTGTTATATAGTTGTAATCTTAACTGGGTATCTCTTGTTTATTAGGTATTGTGGTTTGTAAGTGATTATAATAACTTTCATATTGTTAATAAAAAAACTTCATTAAACCTTCAATAACATTGATATCGGTTTCGATCTTATCTTGAGCAAAGTATATTATATGCAATTGATTAGTTGTAGGAATATATGCTTTTCTTTTATACTTGTTGAAATTGATTAGGTATCACGGGTGCCAATCCGAGGCCAAGCCGCTACCACAGTCGAGGCCAAAAGGTAAGATATGTCGTTGCGTATTTTAAATAGCTTAGGGTTTTAGGTAATGAGAACTATCCAAGCATCGTGTATCAAAAAAACCCTTTAAACCATTAAGGTTGAGTTGGTCATTTTAACAATTAGGGTAGGAGGGTAGGATGGTGGATTTTGGGACATAAACCAAGTTCTGGCGGTGTGTGGGGTCCAACCCTTCATGTCTAATAACACTTTAACTAGGTTAATGAGATCATGTTGTGTTCATCTGCTTGTGATACAAAAGATTTGATCGTGTTTGCGGACGACTATTTGAACAGTGTGTCTATGGTTGAGGGTTCCTGAAAACAAAAGAATGTTGTTAGTTTGTATACTTAAAGTGCTATTATACCATTGCCCAACACCATTTCATTCTCCTTTTTACAATGATCTTCCCAAAAACTCACCAACAATTCTCTCCTATATTATCAAACAACAAAATTGAAGTCAAAAGGCCATGACACGTGGCTTCTCTGATGGTTTACGACGAGGAGGTACACGGTTTCTTGGTCCGGTAGATACCGAAAGTGTAAAGCCATTTCTTGCTACGGTATGTTATTGTTACCTGATGATGAGGGTTGAATCATGAAGTGTAGAAAGGTGGTGCAAAAGGGTTTAGCTTGCTTTGAGATTGTTTAACTGAGTGTGTGTTTTTAGTGTGTGTTTTTTGGTGAGAAGGTCCATGTTTCTGTGTGACAGAGAGAGATCAGAGATGATAACAAGAGAGATGAAAGGGTTGGTAATGATAGATATATAATGGTGGCGAGAGATATGAAAGGGTTTGTGCGGGTGCCTCATTAACTCCACTTCACTCGCCATCACTATCATTACAAACCCTGTCATCGATTTCTTATAATCTCTGACATCTCTTTGTCACACAGAAACATGGACTTTCTCAACAAAAAACACACACTAAAAACACACAAACACAGTTATGAACTCTCTACGCATGGCTAAACCACTTTGCACCACCTTTCTACCCTTCAAGATTCAACTCTCATCATCAGGTAACCATAACAAACCGTAACAAGAAATGTGTTGTACACTTTCCGTATCTCATGGACCAAGAAACCGCACCTGTCGCGTGAACCATCAAAGAAGCCACGTGTCATCGACGCAAACTTCAATTTTGTTGGTTCATAATATAGGAGAGAATTGTTGGTGAGTTTTGGGTGATCATTGTAAAAGGATAAGGAAATGGTGTCGGACAATGGTATAATATCACTTTAAGTAGACACACTAACATCATTCCTTTGTTTTCGTGAACCTCAACCATATAGACACTGCTCAAATAGTCGTATGCAAACACAATCAAATCTTTTGTATCACAAGCATATGAACACAACATGATCTCATTAACCTAGTTAAAGTGCTATTACATTATGAAAGGGTTGGACCCCAACACCGCCAAGAACTTGGTTTATATCCCAAAATCCACCATCCTACCCTCCTACCTTAATTGTTAAAATGACCAACTCAACCTTAATGGTTTAAAGGGTCTTTTGATACCCGATGCTTGGATAGTTCTCATTACCTAAAACCCTAAGCTATTTAAAATACGCAGTTAAGCTTTGGTCAAACTCGAAGCGGAAGAAGCGTAAGATATCGAAGTCAACCGACAAAACCGCCTGGGTAACACGAGTTTGCGCCTTATGTGTTACGATATGTTTGGAGAGAATAACATGGTTAGGATTACCGATAAATGGATTATACGTATAGTTTTGGAACATTTGCATGTACGTAGCTTATGTATAGTTTCGGACCATTGGTGATTTTGGAAACACATTTTATGTTATCGATTGATGGATATATATGAAATTATGTACAGCGAATTTGTGTTGTTGTGACAAAACAAAAACGGAAAAAAAATATTATTTTTTTTTTTAAATATAAATATATATATATATATATATATATATATATATATATATATATATATATATATATATATATATATATATATATATATATATATATATATATATATATATATATTAAAGAAAAAAAATAAATAAATAAAAACAAGCTTGATGGAAAACTCCCAACCCTCCTTCTTCTTCTTCAAAATAGAAAATACAAATATCAATTGAACGCATTTTTATGTTTTCAAGTGTTTTGTGTAGATAAATATCCCATCTAAATTTTACAAAACTAGACATAGAAAAACAAGGAATTTTACTCCAACTAAACGCAACCTTAATATTTATCCTTTTTCATAAATATGTCCTCCAAATCCAACAATATATATGAACACATTTTCCCATGCAGAAATGAACAGTCAAAACATATATGAGAAACATCCATCATGTTTAAAAAAAAATGAGGATAACTTCTAAACAATATACATTTTAAACTTCTATTTTAAAACTACTAAATGACAATACACATTTTCTGCTTAACACTCTATAATTCCACTCTATTTAATCCGCTCTAACAACTCCTATCACAACTACTAACACATTTTGTGCTTAACACTCTATATTTCCACTCTCTATTTTTAATCCTCTCTAAAAAACTTATCTCAACCAATAACAACAATGGCCAACCCCGTCTTCCCTCTTGGATCAACTATGCCGATAAAGAAACTCTCGATTTGTCAAGTCTATGATGATTGTGGAATATTGGGAGAAGTTAGGGATACTATTCGGGATGAATTAGATCGCAAGAGAAGATTGACGAGCTAACCGCTCGTATATAACGTAGGGATGTGCTTATTGGAGAGTTGTTGGTTGTTGGTCCAACTAACTCGTCTGCTGCATCGCTCAAAGACATGAGAAGGATGCAAATTGAAGATAGGGCTGAGATTGGAAGGAAGCGACCTCCATCTTAGAAAGGCGTGCTCGCTTTCTTTTTTGTTATCCTTCATTGAACATCTTGAGTCAATGGTCCTTTGAGTTTGTGAAGCCTGCATTTGACTTGTAACTAAATTTAGAATTGAAATTAGGTAGAGTTTTGGTTGGGTTAAAGGGTTTAGCTTCCATATATCGTTAAGATGAAAATGGCGCATTTAAAAGGTCGCTCGGAATACATCGGTTTATGTGAAAGTACTTTACATGATGCATTGGTTTGTGTGATAATACTTTAAACTTTTCCTATTGTTGTGTGACAGAGTAAACAAAAAAGATTTGCATTTGACTTGTAACTAAATTTAGAATTATAACGTGCTAGATTTCTTGTCGGGGTTCGTGTAATAGTGGCCATAAATCGGTAAGAAGAAAAACGCGCTTTTAAAATGTCGCTCGTAATATATCGGTTTACATGATAGTACTATTAAACACATGTCTTATTGTATATATATATATATATATATATATATATTTTTACCAAACATGTCTTATTGTATATAAAGACCATACTTTCTTCTAGATACTTGGGTGATATACATGCTCAAAATGTTTTGAATTACGACTAAGTTTAGTGCTTAAAAAATATCGCTTAAAAAAAGTTGTTTAAAAAACTAGGTAAAATAGTCGCTTAACAATTTAAAATAAAGGGAACTAAATAAAGACATATAAATTTAGGGCACCTAAATACAATTGTCGAATATACAATTTAGCTATACAACTATTCTGAGTCCATGCACGTTTGCAATATGTTTAAACCCGTCTCCTAATGTCACGATTACTGTGAGGCATGGAAACCTGTCAAATTAAAGAAAAAAAAGGTTCAACATTTCCTCAAGTAAACAAATTCATCAAGTAGTGTACTATACTTATTTTGGTTTAAGTTGGCTATCAAATCAAAATGGCTTATAAGTCAAAAGGCCATAATTACTATGTGTGGCTATCAAATCAAAAGAGTTTATAACTCATATAAAAACACACATAAACCAAAGGAAAATTTTAACAGTTTTTTTGGTAAAAAAAAAATAACAAAAGAAGAAAATGATGGACGAAGCAGATTTAACTACAAAAATGCCTTTCTGCGAGGAGTTAGCTGTTGCTGCTGGTTCTAGTCTCGTTAGAGACATGATGGTGGAGAAGTTTCGGAGGGAGGTTACTGTCATTAGGGTGGACGAAGCAGAATTAACTAAAAAAGCCCAAGATATTAGATCTCGTGTTCTTTGAGAGGATTTTCGTGATTGCGAGTTGGAGCTTTTGTATCCCTTTGATTCGGTGTGAAAAGTATTTCACAGTTGAATATTTTTCAAAATGAGGATTTGGCGACATTGCAAACATGTTGGTGAAGGTTGTGAACAAGCGAAGCGAGCAAGGGAGCTTATGTCATTCATTGAGAAGCTCAAGTCTATGGTGTACTGAAATGGTTTCTTCTGGTGTTTTCATATGTCTTTTGAGTTTAATATATGGTTAGGAATGTATAAAGTTTATGTTTATGCTTATGGATGTTTTATAAACCTATTAAGGTTAATTTTGTTGGATATTTTAATATATGCACTTACTTATTTATGTTTGTCTAGGTACTTTTGTGGGAACATACTTGTGTTATAAGCTGCTCCCTTTATATGCCGGCTTGTAACGTAGTGTTGAAAACATAACCTACATCATCAAAAAATGTATAATCGATATGGATCGTGTCACATGGTAAGTGTGATATGAATTAATTGGTAACTTTGACGCACTGTAAAATAGAAGTGTACGCTATAAAAAAACAAAAAAATGGCGATATTCTTGGCTCATTAAATGCTACTTTGTGACACATATATCGCCTGGTTTATTAGATTTATGTGTCACAAAGTAGCATCTAACAGCTCAGAAATATGTTTTTTTTTTTTTTTTTTTTTTTTTTTTTTTGCACCACCTTAATTTTTTTATCGATTGCCTGCAAAGGCTTTATCTTGCTCTTCAATGAAAACCAACTTAAGCTTAACCTTAGGCTTAGCAACTACATCCCTATGGCTAATAGACATATCGACATCAACATCAATAAGGTTGCTTGCTTCTTCTTCAGCCCAAGCAATAAGCTCATCATATGTCATATTGCTTGCATCTTTTAATCTTGTACCATGTATAATCAATTTGGTTGTATAATCATCTTTAGAATCATAAAAGTTGAGATTTTGATAATAAAAATCAAATAAGTTTTGGGGATTATGTGCCATATACATCATTAACTTCCCATATCGATCAGCAAGGTCGTACATGGCAGCCACATCCCTATCACAGTCTATTAGTTTCAAGCCTACCTCTAATTGACATTGTGGTCAACAGAAAAACAACGAATGGAAATTTAGCTCAGTATGTTCTATAAGATACTGGCACATACTATTATAGTCCACCTTCCTATCCTTGGACACACTCCAATAAAAAACACCCCCATTTTCATACCTCGGTGGTTGGAAATAAAACTCGCCCAAAACATGAGCGTCAAACAGTAACGAGGATCCAAGTCCAACTAGGTGCCATCCTGTTACGGAACACGTAAAATATAATACTTTAAAAATATATATATAATTTTAAATGTAAACCCTAATTAGGTACGAATATTGAAACATTAAATAGAGACAAAATTGATATGGGGACCATGACAATAAAGTATCATGAACCTTTCGCATAATTCAATTTTAATAATTGAGCAAAACGACAGTTGAATTAGATTATTAAGCGGCTAGGGTTCTGGTCGGAGGAAGTGAATGTGGGCACAAAAGATAAAAGATAAAGTATTCGTTTATCATAAATCGCTAAATTGAAAAAGGCGCTTTTAAAAAGTCGCTAAGAATATTTTGGTTTATGTGATAGTACTTTACAGGTTGTCGATAAAAAAATTGCTTTATTATTTACCTAAAAAGTCGCTTATTCGGTTTGAGCCTTTTTCACACCTAAAAAGTCGCTTAGCGGTGATTACAATATACTAACAAGGGTTACACAACACTACTAGCGATGGTTTCTTTCAAGCATTGGATTCATTCTTCCGGCGGTGGTTTCATCAACTCTAGCGGGGTTTGAAATGTACTAGCGGTGGATACACTAACCACACTCCAACTGTTAAACATGATTACATCAACCAAACCTAGGCGGAAAATAGTGATATTATGCACTAATATGAAGGATTACAACATAATGGTTGTGTTGAAAGTATATCCGTGAAAAATTTAGTGAAATGTTTTTTGTGTTGTTAATGAAACTCCTTACGTATAAAGGGGTTGACCGCCTAACCGTTATACGCATAAAGTGGCCATGTTGAAAAGTACTTACCATAAACTGTTAAAATTTGTAATTAAATCAATCGAATACAAGTATATACACACCCACCATCAAAGTTTGTTAATGTAACCCTAAAAGATAAATAAAGAAATAAAAGTTAAAATGTCATGCAAGAAACGTCCGATTTCCTAACAAATATGGAAAACAGGATACATCAAACCATCATAACAATCTACATACATGAACTTAAACCTTATCATCTTTCCATGCTCAAACTCACAATCTTCAAAAAGTAGGTCCAACCTAATGCATTCACATGATTCACCCGGTATGGATTGTCTCTATCATAGTCAATCGAATTTGCATCATGTATTCGACTTCCTCATTCCTAAAAAGTGCATTTTGATAAAAATGCATAGGATGATTGTGAAGAAAATGGTGAATGTCCCGTGTTTAACAATTGCTAAAATTATATAAAATTATATAAATGCATAGACAAAAAGTATACACAAAACACAAACTTACAAGATTACATAACGGAAGAATTTGAAGAGACCTTGGACATCGATTCGCTCACCAAAATGATCAAGGTGACCAAACCATTGGCAAATGTGTTGCATTCGCTCATCACTGTTTCAAAAATATCAAAATGAATCTTAAAGATTTTAAGATATTGGTTTTCACTTACACATCAAACCATAACACAAAGTGGGCGATAAGTGGAATTCTAGAGAGAAAGTTAGAGGTTTAGGGAACTTAGTGAGAGAAAGTGAAAATATTATTATGAGCTCCAACTCTCTACCTCGGGAGGTAGAGGTATTTATAGTCTTATATAAACGCCACACAACGTCGGGCATACAGTGGGTAAAGACCGTCCCTCCACGGTGTTACTTAACTAAATACTACTTAACTTAAAATAACTACGACTACGAGCTTTCTAACGATTACATATACTTGAGGTGAGCGACTCTTTAATACAGAATTTCTAATTCCTAACAATCTCCCATAAGGAGGTCACCTCAAACATATACTAAAATTACATTGAATCCAAACAGATATGTCATTAACAATTGTTCTTGCATTCTTGATGTAGTACTTTGCTCAAGCTCGTAGTCATTGATTCTTCTCATTGCATGTTTGGTTACTCTAGGTGGAGGTCTTTTCTTGATCCACGTGATAATAACATTATGCCGACTTTTGAGATCATCACTAACAAAAATCTCCGAGACATCCATTGTGGTGTTGGTATTATGTGACGTTGTGACTTTCGGACCGACATGCTCACATTACGGATCATGATATCTTCTCATCGAGTAGCGGAAGCTTTCGTTGATTCATGATATTGGCGGCGTAGCGAAGCATGGAGTGAAAATATCGAGTCATTGATGCACTAATCATGATTTCTTTTGAGATGAATGTGTTAAGTGAGCATGCGGCTATGGATTGATCGCTTCTTTTATCGGCTACAAGCGTCGGGTGTATCTCGCATACAACGATTAGCAATAAATCGCACGAAAGTGTCTTTGATCACTTCGTTAAATTGAGGTACACGCCCACGGTTCCCGTTGATCGGTACAAGTCTTGCTGTGATCGGTATAATTCGAAGAATTTCCTTGACGGGGTTTCGCAATGCTCTAGTTGTTCTCAAACCGAACATCTCAAAGAAGACAACACGGAGTGAGTGAACCAACGAATAGAAATTCACCGATTGATGAAAAGTGATTTGAAAAACAATCGTGTATTGCTCAATAGAAATTGTTTTTGCAATACAACGAAGGTTTTAATGAACATCAATTATCAATCATAAAACACCTTTTGATTTGAAATGTCCGTATACGGTCGATTTGCAAAGAAAAGATTTTAAGCACAAAGACCGGTTTTCAAAGGTATCATCAATCCATAATCTGAACTAGGATTGATTCAAGAGATTGAATTGCCCCATTGTTTACATTCGGTTGTCACATGGTTGATCTATATAATAAATCTCACATGCCACCTACTAGGAGCTTGTTTGATGTTGGCTCGAAGGCTTTCCATCTTCATTGTGAATATGTATACACATCACTCGGATGTTACGGCAATACCACAAGGATAATGCATAGGACTCAAGATATAATCTCTCTTTCCACATTGTGTGAAACAAAGAGTCTTCATTGAAAGTGTCCTAATGAGATTTATTGATGATCTCGTGGCTCTAGACTCAATATGTGCATATTTGGTTCTGTCTTGGGAGACTAGGGAGGGTCTCCTTCTTCAATATCAACAATCTCTAAGAGAAAGTCGATAGATAATGTTGGTTCCCGTGAGAATGAAACAAGTCCTTTTAAGAGGAACTTGAGTGGTTTGGAAAGTTGAAGTGCGATCGTCCTTTGGGTCCATGACGTCTTGTCTTCAATACCGATGTTACCATCGGTAGCATATGAATTGAACCCGGTTTACGCCCTAAGGTTGAATATATGGAGGGCTATTTGTTTTCACCCTTTTCTCATTCAATTCCTTTTAATTCTTCAACCCCTTGATTGCTTACGAGACTTCATAGCAAGAACCTTCTTGGGTTTATTCCAGCTTTAGCTCGGTCTCGATCCGCACTCTTCCCATATCTCATTTTTCTCCTTTTAACATCATACCTAAGAACTCTACACTTACTAGTGGATAGTCCTCAGGTAGATCCTTCCGGTTACGGCGGATCATGGGAACACATACCTAACCTTATCATCCTTATATCACCGTACATAAAGTAAAGTTGGTCGGTCTATTTGGTATTGTTCATCGCCATTTGAACCAATTGAAAACCATTTGAAAATCAATCCGGATACTTGTGATATAATATCAAATCATTTTGTACACGAATTGTTTTGATATTTTTAGAACGAGAACTCCCCTCAACATGTGCATTAAATATTTGAAATCGTTTTGCACTTGGAGGCAAGAGAAAGAATTAACTTCTTTGATTACCATTTTCTAAAGATATCAACATCACTTCCTAATCAAGACAAGTAGATAAAGCATTTTGGGAAGGATGAGGTTTTCATAGGTTTGCTCCCCTCGAGATATGTGCCTCGAGATTTGAAAAGAGTTTTGCACATACTAGAGGAACTGCACATGAGATAAGTGATCGCGTTATACATCATAGGTTTAAGATAGATGCTCCCCTCAACATGTGCATGGAAAATTTGAAATCGTTTGTCACATGTGGGAAGGAAAGCATGTACATCCTTATAAACCATTTACCGAATTATCAGTTTAAATCCAATTTAAATCACATTCTCCCCCAATCACAATTATCAAATCATTTGAGATTTGTGATCTCTTATATATTTAAATTGATTTTGAAAGCTTTTAAGGAGAATTGTGACTTGATTATGAAAGTGTTTTAACTGATAAGGATCGGTTTTTAAGACTTTAAACTCCATTGATAAAACATGCATGTATATCTTTTGAAAACAATTTAATGCCAAATAACTTTTTAATTTAATAGAAATCATTCTCCCCCTCAATCAATGACATAGGTTGTTGATTGAGAGATTGATGTATTGACAAATAAGTCCAGATGATTATCAAAAATAGAGTCCGAGTTATTTTTCAACATAGTTAGTTTTCATCAGATAAAGGTTTATAGAATCAGAGTATGGAATTTTGAAAACATGATAAAGTATGGCTCTGTTCTTTCTTTGAAAAACGGGTTACTGCCTAAAATGACAATAAACCATTGTTTTACTTTCTCTCATTTTTTTTTAAAATTTTTTGATTTTTTTTTAAACATTCGAACAACATCTAAAGTCCCGTGTCATTCTTTGAATGACATCTCAAAGACCGTAGATATTATCGAATCGAGGAAAACATGACAAAAAGACAATATTTTTGGAATTTTCAAGATTTTTCAATTTTATGGATTTTGAAAGTTTTATAATTTTCTATTTGCTTTTGAAGAGATATTTACAAGAGATAGATGAGCATAGACCTTTACTCCTTGTCTTCCTCCGAAGGCGTTTGAGTGTTCGGGTTGAAGGCTTTTCAAGCCTAGTCGTGAAGTATGAACTCAAAACGTTCTCTTGGAAGAGCTTTGGTGAAGATGTCGCTAGCGGTATTCGGACCTCACAAAATAGAGTTCCACCACACCTTTTCCACTTGTTCCCGATGAAATGATGTCGAATGTCGATATGCTTTGCTCTTGAGTGTTGAACGTTGTTGCATGAGAGAGCAATAGCACTTTTATTATCACGATGCAGAGGATTTTGTTGAATTCAAAGCCATAGTCGGATAATTGAGATCTCATCCATAAAATTTGAGCACAACAAGATGACATGGCTATGTATTCACCTCTGTAGAGGAAATAGAAGTACTCATTTGCTTCTTTGAAGACCACTCACAAGCTTATCACCCAAAACCGAGCACCTCGGATGTACTTGACGAGTATCTTGACACCTGCATGATCCGATCTGCATAGGTCATTAGTGACATACCGGTGTCCTTGGGGTACCAGACCCATATTGATGGTTCCTTGGAATACCGAAGACCCGTTTAACCGCTTAAAGGTGCTTTTTAGTAGGCTTAGCACGGTATCTAGCACACATGCAAACAATGAACAAGATGTCGGTCTACTAGCCGTGAGGTACATCGGGATCCAATCATACTACGATATTTTGTTTGGTCAATCATGATCCACAGTGGTCCTCATCTAGTTTGGTTCGATCAATCATGGGAGTGTCAACGGGTCACTTGAATCAAATTCAAATTTCTTTAAGATCTCGGTTGCATATTTAGATTGATTTATGAAAATGCCTCGGGACTTTGCGAAATTTGTAATCCCAAGAAAATGACATTTGTCCCATCATTGACATTTGAAATTTTGAACTCATTTCATTTGAAAACGATCACATTCCATTGGGTGCATCGAGGCAAAATAATATCATCAACATAAATTTGAACATGAATTAAATGTTTGCACGACTTCGGTGAACAATGTTGGATCAACTGCTCCTTTGCTAAATCCGGTAGATAGAAGAAACTTTGACGATGTATCATACCATGCCCTTGGAGCTTGCTTTAAACCGTAAAGAGCCTTCTTCAAACGATAAGCGTGAGTAGGATGCTCTTGATTTACAAATCCTTGGGTTGGTTGGCGTGAGCGACTTCTTTAAGGTCTCTGTTCGAAATGCCGTCTTCACATCCATCGATAGACTACCATGTTCTTACTAGCGACATTAGCCAAAAGATTACGATTGCCTCGATTCGAGCAAGCGGAGCAAAAGATTCTTCAAAGTCAATACCCTCCTCTTGACGGCATCCTTTAGCAACTAATCGAGCCTTGTTCTTCAACACATCACCATGCTCATCAAGTTTCACTTTGAAGATCCATTTAAGAGCAATAATCATAGCACGATGCGAGCGGTACTAACTCCCATACATCAAGTCGATCAAACTCATGAATTTCATCTTGCATGGCATTGAACCACTATCTTCATTCATGGTGGTTTTAACATCTTTTGGTTCGATCTTAGATAGTACGGAGTTGAAGAAGCACCATAAGGCATCGGTTGCAAGTTGTTTCCGTGTTGATACGGGACGAGAGGATTTCCAATGATGTTGTCTAGTTGATGATCGTGAGTCCATTTTCTAAGGTGTTCATGTGGCGGTTGTTGAGGGACCGAGGTAGCGAGTCGATGTCTCACGAAGAAGATGGTTCGATGATGATTCGAGAGCAAATATGTTTTCAAATGGAGCATCTTGAGGGAGTAGCAAAGGGATTAACTTCATCATTGATGCGAAAGCAGTTCCATGATGTACATTTGAAGAATGATGATTTGTTGATGAGGCGAAGGATCGTGATGGCGCTTCGTGACTTAAAGATATTAAGGCGAGGATTGACTTCATTCACGGGAATATGAGCGACCTCTGTTGTAGGAATCAACACCTCATTAGTACTTGGATCATAAAGTTCATCAAACATAGGATCAAACAATTTCTTTAAATCATCTTGGATAGAGGTACATATGGAGTTCTCTTGAGAAGAAAAAACAAGGATGAACCAATGGGATTGCTTTGAAGAGCGGGTCTGAAGCTGGATTATCCAGAGCCATTTGACCGGACGACTCATCAAACGTAACGTGAATTGTTTCCATGATATTTCGGGTTCTTTTGTTGTCGATTCGGTATCCCTTTTGTTTGGTGCATACCTACAAATACTCCAATGTCCTTTAGCTCTAAGTTTGCCTAAGTCTTGTCCTCATTAGTTGGATAACACAATGCACCAAATACACAAAGGAAAGAGATTAGGTTTTCATTGTGGACAAGTTCATATGGAGTTTTCCATGAGCAGTGTGAATCGAGGAACGCTTTTGTGTGCGACATGCGGTGGCAATAGCTTGACCCGGAGAAACATTGGAACCTTTGAGTAAATCGGCATTGTTCTAGCGGCTTCTACAAGAGTTCGATTTAGTCTTTCAACTACACCGTTACGTTGAGGAGTTCGTGGAACACTTCTTTGATGGATGATTCCAACGCTTTCATAAAATTCACCGAGTTGTTTGTTGACAAACTCGGTTCCATTGTCTGTTCGGATTATTCGACTATTTTGTTAAGTCGAACTGCAATTTGTTTGATGAGTTTGATGATGATATCGGGAGTTTCATCCTTTGTCCTTAAGAACTTGACCGGTGAATCTAGGTAATCATCAACCACAACTAACACATATTTCTTCCCAAATATATTCGCACCCTCATTGGTCCACATAAATCCATATGAATCATATGAAGAACTTCGTGATGAGTTAGTAGGTTTGGGTTTATGGGCATACTTCTTGCTTTTTCCCAATTGACATCTTGAACAAAGATGATCCTTTTCATACTTGAGTCTAGGTAAACCTACAAATAAGTCCTTTACGGAGAGATCATTGATGGTACCAAGTTCAAGTGATTGAGACGACGATGCCATAACCATGACTTTGTTTTAGAGGCCTTTGACGACAAGCAAATTGGAAGACTTCATCATATCTTCGATAGAGATGGTGTATAGATTTGAACCACGTGAACCTCTTAAAGTTCCTTACCATCAAGTTCTCTAGCGAAGCGGTATGTTTCTCAAGGCTACTTCTAGATCGAATCGCGAATTGACCAGCAGAGAACAAGTTGTGACCAAGACCTTCTACATAGTAAACCACGGAGATAACACTTTTTCCAACAACATAGTCTCCATAACCCATAATAGCACCGAAATGATCATTCCCGAATCTAATCGTCCCGATGAATTTGCTCACGAGTTCATGAGCCATGACCGGTCGCCATCATATGCTTGGAACGACTAAGTCCATGTACCACGAGCGATTTGAGCGATCTGCGGTTAAACACGCACAAGAATGGATAATCGGATAATTGGGATCCCATGCAAGAATGGGTTCCATTTGGTTAGTAACAATGGTTGGAACACCCACATCGAAATAGAAGCATTCATATCGAAATTAAGGCAATGGAATCATTGTGAATAGATGCGATATTAGTGTCAGATTAGCCACATTCACGGTGTGCTCACTTCTTAAGGAATAGTTCTACCGGTGAGGCATCCATTTTCTAGTGGGCATTGTCGATTAGTCTTATGACCAACGGTATCCAATAATAGCCTATCTTACTAAATGTTCTTCCCGTGGGTTTCCATTGTTTACTAACTTTCTTTCGTTTTTGCCTTTTAGCCTTCTTAGCATGAATTTTAGCATTAACAATATTAATCGGACAATTAACATCATTAGGCAAAACATTAACACCACATTCATGATTAGAAATGTAATTCAAGCGGTCATCAATACAAGGTTTACAAATAGTATCGAATTGAATTAATTACGATGCGCCTATGGCTAATGCTAGAATCAACACGATTCGTTTTATTCGGTTCAAACTTAAAGTTCCTAGATTGTTCTTCTACTCTTTTCGAAGGCACATTCTTAGCTTGCGAGGTCCTATCATTCCTTGTATTGTCTTGAGACTTTGACCGCTCCCTTTAATGTCACCGATTACTCATGTAGAGGAATGGGAACATTAGTTGGTTTTACTACTCTTTGCATCACTGTTTAGATGTGATGGGATCTCGAACTACATGCGAGCACACTAAGGTTCACTTTCTTAAAACTAGAAGTCTTTGGGATTTGTACTCCTAGAAGGCACACTTGAGTTCTCTTTCTTAGCATTGATGATCCGGAATCGAACTACTTAAAGGCACACTAAGGTTTACATTCAAGACATTAGGCATCGAATGAACATCATACTTGGCATTAGGCATCGAACATGGAATCAAAGGATTAACTCTCTCACCTAAGGACTTTGGGCATATTGTGATCAGCATTCTAGGATTTCTTGAGATCGTTTGGCATATAAGCATGCATGTCCAATTGCATTATCATGAGGTTTCTCTAACTTATCCTCTTCAACAATCTCACGCAGACATTCTAGGCAATCCTTAAGGGATGAGAAGTATGTTTGAGCAACAAGTTTGTTGTTCACGAGATGAGGAGGACATATTTCACGAGACAAAGCATATTTATTACAAGAGTGAACCTTTGATACACCATTCTCCCATTGGTCATTGGCATTTTCCTTTTACGACTCTTGATTCTCAATTTCCTTTTGCAATGAAGCTATTTGTTCGTTATTTTTTTTCGAGTGACCTTTATTGATTCAAATATAAATTACCATAAGAAAACATTCTCAAATCCTTTGAGAAGTATGTTTGATTGTTCAATCAAGTTTGTTGTTCAGATGAGGAGGACATATTTCACAGACAAAGCATATTTATTACAAGAGTGAACCTTTGATACACCATTCTCCCCATTGGTCATTGGCATTTTCCTTTTACGACTCTTGATTCTCGATTTCCTTTTTTGCAATGAAGCTATTTGTTCGTTATTTTTGTTACGAGTGACCTTTATTGATTCAAATAACTCATTGAAATGACGTTTAACCTTTCATTTTCTTCTAGAAAACTTTCGTTTTCCTTTTGTAATGCATTTACTAGGTTTTGAAGATGAAATGTTTGAGAATTCGAGAATCTAAAGGAGGAGGCATTTGGGAGCCCGTCATATTGTTCGTTTGACCCTTTAATTGAGAGATTTGGGCTTTCAACTTTCGATCGTGTTGCAATGAGCTTGAATCATTCATCACGTTTGTTAATTTGAAAAGCGCATCAAACTCGGAGCATCGAGGATGTCTTGATATTTGAAGTTTTGACATTTTCTTTAAGATGTTGATATTTTAGTTGTAAATTAAAATGCTCAACTTCTAGTTTAGAAAAATGTTTAACCAAATTGTCGTGATCATCCAGTTCAATTTTCTCGTTTAGTTCGTAATTAGTTTTTCAAGCTCAATGACACGATCATGGGAGACTTTCGAGCAACAGATAATTCATGAAATTGGGAAGCATTAATGGAACAATTTGTAGCGATGAAAACACATCTTGAGCAATACATTCGAAATCGGGTTCTCATTTAGTGTATGCAAGTTCTTCCTCTCAATCTCATTATATTTTAGTGCTCGCTCATAGTCACTAACTTCAACTATCATTGCATCAAATTCCTTTTCCATTCCCTTAATATCGGTTTCTATCCCTTTTAAGACTCTCAAAGTGATCTTTTAGAAGTTTAAAGAAAGGCATGACCTCGCTTAAATAGCATTCTTTTGTTTGTTCAAAACCCTTTCCCTTGATAATCCCAATGGGTGTGATCCTTTTCTTACAAGTTTTCTCAAAATCAACAAATAGTTGAAGAATAACATATTGATGATTAAGATCTTGCTTTTAGTAGCAATCGTTCTAGGAACTAGATGCATTGGTGTATTGGGAGGATACACGGTTGCTTTAGGCATTTTCCTAAGGGAGGGTTTGTTTCAACAATATTTTACGCTTTACGCTTATCTAAGTCCATTTTCCAGAACACTTGTTCGGGAGTCAACAGTGTTTGAGGCTTAAACATGTTCAAGGAGATTCAATTCTCCTTTTTGTAGTCATGGGGAGTGATAATTACTTTCTTCTCTTTGCATTTAGGATCATTTAGTTTCTTATTCATTTTCTCCCTAGTGATTACATCTAATTTCTTATCTTCCTCTGTGCACTCAACGCAACTAGGTTTTTTTCTAGGTTTAAGAATCTCATTGCCATCATAGATCACATTTGGCTATCTTCCCGTACTCAGGGTTGGGTTTATCTATAATGGGAACACTATGCTTATCGCTTAGAACTCTATGCTTAGTGATCATGTGAGCAGTCTGAATGGTGTTCCCTTGTATGTACAACTTGTTTTCAAGTTTGTTTTTCAAAGTTTTCAGATTAGAAAAATCTTTCAAGAGTTTTGATTCCTTTGCATTAAATTCTTGCTTAAGCATTTTCACATTTTCTTGAAGTTCTTGTTTTTGTTTAGCGCTTTAGAAAGCTTTTCTTGCAAGGAATTTAACTCTTGTTTTAATACTTCTTCTCTAAAATTACTTTTTCTAATGATTGTACGCACTTGGTCATCCATTTCACGCTCACGAGTGGTCAACTCAAATTTTGCACGTTGTTCATAAATAGCAACACGTTCTTTATAGGCATTTAGTTCGAAATTACGAAATCATCGAGGGCACATGCGGTGTATTCATAAAAACATAGTCATTGTTGATGCGGAAGATGCATCACTTGGTACAACTTCACTTTCACTTTGTTTCACATATTGATCATATGGGACAACATTGATATTACCCATATTTTCAATATTTGATTCAATAGTTTCATTGATAGTACTTTGTCATGCATCTTTTGCACATCACATCATTGTATAGTTTTAATACCTCGATATGAGTTTGTCTTTGGATGGGCCAGCTTTTGGTGAAGATGAGACCTTGGGAGAAACCATTGGAGAAATGCTAGCCATAAAATTGTGTGTGCGATGGGTCCATCATCCACATCAGTCGTATGCATCACAATCGGCGACTTGAAAGGCATTCGATGATTGTGACCTATCTCTGAATAGGTCGCTCATCCACATCTCATCATAGGTCTTGGCATTGCCCTCGAGAAGAAACAACAATTCCTCTTCATCCAAAGCAAAGACCATTATCCCGAGCTTGTACAAGCAACATCTTATCTCTCAAGTAATCGGCGATACGTGGACGTTTTGGAGATGTGCGGTTCCTTGCAATGTGTCCCTCACCACCACGGTTATAACATTTGATCGGCTTAGCTTGACCTTGATTACCATTCCTTCCTCGATTCGATTACCAACATAACCTCTACCAGCTCCACCGCTTCCACGATCATAATGTCTTTCTGAATCGGTTGCACCACGATCCTCCCATCTTTAACAAAGAGCTTGATTGTGTGGGTTAGATTCTGCTCGAGGTTGTTGTTGGTTTGTGGGAGAGAATTCATGTTTTGACTAATCGGAAGAGCTAGTTGATTAATGATGTTACCACGCGTGTGCATCGGCATCGACTTGTTTGAACATAGGATCATGAATGAGTTTGTGATTACCATTACCCATGGGTATGACTTGTGAGGCTTTGGTTGTGATTCCGTGTTTGAGTAGAAGGAAGGCATAGAGTTGCTCATAGTTTGTATTCTTCAATCCTTTAGTGAGCTTCACGAGGTGACAAACTTGTGCCATTCGGGATTCATGTTGTTCACAAATTTTGAGTTCAATGAATGTTAGGCATAGTCATTCGATGTTCCTCATATCATTCACCAACTTATGAAATCTCACATAGTACTCATAGACACTCTCATCCGGTTTCATCTTGAAGTGTTCAAATTCGTCATAGAGTTGTGATTCTCTGTCTTCCATAGTTAATTGAAACACGAGAGAAGCATCTTGACATTATCCCATCACGCCTTTGCTTCGTGTTGTGATTGATCGACTTGTAGATGTCTTTAGGAAGACCTTGAAGAACAATGTTAGAAGCCCCGATATCGACATCAAATCTCTTTTCTCCTTATCCTCAAGCTCATCATACATCTTTGGTCCATCCATTCCGTAAATCGAGTTCCGTCTTCAAGATATCAAGTACATCTCTAGTCGTCTCAACCCGATACGGTCCTTCATCAATGGATTTGAGAATGTTGACACCATTTTCCTTTCCAAGACAAGACAATCGATTCGTTGAGCCCAAGAATCATAGTCGATTCTGTCAAGCATGGGTGGACAGTATCTGAACCACCGCTTGAACATCCTCGACAGCAGTGGAGATGATTGTAGAAACGTTGGTAGACATGATGACAAATTAAACGGGATTTTATAACTCTATGATTAAACCGGAAATAGATTCTTTCACGGATTTTACTAAATCAAGAGAAACCGTAAAGAAATCACCCAAGTCGCTAGAAAATTATGTACCAAGTCGCTATCTTCTAATTCGCTATTCCACCAAGTCGCTAAAGTCCCAAGTCGCTAAACAAAAGACAAGTCGCTAAATAGCAACTCGCTAAGCCTCTAGTCGCTAGCAAAATTTTGGCGACAATTAAGCTAGAATTAAGATACAAGTCGCTAAATAGCAACTCGCTACTTACCAAGTCGCTAACACCAAGTCGCTACCCGTGGTGGAGCATCCACTACTTGTCTTTGTTAGTCGCTAGGCCTAAGTCGCTAACTCCACTAATCGCAACTCGCTACAAAATGTAAAGCAAGTCGCTAGCAAGAAAGAAATCCGTGGGTCAAGTCGCTAGCAAGAAAACATCACAAACATCACTTTTCAATCCAAAAACAACCCAACCAAGATGATTCAAGCTTACCAAATGAAAACCTAAACACTTGTGATGATTCTAAACATAAAAGTACTAACAAAATCCAAGCTTTAACACAAGAAATCAACCAAATGATGCACAAACCACTAAACTTTTTCAAACTCAAAAACCACCTAAAAACCACTAGAAATCCAAAGATGTGCAAGATATGATCTAACCATGGCTCTTGATACCAATTGTAAGATATTGGTTTTCACTTACACATCAAACCATAACACAAAGTGGGCGTATAAGTGGAATTCTAGAGAGAAAGTTAGAGGTTTAGGGAACTTAGTGAGAGAAAGTAAAAATATTATTATGAGCTCCAACTCTCTACCTTGGGAGGTAGAGAGTATTTATAGTCTTACATAAAACGCCACACAACGGGTCAGGATCGGGCATACAGTGGGTAAAGACCGTCCGTCCTCCACGGTGTTACTTAACTTAAAATAACTACGACTACGAGCTTTAACGATTACATATACTTGAGGTGACCGACTCTTTAATACCGAATTTCTAATTCCTAACAAAGATAAATGTTATGAAATTACTGAATATGATTATGAGATTTCAAGCCTACCTCCATCTTCATTATCAAGATCATTTTGTGGAAAAACAATTGCGTCACACCAAGAAACCGGCCCGTATCTTTGCCCTACCATTGAAACCAAACACGGTTATATTCAAGCTATTGTTCTCCAATTTAGTAAAAACAATAACATCGCCAAATTCAATATCGGAATATTGAAGAGCAATGACCACATCTCATCATCCATAACATACAAAGGACGAGGATCATGACCTCGTTCATAGCCCCAAGTAACATCCACATTAAACTCCATTCCATCAACAACAACAACAAGACCTTGCAACCCAATACCATCTACACAATTACCGGGCAATGTCTGAAACAACTACATGATTGACAATTATAACATATACAGTAAAAAAATACACTTATTTTAAAAAAAACGTAAACAAAAAAATTAATTCTTATAAATAACCTGTGGAAAATGAGGGTATGGCACCGATAACTCAAACCTTATATGACGACTTTCTACACCAAAGATATTCCTCAACTTCCAACCCATTAGAATCATAGCCATGCGTAAAAGAGTCATCACCTTCTTGAACAAAGTGTAACATATGAACATCCGTATACATGTTTTCATGAACAAATTCTACCCATTTGTTACCTACAATCCTAATGGGACCTCCTAACCGAGCAAGAATCCTTACTTTCTTCCGTTGTCTTTGAATTCCCGTTAAATATGAATGACGATTCTCATTAAAAGCACGTTGAGCAAATTGAGGAAGCTCAAGAAACCCAGGGTAAAAAGCTATGTTTGGTCGCACCACAAACTCGATTGCCATGATTACCTTATAAACAATTACAAACATGTAAAGTTAAGTTAATGTGGCCAAAAATTTTGATATGAATATTGAAACATAAAATACAGTCAATATTGATAAGGGGACCATGACAATAAAGGTTCACGAACCTTTTGAGAAAATAATTGAGCGAAATTGACAGCTGTACGAAAAAGCTAGGGTTCGGTAGGTAGAAATTGGATGTGGCCAAAAATAGTTAAAAGATAAGGTTTTAGTGTATCTTAAATCGCTATAAAAAGTCGCCGGACTATCTCGCTAAAAATTCACTTTCTTATCTAGTTTCCCCAAAATAAATTTCCGCCTAAACACAAGTCGAGAAAATAAGCATAAACACGGTCAATTCTATAATACACATACAACAATCCACAATGGCTTTGAACTTATCGAAAAGGTAATTATGAACAAGTGCCAAGCAGGAAAGAGGATCTCACGACAATTTGATAGTACACATACAACAATCCACAATGGCTTTGGACTTATCTGAGAGTAAAAAGCTAGATGGTGATGTTACGGGTAAGGAGAACCAAGATGGCATTACACCAGAAAAAGTTAAGGCATTGGCAAAATGGATTAAAGATCTGGAAAAATTCTTTGAAAAACTCAAGGAAAGGAAAGCAACTGAAGAAGGATGTGGTTCTAGTAGTACTGTTTGAATGAAGGTAATGGTTGAATAATGAATGATATAACTGTAGCGGTTGAGAATGTAATGGTTGTGTTGAAAATCTTATCAATGAAATAAGATGATTGTTTTAGTTTTGTTATTGAGATGGTTGTGCTGATAGAACCAAGACAGGACTGAAATAGACATCAGCATATTTAAAGTGATTGCAATGTAACATACACATGGTAGCAGAACCATCATCACATAGTAGTTTTTAACATACAATAACTAGCCTTCACCACAGACTGAAAATAAATTGTTTCATCATGATGACTAGTTAGTGTAGTTTGTAACATACACTAACTAGTCATCATGCCTGGAAAGGAACAAAAATACAAATTGTTTAACAGGGTACATACCACCCTGGAAGATCAAATAACTACCACATGGTATCCTTCATCATACCTTCGAATTACTTGGATCAGCTGTGGAACCTTCAACTATCACTTGATCATTAACCAAACTGCTTGCCTCATCACCCTTCATATCATCGGATTGATTACTACCAACCGCTTCAAATTCATCAAATAATCTCCTAGATTTCAAGGTACCGCTTTCAAACGACTTTTCTTGGACACATATTGAACTACGAGAGCTTCCAATCTGTAGGAAGGCCATCAATATCATTAAAAGCCTCTTACACTTTAAAGGGCTGGTTTGAATAGATGGGAGTAAACTAGTAGATTGTGGATCACGAAGGTCATGATTACCAAAGCACTGAAAGTCGTTAAAAAGGTTCTTACCTCTTAACGGACTAATCTCGAACCCACATTCATTTGACAAACACTCGGTAACAGTGGACTTCTGTGTCCAAGAATCTTCAAAGTCATTCGACACATAAGGTCAGACTGTAGTCCTTAAATAAGGAGGAATGTATTCAAGGTCATTATTACCACCAAATTCAGACTTTCCTCTGAATAAACTAGCTTCAACAAAAGGCTTGACATAAGGTGTCCTAAGGTAGGTTGGTGAATTGTTTTCCTCTTCTTCCCATGCCATTAGTTCTTCAAACGACGACGGTGGACATCTTTTTTTTCTTTTCGTGACTTTTAATTTTAGATGTCACCATCGTCGAGGAATCAAAAGATGTGTTCTTGTGATAGTATCTAACTAAATGAACTGTGGTGATGACAAAGATAGATCTCAACTAGACCATGGAGCTCACCATGTCATACGCTTCTTGACATCATTATCACCTTCTACAAGGGTCAACCTTCCTCTAGACTAGTACTTGGAAGACAAAAACCAAGCCCAAATATCCTCCTTAATTTCTTTCAACAGTTTGTCACATATTTGAGAATACGATAACCTACTCAACCTAGGTAACCTCAAATGTAAAACATCTCCACCTAAATAACTTAAGGGATAAAAAAAGAACCGACTGCCATGATAAACATCAAACCCAAGATCTTGATTGTCTTCATACATTCTGTGTAACATTGGAAATAATTCAGCAAAACAAAATATATTTAAGATAAAATTAAATGAAAAAAGTAAATGGACAAACTTACGACCATTCTTGATACCATAATTCATAACAGCCTTTGACTCGTGTTTTGTGATGCCATAGTTAGTAGAAATCAAAAAACACAAAATATATGTAACATAAAATTTAGTTTGCTTATTAATAGGTATAAAAGATACAAAAGGCACAAAATGTACAAAAAGTGAACATTATTGATAACGCTACACGCTGTCGTTCGGGGTCAAAGAAACTTCCTTTTGTCGAGCAAGTTTTTCAACACCCTAGGCGGTGAACCTAATCGTTGTAGTGTAGTATTAGGGTAAGCCACGGGTATTGATATCGTTCTCTAGGGAATAGGAATGCTAGTGAGAAGTTACTACGATAAGGTTGGGGTTGAGGAAGATTATTTTTATTTTTTTAATTTTTTAGGAAAGGTACGAATCTCGGGGTTTAGATTTGGGGGTTGGTATTTCTACCGATTACTCTACTTATCTAATTATCTAATCTAAGGTGTATGTAGTCTATGTCTAATTATTGTGTGCTCGTATGATAGTTTAAAGATGTGTTTACTTAGGTTTTACTACTCTTTAATTATCTCCTATTGGTGGTTGAATTGTCACGTCCTTATTCTTAGTTGCGTTGTGTGTCTAAGGTTGTAGGGTATGCGTTTATCCCTACTCTTTGAACTTACCAAAGGGTCTCGTCTACAAAACCCACTAGGGATAATAAACTCTTACTCTAAGGCACTCTTTGGATGGTTTAGCTTACAACTACTCAAGGAGTTATATTCTAAGGTTCACAAAGATTTAATCAAGCATTAAGTACACAACGAATGACCTATCGCATTACTAGATCATTAATCAACTAAGATAAGAGACAACCAATCAATATTCAATAATTAAGTTTCATATTCCTAAGCAAACACACAAGTAAATTAGCGGACATGGAGAACATGCAAGCATACACACAAATAATCAAAGACATAATTGTATTAATGAAGTAAAACACTTATCTTGGTGTAAGATAGGGTTTGGAACCCTAAAATCTTGTACAAGACACCTTGGTTCGGTTTAGGTTTTACTCCAAAAGACTACACCTCAATCTTGAAAAATTCGGATTCTATATATAATATTACATATGCGACGCGTCACCTTTTGTTTTGTGACGCGTCGTGTCGCCGTCATTAGGGTTTCGTCTTGGCCACGTTAGACTTGCGACGGCGTCACCTTATGCTTGTGACGCCGTCCTCTTGACTTCGGCGCCGTCTGGATTGCATCTAGGCCGTGCGAGTTGCGACGGCCTACTCTTTTATAACTTGCGTCGTTACTTGAAAATAGGAGTTTTGGCTTCGTCCCGTCACGAAATCCTCCGACGGCGTCACAGATAAGCCGTGGCCGTCACCTTATGTTTTCAGACTTTGAGTGTCTCGATTCGACTTTGGCCATTTTCTTCAGATATTCACGCCTTTTCGTCCAAATAAGTGCCATTCCAGATTTTACCTTCAAGAGACCTAAAAGTGAAAAGGAACGATATTAAGCAATAACGGATACAAAAGTGATCAAATAAGGGCTTAAACGACCCTCAAAAGGTACCTTTAAAACCTTATCAAGTATAAAAGTGTCTAAAAAGTACATCAACACTCAAGTGATATATCTAAGATATAGTCATAATCAACCAAAAAAGTCGCCTAGTTTACATGTTGGATAATGCCTATTACCCAATGGACAATACTTGTAAAGTAGCATGCAAGGTTAGCCCTACTTTGTATATCCATAGTTTGGTGTGTGCTTTTTTTTTTTTGAATTTTTTTTGCTTATTTTTTAGAAAATATTACTAGTATACAAATTTGTAGCGTCTCTAATTATCCTATTACATTAGTTTGAACACAACAATATAATACAACATACTGAATACAAAAATTAACAGCATTCGAGGGAGCATATGGTTATCAATTTGTTTCAAGTAATACATCAACAAAACTAGAACGTCACTAAACACAAACACGGTGTTTAAAAAAAAAACTAACCATTTGTTCACGGTATGAAAGCGCAACCTGAATAGTATCCTTCACATCCAATGATAGACCAAAAGCCAAGCGGTATAAAAAAATACATACCCAAATACCACAATCACCAAATATCCCGCCCTGCTTCGGTACTTGTTCAGCGATAGTAAATGTAATGAAATAACTTTCCGGATCAATGCCTTTCTTCACAAATACTTGCGCTTGTGCTAGGACCTCAGGTAATTGTAGCTGTGGACAAAAGTTACATTGTTTTAACAAATCTAATGTTTTAAAACCTAGTTAAACGGTTCTGTATTAATTCTTATGACATATGAATAAATAGTCAAACCTGTAAACACTCCCTCAGTTTGATGTAAAACTCTCGCCATTCCTCTTCAAAAGTTTGACCGCTATCATAAAAGGTAACAATGCCTGTGTCTATCTCCAAACGCGCAAGACACCAATGAGCTTCAGTTTCATTAATAGGCATGAAAACCTACAACGTTTGGGTCACATACATAACATTAATATATGGCAAAAGCTAAACAGGATAATTAAATGAATGAGACTGGACTAGAATAAAATATATATATCGTCACTTACGTGCTTAACGTCAGACCATGGAATAGAGTATCTTTCACCATTAGCATACCACAACGACAAAGAATTTTGTGACAAAAGCTGAACAAAATAGCTACTAACCATCGCCCAATCAGCCGTATCGGGCCTAACATTCCAAAGGTAATTAACCCACAACTCTATGTGCTGTAAATTTCGAAACATGAATGAGTGTCATAAACGTTATAAGAAATCAATTTAGTAGGTACAGTTGTATGAGTACTTGCCTCATCCCTTAGCCAAACTTTCCTAGGCGGGTCTAAGCAAACCAAACTTTCCGAAAACCTTCTATCCACACACACATCGTCACACCAAGGAAACTTGCAGTTAAGCGGTCCAATTTGTCCAACAAATTCGTCAAATTCATTTGTAAAATGAACTACATTGATGACGTTCTTTGGAGCATGCAAGATTGTTGGGAATAATCCGTTACCACGGATAGTAGTGGTTTACACCGCTTGGTTTAACACTAGCGGTGGAAGCGTATTCCCACCGCAAGTTCTTTATTACCACTGCTATTAGTTTATGATATGGTTAAACGCGTATAGATAAGTATAGAATAGATTTTGTGTATATTCTATTATGTTAGCTATATACTTATCTTGTAAAGGACTCCTTGTTGTATAAAAGGAGATCCTAGGTCATTGTCTTAGGTACGTATTACATTACAATATTACCTACGAAAGCTTCAAGGTGTAACCCTAGTGATAATTTAAGATCACTCGTATTATTCATTAATAATATTAGAGCTTGAGTTTTGTGTGAACTTGTGTTTATTCTCATACATCATATAATTCGTCTTCTAAAGTATTACTTAAGTAAATTCCGCTTGCTTGATAATATCATACAAAATATCATTGACACAAGGAGAGTGTCCTAGATCCATCAAGTGGTGTCAGAGAGAAGGTTCTGATATTTTGTTTTAGAAGATCCAAGGAATTAGCTTGACTCACTCACTCAATTCAATGGAGATGGAAAACAATCAATCAAACTCTTCTTCTACACCTGGACTCCCTAAGCTTAAGCTTAATGAGTTTGAGATGTGGAGGATCTTGATTGAGCAATACTTCCTCATCTGGGACTATGCTCTATGGGAGATCATTCAACTTGGTGATTCCTTCAAATCTATGACCACTACTTCAAAAGTTGGTGACACGGATGTTGTGAAAGTTTACGTGCACGAATCAAATCTTGAAAAAGCTCAAAAGAAGAATGATCTTAAAGCTAGAAGTCATTCTCGATGACTCTTCCTAGAGACCAGATTATTGCATTCAAAGAAGTTCAAGACTGCTAAAGAACTGTTTGAAGAGATTTGCTCGGTGTTTGGTGGTAATGATGCTACAAAGAAGACTCGAAAGACATTGTTAAAGCAAAGTTATGAAAACTTTTCGCTTCAAGCAATGACTCACTTGATAGCATTTTCACCAAACTTCGAAGATTGTTACACGACTAAGCGTGTTTGGCATTAAGGTAGAAAAGGAAGACCTCAATTTGAAGTTTCTAAGAAGTTTGCCTTGAATTTCAAACCAATGTTACCGTCTGGGAAAACAAGTCGGACATTGAAACAATGAAACTCAATGATCTTTACAACAACTTCAAACTTATTGAGCAAAGGTTGAAGAAGCGGGGAAACTTGGTACAAGCTCTAGTAGCTTGGCATTGTTGTCAAATTCATTGACGGTGATGATTACGAAGATGAAAGTGATGATGATATTGCCACCGTAGGTTCTAAAGTTTCCACCGGCAATGTAAATATTGCCACCGCAGGATCAAAGAAGAAGGTTGCTAGTATTGGAGATCCTACCTTTTATGCTTTTATCTCCACACAAGTTGATGGCTCTCTTAACTCATGAAGACATAGAGCAAATTGATGAAGATGACTTGGAGGAGATGGATATAAAATGGCGAGATAGCTCTTCTTAGCATGAGGGCTAAGAAATTCTACAAGAAGATCGGCAAGCCTATCCATATAAATGGTGATGATCTGCGAGGCTTTGATAAGAAGAAAGTGGAGTGCTTTAAGCGCCACAAGTTTGGACATTTTGCTAGAGAATGTAGAAGACCAAAGACCAAAGAAAACAGGTCTACATGATACAAGCAAAGAAGGACCAACGTGGAAGAACCAAAGGCAATGTTGGCTATTGATGGTTTGAGCTATGATTGGAGTTTCATGGTGATGATCTTGAAGAAGAACACAGATCTTGCTCTTGTTTCACTGAAGTTGCTCTTATGGCTTTCTCGACTACGAGGTACAAAATTACGAATGTTGCTCTAAAACATGTAGGGCTGCTAGAAGTTGAAAGACTTAATGATTTATATTCTAATGAAAGAAAAGAGTTATACATCGCTAATTATCACGTGGCTAATCTTAGGAGAGCCATGGCGCTTTAGAAAAACAAATAGAGTACTATCGGGCAAATGAGTCAAATTATAATGATGATATGATTCTTCTTAGGAGAGAGGTAGAACATACAACTGCTGTGAATGAAGCATACCAAAAGGAGCTTGAAAAACTTCAAAAGAAAATTGAAAATGTCAATTTAACTATAGACACATGTTATCATCAGTCTGAGTCAATTGATAAAATTTAGAATGCTCAAATATATAATAAAGCTAAGTCTGGTATGGGTTATAATATTGCGCCTCCACCACTAAGGGGTGTTCATTCACCTCTAGGTATAGATTTAGGTCATACAGGCATAGAGGATTTTAAGGATCTTGAACGAGAATATGGTCCTTTAAAAGACACAGTTGTGAAGAGTGAGGAAGAAAATAAGCTTGATAATGATGTTTTTGAGAGTGCTAGTGACTCATTTGTTGCAGATGAGAGTGTTAAAAAGAATGTAGAGACTTCTATCCCAAAAGTTGTTAATACTATTACAGAGGAACCTAGGAAACCAAATTAATAAACCTAGACCAATCTGTAAGGTATCTTTGAGATGTATAGGAACAAGCCTCTGACTCCTAGGGGTAACCAGAGGAGTTGGAATCATGTTAAATCTCAACAACTAGGTAGTGATTTTGTTATGAATAATAAGGCATGCTATATATCTATGGTAGTTTTGATCATTTACATGCTTATTGTGACTATCATGTTGGGAGAAGGAAGTCTATGGGTATAAAGGGTGGAGACTAACAAGTATCAACAAAATGTACACCCTAATTCCCATTGCAAAATGGTCCCAAGAGCGATTCAACTTAGAAGTGGCCTCAAAACACTTGCCATTGCAAAAATCATAACATCTTGCTCACCCTAAGTCACTGTTAAAAGTGCAAACACCAAATCAAGTTTTAATAAATCTGCACAAACAGGAAAAGAACCTTTCAAGCTAAAAGGTTAATTATAATCAATAGTGGGTACCTAAAAATCAACCAAAGATTACCATTGCTCATTCAAAAGTTACCACCGCAAGGGTTTTTAATAAGAAAATGGGGACATGGGCAATCTTTGTGAAGGCCTCGGCACGTTGGGAATGGGAACCTAAAGGAAATACCTCTACAACCAATCCCAATGGTGTATCAATGACCTTTGATAGATTTAACTATATTGATACACGAGGCGATCCAAGTCAATCATGGCTTGGGTCCCCAAAAGAAACTAACTCTTTACTTATTTGTGCAGAACATCCAAGGACAAAAGGTCGGATCAAGGATATACTGAGATAGTGGGTGTTCAAGGCACATGACCGGCAACAAGTCCTATCTTTCGATTTTGAGCATTATGATGGACGTGATGTCGACTTTGGAGGTGGAGTAAATGGAAAAGTTCTTTGGTAAAGGTGTTATTAAAGCGGTAACTTGGATTTTGAACACAGTATTATGTAAAGGAGCTTAAGTACAATCTCTTTAGTGTGTCACAAATGTGTGACAAGATGAACAATGTTCTTTTTACCAAAGATATGTGCTTTGTTCTCTCTAAGGATTTTAAGTTGCCTGATGAAAGTCATATTCTTCTTAAAGTTCCTAGAAAAGGCAATCTCTATAGCTTTGATATGAACAACATTATAGCTAAAGATGAT
Source organism: Chrysanthemum lavandulifolium (assembly GCA_022545495.1). Lineage (NCBI taxonomy): Eukaryota > Viridiplantae > Streptophyta > Magnoliopsida > Asterales > Asteraceae > Chrysanthemum > Chrysanthemum lavandulifolium. Next base: position 205,004,302 of record CM040240.1, on the reverse strand, counting down.
TATGCTTGCTTACTTGCAAAGGCCACAGTGGATGAATCCATGTTATGGCATAGAAGACTTGGTCATGTTAACTTTAAAACCATTAACAAGATTGTCAAAGATGGTTTAGTGAGAGGTCTACCTCAGAAAAGATTTGAAAATGATCAAACCTGTGTGGCTTGTCTTAAAGGCAAACAACACAGAGCTTCTTGCAGGTCAAAGTTGGTTAACTTTATTGCTCACCCACTTCAAATGTTACATATGGACTTATTTGGTCCTACATCTGTGAGCAGCTTGAATCTTAAGAAATATTGTCTTGTGGTGACTGATGATTTTAGCATTTACATGGGTTTTCTTTCTTGGAACTAAGGATGAAACAACATGCATTCTCAAAATATTTATCACGAAGTTGAAAACCAATATGATATGAAAGTTAAAATCATTAGGTGTGATAATGGAATGTAATTCAAGAATAGAGTTATGGATGAGTTTTGCGAGATAAAGGTATTAAAAGAGAATTTAGTGTGGCTAGAACTCCTCAACAAAATGGTGTTCTTGAGAGAGAAACAGGACAACGATAGAAGTCGCTAGAACTATGTTGGCCAATTCTAAATTTCCAATTACTTTTTAATGGAAGCGATTAACACTGCATGTTATGTGCAAAACAGGGTTTTAGTGGTAATGACAAAGAACAAGACACCTTATGAATTGTTTAGGGGAAGACCACCTACCCTCGACTTCATGAGACCATTTGGGTGTCATGTATCTATTCTCAATACCATAGATTATATGGGCAAGTTTGATGAAAAGTCTGATGAAGGGTATTTTGTTGGGTATTCCATGGTTAGTAAAGCTTTCGAGTATTCAACTTAAGAACCCAAAAGATTGAAGAAAATCGCATGTTGAGTTTCCGGAAAATAAAGTCAATGTCAAAGGCGGTCCGGAAAGACTGTTTGATCTTGATACTCTAACAAATACTATGAATTATGTGCTGTTTCTACACGAACATCTTCTTTTGATTTTGCGAGTTCGTAAGAGTTTCTTGATGATGATGAACCAAGCAAAGAAGATGCGATGATCAAGATGAATTTAGTCTACCTCTTTGGGACTATGCGAGATAATAATGATTTATGAAAACTGAGTTGTTCATCCTTCTAGTGATTTGGAAAAGAAGGAAATAGTAATTTGAATGATGATAATTTTGAAAGCGGTGACAATTGATTCCACTGTTCGACAAAGTGTTTCCACCGCAACACCGGATGTGGAATCACCACCCAGCTTACTATGGAAGCTCAAGCCAATGATGTTGAAATTTCTATTATGCCAAGAGAGATTGCGCCTCGGACTCCCCACACTTCTATTCATAAATCACATCCTCTTGAAAATGTGATTGGGGATGTCTATTCACTGTGAAAACTAGAAGACAAACAAAGTTGCACGATGTTCATAGATTCATAAGTAAAATATATGAATCTAAAATACATGAAGGCAAGAATGAATGTCTATTTATGTGTTTTCACACAAATGGAGCCAAATAATGTTTACAAGGCACTTGATGATGACAATGGGTGGAAGCAATGCAAGAAGAGTTGCTTCAATTTAAGCTTCAAAAGGTATGGGTGTTTTGTGATTTGCCTTCTGGCAAGAAGGTAATAGGTACTAAATGGGTGTTCAGAAACAAGAAAGATGAAAGGGGAATTGTTATCAGAAACAAAGCTAGGCTTGTGGCTCAGGGATATACTCAAGAGGAGGGTATTGACTATGAAGAAGTGTTTGCCCCTGTTGCAAGGATTGAAGCAATTAGCTATTCTTAGCCTATGCGTCTTTTATGGGCTTTAAAGTTTATCAAATGGATGTAAAAAGTGCTTTTCTATATGGGCAGATAGATGAAGACGTTTATGTCTCACAACCTCCAGGCTTTGAAGACCCCGAATATCCTAACAAAGTCTGTGGTTGTTAAAGCTTTGTATGGCTTGCATCAAGCACCAAGGAAATGGTATGAAACCTTAACTACTTATCTTCTTGCAAATGGGTTTCATAGAGCGAGTGGATCAAACTTTGTTCATCAAGAAAGACAAGAATGATATATTGCTTGTCCAAGTATATGTTGATGATATCATTTTGGGTCTACAAAGACAGAGATGTGCAAAGATTTTGAGAAACCGATGAAAGAAGAATTTCGGATGAGTTCTATGGGAGAACTCACATTCTTTTGGGACTTCAAGTATTACAAAAGCCGATGGTATTTTCATTAATTAAGATAAATATGTGGTGAGATACTAAGGAAGTTCAAGTTCTTGATGCAAAGTCATCTAGCACTCCTGCAGACAAGACTACATCTACTTCTTAAGGAAAATAGTGGTGAAGTCGTTGATGTGCACATGTATAGGTCTATGATTGGCTCTTTGATGTATCTTACATCATCTAGACCAGATATTATGTTTGCTATGTGTACTGTGCACGGTTTCAAGTTACTCCCAAGTTCTCTCACTTGATTGTTGTGAAGAAGATTTTCGATACCTTAAAGCATATCCTACTGGGATTGTGGTACTCCGAGATTCTCCTTTAGATCCGGTTACTTACCGGATAGTGACTATGCGGGAGCTAGCTGGATAGAAAATCTACAACCGGTGGATGTCAATTTCTTGGTAACGAGTTAGTGTCATGGCGGTGCAAGAAACAAACAATGGTGGCTAATTCTTCAACTCAAGCGAGTATATTCTCACGTAAGTTGTCGTGCTCAAGTACTATGGCTTCAAAATCAACTCTTGGACTATGGGTACAATTTCATAAATACCATCATACATATTGACAATAGCAGTACCATTTGCATAATCAAGAATCCTGTTCAACACACAAAGACCAAACATATTGAAATTAGACACCATTTCATTCGAGATTGCTATGAAAAGGGACTAATTCAAGTTGTCAAAATTCCTACTGATGACAACTATGCTGATTTATTAACAAAAGGTCTTGATGTGGGAATATTTCAGTACTTGGTAACAAGTCTTGGAATGCTTAATCCATAAATGTTTTCTGGTGTTGAGGGGAGGATGTAGGGTAATGCAATTGTTGTATGAGTTTGTATATCAAGTTTTGATGAGAAGTTGGAGTTAAAAGGTGTATATCTGAGATACACATCAAATGGTTATTGATTCACCATGTCTAATACACATAAGAATCAACTAGTCCGAGCAAACGGCCATCGGTAAAGACTTGACAAATCCGTTTATGGTTGATAGTTTACCAAAACTATATGGTTATCAACTCACCATATTCTTTATGATTAAGAGTTGGCTAGTCCATAGCAAACGGCTCATGGTAAAGACATATCAAATCCGTTGATAGTTGATAGTTTGCTAAAAACTATAATGGGAGCGATATTGTTTTCTAATGATCTTATCTTCCATCGCTCTTTGAAATTTTTGTAAAAAGTTACCATCGCTAGTTCACAGCTTTCCATCGACAAAGTGTTATTTTACCACCGTTGTTCTAGTTGTTACAACCGATTATGTCGAATTTATTTTTACTAGCCGTTGAAAGTAACCATCGATAGTCATATATATAGGGTTAATATTTTAAGTAAATTATCTTCTTTCTATATTATAACTACTTTCTAAAGATAATTTTACTTATGCATCAATTCTAAACCCTAACCCTATATATCTTTTTCTCTCAATTGGCTAGTCATTACTTCAATTCTTCTTGACATAATCATATTTTCATCAAAAGTTTCTATGGCTTCTTTGAAATTTGCGATGAGCACAACCTTGTGGCCTACTTACAAAAGAATAACGAGAATAGTGGCCTGCTTTTCATGAGATTGTGGACTTTCTTCATACCACTCACATAAGGTATGCTTTGCTTTTAAAACCCACAATTTATATCTCTCAAATCAATCAGTTTTGGACTTCTGCTCAGTCCATAACACTTGAGAATAGAGATACACATGAAACAGTGGATGCTCTCAGAGCCACTGTAGATGAGGTAACTATTGATGTTACTGAGGCATCTCTGAGGAGAGTACTTCACTTGAATGAGGTACAGTTGTAGATGAGGTAACATGAATGAGTGTCATAAACGTTATAAGAAATCAATTCAGTAGGTACAGTTGTATGAGTACTTGCCTCATCCCTTAGCCAACCTTTCCTAGGCGGGTCTAAGCAAACCAAACTTTCCGAAAACCTTATATCCACACACACATCGTCACACCAAGGAAACTTGCAGTTAAGCGGTCCAATTTGTCCAACAAATTCGTCAAATTCATTTGTAAAATGAACTCTGTTGACAGCGTTGCTGGAGCATGCAAGATTGTTGGGAATAATCCGTTACCACGGATAGTAGTGGTTTACACTGCTTGGTTTAACACTAGCAGTGGAAACGTATTCCCACTGCAAGTTCTTTATTACCACTGCTATTAGTTTATGATATGGTTAAACGCGTATAGATAAGTATAGAATAGATTTTGTGTATATTCTATTATGTTAGCTATATACTTATCTTGTAAAGGACTCCTTGTTGTATAAAAGGAGATCCTAGGTCATTGTCTTTGGTACGTATTACATTACAA